>CM056611.1:22132546-22285231 GCA_029721355.1 Tegillarca granosa | reverse complement strand
GCCATTTGGAATGTTTTTATGAGAAATAATTTTTTACGTCAATTTTTTTTTTTTTTTTTTTTTTTTTTTAGAAAATCTGAAAAAAGCTATTTTTTAGATTTTTCAACAATCGTATTCATCGCAGGGAACCCATTTTCCTGGAATATGATTGTATTTATGTGCTCTTGTAGTAATGAGGAAATAAAAAAAAAATCAAACCTAAAATATTAAGAGACTATAAATTAAAACAAAAATAAATAAAATTAAAAAAAAACACATGCAGTTGCTTTAAATTTGTTTGATTGCCTTTAAATACTTTTTCAAGTATAAGCAATTACGTAACAATATAAATTGTCGCTAATATTATTACCCACCATTTTGTACTTCCAATTGCTATTTCCTTTTGAAAAATTCCAACGACACAAAATGAAAGTTGGCGGATTTTCCAAAGGGCAAATAACTCCTTCTCCAAGTATAAGCTTTTAAAAACGTTTTGTTTTAATGATACCAGTTAAATTTTGATGTGCCAGATGTGCACATTTCGGAAATTCATTCCTCATCAGCACTTGACACTAAGACCGAAAAGTTTGGTATATAAAAAACATCAGCCAAACAGTTGAAAATGATGAATCTAAATTTCCAAAATGACTAATATATAAATCCAAATCCAGCTAAAGAATATGCTTTGCATGAGGGAACAAACCTTAGTTTTAAATAAATTTCAAATTTGAGACGGCTGAAAATTTTGTTAATTGGTAGATTCTACATTTTGACAGCACAAAGTACTGCTTAATGAGTTATGGATATTACATTCTGGTCCTCCAATCATTCGTGCGTTCAGTTTTCTTTATAATTATTTATTTATTTATTTATCTATTTATATTCATTTCGCTGATATTGGCGAACAAATACATCATCATCATCATCATCATCATCATCATCATCATCATTTCTTTATTTACTCTTTCATAGAGATTATAATGTGATCATATTTACATATAGAGTGATAATAAATTAATTATAACTTAAATATTAAATATTAAACAGAACACGTAAATAAATAAATGTACATATATAGATATAATAATCAGCGGTTATATACCTATTGTGTTGATGCAGTCAGAAGTCTATAGTAATGAGCTGATGAAGCACGAACATAATTAAAACTGTATAAGTGAAACGTGTTTATGTCACTTTGTCCGAAATAGCTGTTGGTCTGGCTCCAATTAATATCCAGTATAAACTTTCGTCGCTGTAACTGCATAATTCAGCATTTAATGAAATGTCAAAGTTGTTCGTAATAACCTCCCAAAACTGATCGCGGATGAGTTCAACACCCATACAATTACATGTAATATGTTCGTACAAGTCCCTATAAACCATTCCACATATTTGGCATTTGTTTTCAACAGATGTCTGGAATTGTCCATAGCTTTGCCATATATTTTATCAGATTAAGATGTTGTCCGTTTTCACATAACGTCCATATTGATGCAAGTTCTATGTTATTATGCAAGTATTTGAAGTGCATAAAATCAGTACTTTGATTTAGTCTGTAAGTCCATTTGGACCGTTCAGCAACAAAGACGGCATTGTATACAACTGCCTTCCAATGTTTTACATCTGGAAACTGAAGTAAAGTATGATGACAAAGTGTACTTATGTAAGATACTACATATATCAGGAATGAATCCATATTGCTTTCTGGATGGATCAACACAATAGGTATACTATCGTTGTAGAAATATTTTCTTTGTATTTATATTCACATTAAAACAACATAGTTTATGTAAATACAATAGTTTCTTTTTGTCTATTTCAGCGTTTATACGCAATAAACCTAACATGCTCTCTGACATATCTGACCTGGTTCTTTTGGTAGCCCCTGTATGTGTTTAGAAATAAAGTGCTGTAATTTGTTTAAAATTTCTACATCAGAGTTTTTAATGTCCAAAGCTCACAGCCATATAAAACAGTTGGAAGTACAACTGTCTTATATAACTTTGTTAAAACCATCGGATTTAGGACTGTATTTTGTAAACCTGCTATAGAAAAATATGCATTTCTGCCTTTGTCACACTTTTTACGAGTTCCGTCATTAAAACGAGAAAACACGTTCTAAAATTATTAATAATAATAATAATCAATAACACTATCATAAAAATAGTTAACAAAAAAAAAAAAATCCTCCCCGGCGGGGAATCGAACCCCGGTCTCCCGCGTGACAGGCGGGGATACTCACCACTATACTACCGAGGATTAATATGAATTTTCGCGTAAATAGTTATTTTGAAATATAAAGAGCGATAACTCTTGCTTACGAAGCAACAAGTTTTACGTCAGTACAATAAGAAGAAACTACAAATTTTAAAAAATAATATTTTCGAATCAAAATAATGGCTGCGGTCATTTTATAATATTTACACATGTGTGCCAATAATATATTTATATATTTATTATTATATTATGTTCACAGCACAGAGAATTGGTGTCAGGATATTTATATTTTGTTTTAAAGACTAGTAGGTATAGGGGTGCCGTTTTACTATTTATTCAGTATTTTGTGATATCAATTATTCGAATTAGTGATATCACTAATTCTATTTTAGATATCACTAATTAATTCGAATAAGTCATATCAAAAAATAGAATTAGTGATATCAAAAAATCGAATTAGTGATATCAAAAAATCGATTATTTAGTGATATCAAAAAATCAAATTAGTGATATCGCTAAATATTTTGTGATATCACTAATTTATTAAGTGATATCACTTAATCAATTTAGTGATATCACTAATCATAGTAAATTAGTGATATCACAAAATACTGAATAAATAGTAAAACGGCACCTCATAAGTAGGTCCTATTTGTGTTTTTATTACAAGTGTTCATACATATCGTTAACTATGCCTGAAATACGTTTTTAACATTTTTTTTTTAAAAGATCTGAAAAATACTTAAAAAAAAAAAAAAAAAAACAATGCTATTTTCAGAAATTTCGAAGTTTGTTATCAATGTATGAAATTGTATTAACCTCGCTAAAAGCACAAATAGCATTTTAAATAAAAACAAGAGGCCCATGGGCCTTAATGCTCACCTGAGGATATGTCTAAAATTGTTTGCAAAGTGCAATAGACAATATACTAAGTACAGAAACTTTCCAAGTTCAGAACTACCACGATACTTAATGAGAAATGTCTAGTTACATTTCATTTATAAGTACTTAATATGCATATAGTAACTGATTTCAGTATACTTATGCAGCTATGTTATTGACTTTTAAACCAATGACCTAGCAACAAAAGTAAAAATAAGTGTCATATCAAAAAGTACCTATAACATTCCAATATATATGCAGGCCTATACAAAAAGTAAGTTTTCAAGATAACAAACAATTTCAGTTCTCTTATGCAGCTATGACCTTGACCTTTGAACCTATTACCATGAACCATATATTAAAATGATCGTCATTTCAATACCTACAATATTCAAAGTACATGCCTATACAAAAAGTTAATAGTTTTAAGACAATTAGCAATTTAAGTTTTCTTATGCAACTATGACCTTGACCTTTGAACATATGAACTTGAAACATACATCAAAATCATTGTCATATCAATACCTGCAATATTCTTAATACATACTTATACAAAAAGTTAATAGTTTTCAAGATAATAAACAATTTCAGGTCTTTTTTTTACGGCTGTGACCTTGACATTTGAACTTATGACCTGGATCCATAAACCAAAATGTTTATTTTATCAATACCTACAATATTCTAATGTACATGCCTATATAAAAAGTTAATAGTTTTCAAGATATATTGTCAAATTTATAATTTTTAACAATTTCCCCAGTAATTGCCCTGCCATTCCCCATTTTTAGCCCCATTGCTACCATTTATGCAAATCTGAAACTACATGACCTAACAATATTATAGTGAAATTATTAAGGTATAACTCTTCTATATTCAGAGGAGAAGATTTTTAAAGTTATTCACTATCCCCCCCTTTTTTTTTATGGGGCCCCAAGGGGACATAATTCCTTCATTTTTGCAAATCTGAAAGGTCTTCGACCAGGCATGATTGTGACCAAGTTTCATTAAATTTGGCCCAGTGGTTTTGGAGGAGAAAATTAAAATGTTAAAAGTTTACACACGATGGATGACCGGCAACTCAACCCACAACACACAGCAGACAGAGATGGATAGCAATAGCTCATCTGAGTTCAGGTGAGCTAAAAACAAATACCCTGACACCAAGCCCCTGTGAATCACAGGGGCCTGTTTAATTAAATTGTTAAAAATTTATTTAAGTGGACTGTCTATCATTCTAACAAAGTTTATTTGTGAGAACAGCGAAATTTTCAAACGTATGTTAAATTAACATCGCTGGTAACAAGTCCCTGTGAGTAGACTTGTCTTGGATGTAAACAGTTTCCAATAATGTAACTTTACTTAAAGCTGGTGACGTCTCAATATAAGTTAGTGACTATTTTTTTTAGAATAAAATAATCAGTGTAAATAATTTCTTCTTAATAAAAATGGAAGCATAATCATCAATAAACACATTAATTATGTTCCATTCATAAGAATAAAATCAAGTAATTTTTTGGTCTTCTTTGACCTTTGAGGCATCAATGACCGATTGGACTGTAACAGGAAAAAAAAATGCAGCAGCCAAACCCAGACCTTCCCAATACTAGTGGGACACTCTACCATCTGAGCTACCAATCCTCTTATCAAGCCCAGTCTGCTACATTCCTTCCTTCCTTTTTTCAATTTTTCAAAATCAAAATCACCAAGTTCCACCCTGGACCCAACACAATAGTCAGCAACCCTCCCTTGATTGAGCCCCAAAATGTAACAGAAAAGTGAAAAAAAATGCAGTGGCCAAACTGTGACTCAAACCCGGTACCTTCCCAATACTAACAGGATGCTCTACCAACTGAGCTACCCGGCCACCTATTGTAAGATGGCTTGTCAATGGTCGATGGTTTTCTCCAGGCACTTCTGTTGCATCCACCATTTCAGAACTGACCATGTAAAAGTAAGTGAAAAAATTCTGAATGGGGCATAAAACACCATTTATCCAATCCAATCCAATCCAAATGATCTGACTTTTGCACCACTGAGCTGTTTTACACTGTGGTTCATAATCATTAAGCTTGTTTAGGAAATCACTGAGCTTGTACAAACATTGTGATCTGTAACCAATGATATTGTATTGTGTGATCTGTAACCATGACACTTGTACATATATTGTGGTCTGTAACCATGACACTTGTATATACATTGTGTTCTGTAACCAGTGATCTTGTATACACTGTGGTTTGTAACCAAGGAGCTTGTTAACATTGTGTTCTGTATCTAATGATCTTGTAAACATTGTGATTTGTAACCATTGATCTTGTATACATTGTGGTCTGTAACCGTGACACTTGTACATATATTGTGGTCTGTAACCATGACACTTGTATATACATTGTGTTCTGTAACCAGTGATCTTGTATACACTGTGGTTTGTAACCAAGGAGCTTGTTAACATTGTGTTCTGTATCTAATGATCTTGTAAACATTGTGATTTGTAACCATTGATCTTGTATACATTGTGGTCTGTAACCATGACACTTGTATTTATATTGTAAACTGTAACCATGACACTTGTATATACATTGTGTTCTGTAACCAGTGATCTTGTATACACTGTGGTCTGTAACCATGACACTTGTATTTATATTGTAAACTGTAACCATGACACTTGTATATACATTGTGTTCTGTAACCAGTGATCTTTTATACATTGTGTTCTGTAACCAGTGATTTTTTATACACTGTGTTCTGTAACCATTGATCTTTTATACATTGTGTTTTGTAACCAAGGAGCTTGTATACATGATGATCTGTAACCAATGATCTTGTATACATTGTGATCTGTAACCACTAAGCTTGTATACAATATGATATGTAACCAATGAGCCCTTTTTTTTGGGGGGGGGGGAAGGGTGGGTGGTTGCTCCGTTTTCCTCCTCTCTGAGATTATTGCCGTAATATGACTGGAAGAATCTTGATTGGGGCATTAAATCAATCACTCTAATAACTAAGCTTGTTACTTTTAATGATAAACAAAATCATGAAAATGGTGTCTTGTTAGAAATGGATTAAACATATAATGTGACCTTGAACAACCAACAAAACCATAACCATCTCTGGTTTTATTGGAGATTCTAGTCTGTCACTGTGAAATCTTCAATACACGTTATGTGATTTAAATGTCGCTGGTAAAATATAGGGGAGATAATAATGTATATTGTAAGCAACTCTTGTTTGATGAAAAAAATAATTCAAATACAGCTATTGACTTAAAAAAGCTGTGTGAACAAGAATTGGTATATTTTACAATTCAACTGTTTTAAAATGATGTTCACTGTCAATATGAATGCAAAAACCTTGCAAGCAAACTTAATAACATGTGTTAGCATTATGTTAATAAAATTTTATTTGATTAATTTCTTTGATTTTATTTTGTGCATTTTAACCATTGACCACTTCTTGTAAATTCTTGTAAATGCGTTTTTAAAGCTTGTCTCGAATATAAACAAAAGTGACTTGATAGCCATGTTTGTTTACCTATGGTAATGTAGTTCCAGGTTGTAGATTGCATTTTTATATGTATTCATACACAGAGTAACATTTTAACAGGGTTTTTGTCAACCATAGTCAATTAGGAACACAACGGCTCTCAATCTTGCAGCAATTGGAATTTCAAAAGGCAAATAAAAATATAAAAAAATACACAGCAAGTACATGTAATTATTATTTACCCTCTTTATTTTCAACACTTGAAAATAGCACCTCAATTTGTAAAGCAGAATAATAGCAATAAAAATCTTAAATAAATAACTACATCTCTAACACCACAATAAATAAAACAAACAATTTTACTGTTCAGGCAGTTAAATGACTTCTACTAGCAAATAATTAAAATATGGGTAAATCAAGTTTTTCTGGCTGGTTGAAATCAGTAGAGACAAATGCAATATTAACTGTTATGATTGTAATTTTTTTTCTTTTGTCACTACAGAAATTAACAAAAAAGGTTTGTGCACACATGTCCATATTTTCTTCCATTTTCCATATTTTGTAGTATACAAAAAAATTTGTTAAATTCTGTATAGACAACAAATTGTTTACAATCAATTCATAAAATCAATCACAAACGTACTAGTCTATGTCCAAAGAAAACACTTTGAAACAGGTTAAACAATTACGGTAAATATGGGAACTTCCACCAGGGAAGTGAGGCCGAGTAAATACCTCCTGTCTAGCTAGCTACATCTGCTGTGTGCAAAAATCAAATCTGAAAATGAAAGGAACATGGAACTATGGGGTGTCAAAAATATCCAGTATAAGTTTGTGTACAGTGACTTATACTTATCAACAATGATGACTATTAAACTTTTTAGGAGTCTTGAATAGACTAGGCTTGTAATATCCCAGAGACAACAATTTATTTGTAAGCATCTTGCTTTGTTGTAGAAAGTCCCTTTCTACCATACTGTATTCACTGTGAAACAAATGCAACATACACAGGATAGGTAGAAATATTACTGAAAAAAAGAAAGCTGACTCAGAAAAATATTGAAGTCATCATGTTTGTCACATGGCTTTTAATTTATAGCACATTTCATACCAAAGATCAAAATTATGCTGAAAACCCAAGACCTTCAGTTAAAAAGACGGCCATGAAGGCCCTGGATGCTCAACTGAAAATGATGTACACTCAGCTTGATTTTGGCAAACTGGAGCTTCTATTCTTAAAAGAGATTTTTTCTTTATTTCGAGCTAGTGATCTACTTATTGACCCAACATCACCCATATACAAACATGAGCTAGCTTTTGTCAGGAGGATCATTCTGAGCCAGTTTGATTAGACTGGTCTAAAATTGACCCCTCATACATGTTAACAAGGTTTTTATATAATTTGACCTCGTGACCTACTTATTGATCCAACATAGCCCATATAAAAACTCGAGCTAGCTTTTGTCAAGAGCATCATTCTGACTAAGTTTGTTGAGATTAGATTAAAATTGGGGCCTCAGGAGTGTTAACAAGGTTTCTATATAATTTGACCTAGTGACCTACCTATTGACCCACATGGCCAATATACGAACTTGAGCTAGTTTTTGTCAAGAGGATCATTCTGACTAAGTTAGATGAAGATTGGACTAAATTTAGGGCCTAAGGAGTGTTAACAAGGTTTCTATATAATTTGACCTAGTGACCTACCTACTGAACCAACATGGCCAATATATGAACCTGAGCTAGCTTTTGTCAAGAGGATCATTCTGACTAAGGCTGATGAAATTTGGACTAAAATTGGGGCCTCAGGAGTGTTTACAAGGTTTTCTTACAATATGACCTAGTGACCTACCTCTTGACCCAACATGGCCCATAAAGAAACTTGAGCTAGCTTTTTTCAAGAAGATCATTCTGACTATGTTTGATGAAGATTGGACTAAAATTGGGGCCTCAGGAGTGTTAACAAGGTTTTTCTACAATTTGACCTAGTGACCTACTTATTGCCCCAACATGGCCCATATATGAACTTGAGCTAGCTTTTGTCAAGAGGATCATTCTGACTAAGTTTGATTAAGATTGCTCTCAAATGTGGCCTCAGGAGTGTTAACAATCAAAAGTTGACACATGACACACGACGGATGACACATGACGGACAAAAACCCATTACAATAGCTTACTTGAACACTTTGTGCACAGGTGAATTAAAAATGTAATCTAAAATCATTCAAAAATAGAATTTCCAGATTGAGATTGTAACCTGTCATTAACTCAATAAATATACTCATGATGTAATTTTACCTTTAACGTATTTTTATAAGTTAGGAAGTATGAGCAGTGTCATACCATAATCAGTCTAATACACAACAAAATACTAATAAACAAACACAAATATTTACATATTAAAACGATATGTTTTATCTTATAAGGCACACTTTTTATGGCTTTCTCACAAGAAAATGACAATAATAAATACGGTAACAAGAATTCCATGGATTTAAATGTCTCGCCTGGTTAGTTTTTGATTGAGTAAAAAATACATTATTTTAACATTAACTTTCACATTTTGACATGCCACCGCCGTCGCAGACACTGGAAAAGTAACACCTAAGTCTTGCCTTATGGTGATGCCAGGCTCGACAAAAATGTATTATTTTAACATGGCATTTTGTATTACAATAAAAATCATGGCACATCTACAAGACTTCAATATGACCATTGACTCTATATTCTTGACACTTGAAATCAGAATTTGATTGCACAATCTCAATTAAACTCAATTAAATCCAGTTGATATGGGTTGACACTTGAGAATTGCAATTTGCCCTTGAAAGTCAAAGGTCAAAGGTCAAAATGGAAGTCCTACTTAACAAATACATACAGAATCATTTTACATGTGTGCACATGTACTTAATTTGATGACAATTTACATGCACATCAAAAACACATAAATACTGTAAAATCAACTAGTGTGTATCACACAAATATATAAATCTAACTTAAGATTCAGAGAGAGAGAGAGAGAGAGAGAGAGAGAGAGAGAGAGAGAGAGAGAGAGAGAGAGAGAGAGAGAGAGAGAGAGATTGGCAGTACTTTTTACAGTTTAAAGTTTGGCACAAATCCAGCTCATTCCAATTCATAAAACCATTGACAATCAACCAATAACAATATAGTAAGTCATAAAATCATTGGGTTGGTTAAGAACCATCCAGAATTACAATAAGCACACCACTGGACATTATCTTGACAATAAATCCGGTGTCCTTCCAGTGTTGTCCATCTTACTTGATTTACAACAAACAGTGTTAAAGTAATGTACAGATCTGGAAGTGTTTCAGCCTTGGCAGCAGTGTAATACATAGTTACATATTTTGTTAAAAAAAAATTAAAGACGTTTATCACACACACACACACACACACACACACACACACACTTTCAGCTAGCATGACTGCTCCGAAGCTTAAATGCTAGGTGATGTCTAATATCTTGTTATGGAATGTATTTAAGTGTACTGATGATTTGATAATGACAAAAAAGATAAACAACTCCAATTGGTAAGTTATGTGGTATATTATAAGCCATGGTCCTGTTCCATCAAACACTTTTAGGTGCTTTTTTCCTTATCAGATGGTTATTCAATACAAAGCTGTTATCAATATATAACTTAATACAATGTACTAAATATGCTATACAATTATCAAATATAGTGATTTTCTGAGCTATTTATTTTTTTCTGTCTTTCATTTTTCTTTTTTTCTTTCTTCTTTTTTATTTGTTTGGTTGGAAAGAGGTATGTTTTATGAAAATGAGTGAACTGCATGGGACATATAAAAACTTGTTTACACACTATATTTCTATATTTAAACAACAGTATATGTTAGGAAACAACTCTATATCAATGTTAACAACAATAAAGTTTTATTTATATCCTATTAAGGGTGTGAGGAATGATATGGGTGGTATGTAATAACTTTATCAAATGTTTTCCTGCAACAATCACATTGAGTACAACATGGCATATATATAGTAATATGAAATATATTCCATATCTAATGGAAATAGCAACTCTACACAAAAGTAATTGGTCATCACAATGTTTGTCGGCAAACTGTATGAATGATAAAAAAAGTTATGATTTGCATTTTATAAAAATAAGCGAGACAACCGAGATCAACCAAATTAACCATCGGATAACCTTTAACAAACTGCTTATATCAATTATATGAAAAAATCATTTTGACATCAGAACTTTCATGTCAAATATCCAATATGAACCAGAAGAACAACTTACTTGCTTTCTAACAACTTGGTCATCAAGACATTTTTCAGAAAAACTTGTTAAATACAAGTTGGCAATTGCTACACCAACAGGTGTTATATTTTCAAAGAATCAGCTTTTAATAACATCTCATTTGCATATCCTATGAAAATCAGGTCAACGAAAATTTCTTAGTAAAAATCTGTTAAGAATTTACAATTTGTCAACTTTTTCCATATGTTCATGTATATCAAATATGAACTTAACTGGCACATATAATTTTGAACTTACTTAAATACTTCAATGAGGAAATTTCCATATCCACAAAGCAGTTTAAGAGGAGGAGGGGAAAATTTCAAAGAAAGAACTAATACCAACATCTAATCACCTTAATCTGTGACAATTAAAAAATTTTGCAACACATTTCAAGGCTACAGAGCTACTTTCATATAAATCTGAATGAAAATTTGTACTCATGGGAGCCATCTTGGATTTCGGCTGATCATGGTAGACATAATTTGAATCTGTATCATCCCCGTATCTTCCTTACTAAATTTGTTTTCATTCATCCTCACCTTTTTAAAAAAGGAGATTAAAGTGTAAGCACAGATGCATGCATGCTTTATGTCGTAAGTTTAGACAAGTGAGAATGATGCCATCCGAGAAAAATGCAGTATTTTGTTCACAAATGTTGAAGGATATAATCACAAGGTAAAATGGCAACCTAAAGAAGACAAATTGCAAAAAAATCTTATTCAATAAATTCTACTCTCCCACACACCAATAAATTTCTGTTGCTAAGCAATGACTATAGGCATTCCAATTAAATTTAATGTATATTAAAACTTATTTAATTACCTAAAAAACAATTTTTACTTATGTATAAATAAAGTTCCTGTCACCTGTTTGCTTTTCTGTTGCTAAGTGATTTTCTGTTACTAAGTGACTGGGATAGAATGTCATTTTGTTCAGAGACATTAATATTTTCAACACTGGAAGACATTAAGTTATCAGCAGGAGGGATTGAGACAAATGAATTATGGGACTGTGTTGCATTATGGGACTCTGCATTTAAATCAAGATGGCTATTGAATTCTTCTCTCACTCCATCCAAATGATTAAATCTCTTTACATGAGCATTATTTCCATAGTCTGTTTCAGAAATATCCACTTTCTGCAGACTATGACTGTTCAAATCTTGAAATTGAGCAATTTTTCTAAAGTCTGTTTCAGACATTACAATATGCCTTGGACTTTGATGGTCAAAATCCTTTAAATGAGCATTATTGCTATAGTCTGTTTCAGAAATCTCTACATTCAGCAGATTTTGAGTATCATGTGCCTGAGAAGACCTTATTTCTACATCTGGATTTTCTGAGGTTATGGAATGACTAGAATTAACATCAGTTTTTTGTAATTCTTCCTTGAAGATATTAGATCTTCTAGAATTAGCTGCTGCCACATAACTGGTTCCAAGATCAAATTCAACTGTTTCTTCATCATGTTCATTACTTTCCAATAAATACTGACGAGAAGCTTCAGAGTTTGAACCTGATGGTGGAAATTCATCCAATGGAATTTCTTCCATTTCCAACAATCCAACAGATTCTGATGGATCACCATCTGTTTCCTGTCGCCGATTGGTCATCCTTCGAGCTTGTTTGTTTAAGTTCATAAGTCTCTTTTGTTCTTTCTTTTCATCATTGTAACATAAAGCATACTCCATGGTCTCATACAAAGCCATTACAAGACAGAATATACTTGCTAATGCTAAAATCTGGTAAAAAAAAGAATTAATTGATTAATTTTATAGATTGGTTAGTGTTGGTTGTAACGTTGTTTAACATTGCATCAGCAATTTTTCAGCTATTCACAACGAGTGCAAAATGATTAGTCCACTGATAAATATAAGAACAAATTCATGTAGATGTATGTGTGAGATGTGCCAGTGTGTTTTATTGGTCTGCCTTCTACTAGCTTACAATCAAGATGCCTTTTTTCTAAGGTGCGAGGTCAACAACTCCCTAAGCCAAAGACAAGCATACAACTTCCCCAGCCATATTATCCTGGCAACAGGTGAACCAGTCTATTATCCCGGCAACAGGTGAACCAGTCTTTTATCCTGGCAACAGGTGAACTAGTCTATACTTTGTCCCCTTAATTCCAAGTCCCAGGTAAGGAAGCCGTATCTCAAATGTTGAAGTATTATATATGACTGGACCTCCTGCTGTCATATATTGGTCAGAAATCATCATTTACTGTCTTACTAAATCTCATATAAGAAATATAAGTGATAGATAATGAGATTTAATTGTAAAATATTATTTATTATTAATGGTTCTATTACATGAATTAAGATACAGATTATAAAATACTATTAAGTTTTGTTTAATTTTCGATTTAGTACTTACCTTGAGTGTTCTCTGTGACATTGGTTCATCAGGTTTCGCAATGACCGGTGGTGGGGCACAAGGTGGTGTATGACTGTCATTGAGGAACTCTCCACTCATTGCTCTATTGATAAGCCTATAATAAAAATTCAATATATTGTATGTATACAGTTAAACCTGTCGTCAGCTGTCAGAGGAGGCAAAAGTGACCACTACAGACAGGAGGCAAAAGTGACCACTACAGACAGGAGGCAGGTGGTGTATGATTGTTGTAGAGAAACCCACCATTTATATACACATGTATTTCTTTATTGATAAACCTAATAGAAAATTCAATTAATGTATATTCTTAAACCTGTCTAGAGTGAACACATCAATGTAAAGACCACCTCTCTATAGTATCTATATGTCAAAGAATTAGTGTAAGTTATCTATATAAACAGGTTTTCCTCTACCTCCAAACATATTGTTTAGACAGCTAGTTGATTAAACTTACATGTATATCAAGGAAGTACCAACTATAGACAGAATTGCAGAAAACTAAAACAGTGTACAATCAAAGTTTCTCTGATAGGGTTTCTATTCAATGATACTACAAAATAGTTCTATTTGATGGTCATTATAAATTTCACAATCATGTTCTTGGATACAAACACTAAACCTGCAAAACACATGCATATATAAACACGATAAAAGCTATTTAGAATTTTATCAAATTGTTACAAGTTCCACCATACCTCATCCTTTGCTGGAACTGTTCTGGGGTCATTGGTGTACCATATATTTTTAGTTTCCAACTCTTCAGATATCCATTATAATTGTTCATGTTAGTATCTGAAAAATAAAAAAAAATATTATCTCAAAAATAAAAGTGTAGGGACTCAGTAGCAGAGCAGTATTATTCTATTTACATATCACATCAATTTTCATGGACTAGGGCTTGCTGCATGTTTTCTCTGGGCATTCTGGTTTTCTAACCATATCAGAACTGACAGCCTCAATAAAGTGAAAGAGTCTTCTCCATCCAAGCAGTGACCAAATTCATCTAGTCTGAGAAAGTCTGTCAATTCATCTACGGAAGTTTGACAGTCTACTCCATCCAAGCAGTGACCAATTTCATCTAGTCTGAGAAAGTTTGTCAATTCATCTACAGAAGTTTGACAGTCTTCTCCATCCAAGCAGTGACCAATTTCATCTAGTCTGAGAAAGTTTGTCAATTCATCTACGGAAGTTTGACAGTCTTCTCCATCCAAGCAGTGACCAATTTCATCTAGTCTGAGAAAGTTTGTCAATTCATCTACGGAAGTTTGACAGTCTTCTCCATCCAAGCAGTGACCAAATTCATCCAGTCTGAGAAAGTTTGTCAATTCATCTACGGAAGTTTGACAGTCTTCTCCATCCAAGCAGTGACCAAATTCATCTAGTCTGAGAATGTTTGTCAATTCATCTACGGAAGTTTGACAGTCTTTTCCATCCGAGCAGTGACCAAATTCATCTAGTCTGAGAATGTTTGTCAATTCATCTACGGAAGTTTGACAGTCTTCTCCATCCGAGCAGTGACCAATTTCATCTAATCTGAGAATGTTTGTCAATTCATCTACGGAAGTTTGACAGTCTACTCCATCCGAGCAGTGACCAATTTCATCTAGTCTGAGAAAGTTTGTCAATTCATCTACGGAAGTTTGACAGTCTTCTCCATCCAAGCAGTGACCAAATTCATCTAGTCTGAGAATGTTTGTCAATTCATCTACGGAAGTTTGACAGTCTACTCCATCCGAGCAGTGACCAAATTCATCTAGTCTGAGAATGTTTGTCAATTCATCTACGGAAGTTTGACAGTCTTCTCCATCCGAGCAGTGACCAATTTCATCTAATCTGAGAATGTTTGTCAATTCATCTACGGAAGTTTGACAGTCTAATCCATCCGAGCAGTGACCAAATTCATCTAATCTGAGAATGTTTGTCAGTTCATCTACGGAAGTTTGACAGTCTTCTCCATCCGAGCAGTAACCAATTTCATCTAATCTGAGAATGTTTGTCAATTCATCTACGGAAGTTTGACAGTCTACTCCATCCGAGCAGCGACCAAATTCATCTAGTCTGAGAATGTTTGTCAATTCATCTACGGAAGTTTGACAGTCTTCTCCATCCGAGCAGTGACCAAATTCATCTAATCTGAGAATGTTTGTCAGTTCATCTACGGAAGTTTGACAGTCTTCTCCATCCGAGCAGTGACCAATTTCATCTAGTCTGAGAAAGTTTGTCAATTCATCTACGGAAGTTTGACAGTCTTCTCCATCCGAGCAGTGACCAATTTCATCTAATCTGAGAATGTTTGTCAATTCATCTACGGAAGTTTGACAGTCTTCTCCATCCAAGCAGTGACCAAATTCATCTAGTCTGAGAATGTTTGTCAATTCATCTACGGAAGTTTGACAGTCTTCTCCATCCAAGCAGTGACCAATTTCATCTAGTCTGAGAAAGTTTGTCAATTCATCTACAGAAGTTTGACAGTCTTCTCCATCCAAGCAGTGACCAAATTCATCTAGTCTGAGAAAGTTTGTCAATTCATCTACGGAAGTTTGACAGTCTTCTCCATCCGAGCAGTGACCAAATTCATCTAGTCTGAGAATGTTTGTCAGTTTGCTTGCTGAAGTTTTATGGTTTTTTCTTTGGTACTCCAGTTTCCTCTACCATTCCAGTCACTTCTGGAATGCTCATTAAAAGCTGGAAAGACAGTTTGACACAACTGTTAGTGAGTATTATATTATGTATTCAGTACAATGATATATCTACAATGATAGATTATAGTAAAAAGTTAAAAGTTTTCATTTAACTTACCTATATCTTTAATTGTTATTCCCCATACACCCACAGGACTTTCTCCCCAACATCGTACAGTACTGAACGTCCAATCAGAAAACCCAGCACTAGAACTGAAAAAAAATTAAATCAACATCTTCATACATGTATTACTGACATTTTCGAAAGTACAAGAAAATATCAATGTAAATATGACAAAAACACATTGACTAGAATTTATAACACTTTATAAAAGAATGTTAAAATTAAATAAACTTTTTTCATATTTCAATAGAATTCCTTATTTGTTATTGTTTTTATGGTGTGCTTACTATAATGTCTGTAACAGTAGTAAAAATGCCTTATCCAATGGATCCATAAATCAATTTTGCCCACAGGGCATTTTTGATCATTTGCAAAGTTATGCAATTTACTGGAATTTACTGTATAACATTTTTACCCAAAAAATTACCAGGTACATTTCTGTTAATGTTGACTCTGACTGTGAATAACAATATTTCAAATTGTTTTTCAACAAGTGGAGTGGATCGGTAATGGTGTTCAATGCCCCAACCACCAATATTAATTGACACTAAATGTGTCAATTGAAAAATCAACTGCAAAAATTTCAGAACACTGAATTATTTTTTCAAATTAAAAATTTTCAAGTTAAAAAGAAAAAGCAGTACTTGTTTGTCATGTGACTATGTTGCACCAGTTAATGACAAGTGACCTTGGCACATAAGGGAGATTTCTAACAATTCCCTACATTGGCGAGTGGAGATTTCTAACAATTCCCAACACTGGCGAGTATTTTTTTCCTGTCAACAAATCATACACAACAAATGTTTTCTGTTACTATAGCAACAAACGAGATGTACATGTATACTTACTTGTCATGTGACCTTGTTGCACCAATTAATGACCTTGTACCACTAGGGCACTTAAGGGAGATTTCTAACATTCCTCTGTTTGGGTGTGTAATTGTGACAGCTAACTGCACATACTCCATAATGAACAGATCATAACCAGCAATGGCTTCTTCTGTTACTATAGCAACACAAAAAAGAATGAAAATTATCATTACATATTAACATTAACAATTTAAAAGTATTTAAAAATCAATTAAAATAAAATCTGTATTTAGGATTGACTTTTACAACTGGATAGTGACCAATGTAGTCAAATAACTGCCTATATGGATGTATAATCTTACAACTGGTTGAATATTTGATAAGTTTGGTTTAAACTAAGGAATTCAGGAACTACATGTATTATTTTATTTTTTAAAGTCAACCATAAAAAAGTTAACATAACATTTTTGGTGATGATTCTGTGTGAGTGAGTGAGTAATGGTGTTGATTCTGAAAAATTTTAATAACATTTCACTAACAACCTTCAAAAATAGAATATTTCACTTATATCGAGACGTCGTCAGCTATAGGTGAAAGTGCAGAAATTTTGCCTGTGCGTTGCACTGATGGCATTATACAGTAGGGTTCTTTATCATGCCAAGCGTGACACGGGACCTCGTTTATTTTAAGTTCCCATCTGAAAGAATCGTGACTTTCATTTTGTAATGACAAGTGCTTGGCGAAAGAGGTGATGATTCTGAAAAATTTTAATAACATTTCACTAACAACCTTCAAAAATATATTAAAAACTTGTTCATAAAGTTTTAAATTTTTTTTTTCTTACAACAAGAAACAGTTAAATACTTTATTTTATAAAGATTGACTCATAAATTTAGGTGCAGAAACTGATTCTGATACATACACCAAGGGTAAAACAATAGCCATTCATACTTTATGCAGGTAAGCAAAAATCTAAAAGAGTCAAATACACCCGACTCCAAACATCTTCATTTGACCTGTTAATCTAGAATTTTGACTATCACCTTCATGGGGGCCCAACTGACTCATCATGGTATACATTTGTTCCAAGTTTGATTAAAATTTATCCATAAATGTCCAAGTTATGAAACAAACATAACTTTATACAGGCAGACAGACAGATAAAGAGATACCTATTTTAGCCCCTCAAACCAAGGTTGTGGGTATATAATGAGCAAACAGTTACATGTATGTTATGGTTATAAGGGGTACATATAGGAAGAGTCAGTACAAACATGCTCAGTTTTATACTTGCGTAAATAATTTGGCCTTGTAGGCAACTCGGCACATGTCAGCTCAGTCTTGATTTTATTTAATATTGCCAGTATCAAACTGATAGAGACATTCATTTATATGTATCATGATAAAACTTTCTGATGGTTAATACCACACTTTTGAAGTCCTTTGTGTTCAAAGAGCCTCATGATTTTAAAAGGGTGATGTGGGATAATGATGTTTTCACACAAGTTAAGATTTTTCACTAAGATAGTCAGTTCCTGGATAACTGATGAAATCAAAATGGACAGAGGAAACCACAGACTTTTATTAAGTGAACTGAAACAATTTCTCACACAAGGATCTGTCACAGTGGAAATGGTGGTGAGAGGTAAAATTAATCTGTAAAGTGGCACCTTTAAAGTCTTTAAAGCTTTCACAATCTGTGGAAGTGGAATAATGGTGTTTCACGCCAAGTCAATGCTCTTTCAGTTAGATAAAGGCGGGGCAATTTGTAGGAGATACAGTTCATACTTACAGGTATATTCTATATGTAGTGGGTTCTGTTGACCCTTTGTTATGACTGTGTCTAAGTCCTCACTCTTGTAGTAAAATGAGGTTATCCATGGAACCATTTCCCAAACCTGTTAATTAAGAATACAAATGAAAGTACTAAAAGTATTGGTATGTGCTTTTGTAGCAGAATTACTATTGCATTTGAAACAAGAGGCCCAACTGGGCCTGTATCGCTCAACTGGCAGACAAGTTGCATCTCATTTTATAGCAACCGTGGCCATCTTGGATACCACAAGAAGCTGATTTTTATAAACTTAAACTACTTCACCTAAAGACCTTCCACACCGAATAGTTCTATTTCACCCAGTTGTTTCTGAGTAAAAGATTTTCAAAGAATTAATTATTAATAGCAGCTCATTTGAATATTCCACTAATCTAGAGCTAATTATAAATGCCTATACATCTGCTTTCTATATATCAATTTTGAACTAAATCAGTGGATCAATAAGCATGTATCAGTCATTTATCACTTTTTGCTATTTATAGTAATGGCGACCCTCTTGGAAGTTGTTTGTGCAAACTTCAATCTGTTCCAACTAGGAAACCTTTGAAACTAAATTTGGTTCAAGTAGGTTCAGTAGTTTCAGAGGAGAAGATTAAGTTTATGCAAGCATGTATGCAGACATGCAAGCTTCACCATGGCTATAGTCAGTTGAGCTAATTACAGTTAAACAATTCAGTATTAAGAGATTCAAGACTAAATCAATAAATTATAATAATGAGTTAACAAGGTCGGGATTCAATTCTTCCATTTTCAACCCTCTTTGTAAAATCTCAACCACCTGTTGTTTAAAAAATTACATGTACATTTCTTGGTGTGTAATAGTGCTTTTTACTCTGGTTGTATTCAAAATCTACAAATTTTAATTAAACAACTAATTATAGTACAATAATTTTTGATTGGGATTGGTCCCACAACCACAAAATTTAACTTTGAATTTTCACACAACTGAATAGTATTTCTATGAATAAATAACACTCACTCTAGCTGCATTTACAAGTCTCCAAGCCTTCATCAAACCAAATCCATGTTTGTGACTATGGTACAGTCCAGCTCCATTTTTCTGCCAATGAGCTACATCAATATCTACCTTTAATCATGAATAAACAATAACAAATTAAATTATCAAACCTCACGAAAAATTCTTAAACTATTATTGGTATTTCTAATCATGTGGTATGAAACAATTCACAATGTTTGTAGCAGTGGTCAACATTGCCATGGGATATTGCAATGTTCTGAGCTAAACACAAAAACTTATGACTGTCCAGTTCCTCTCGGGAGATAATGTTCCCTCCCTCTCAACCAAGGGCACTATTTAAATTATATTTGCAATATCACCTTTTTTTTCATTTGAATAAGTTATTTCTCCACATTACTGTCTCTTTCTTTCAAATAATTATGAATAATGGTAGAAACAAACTCTTTAGATCAACTGATAGTTTTCAGTTCTGAGCAAGAATTCACAGATTAAGAATTAGGATTATACAAACTGCAAAACAAATGGGTTTGATTAGACAATTAGATTGGAAAATAATTTTACAAATCATTAAAATATCATGGTTGAAATTAGGCAGCAACAACACTTCACTCTAAAACTGACAGCATGTTTGTTTTTTAAAAATTGTTTTTATATAATTTTCAACAGATATGACCTGTATATAAAGACCACCCTAGGGACTGAACAAATTTTAAGAAAGAAAATTAAAAAAGCTGACTTGATAGACAGACTGAAGAGTCATTTGGGACTTAAAAGGGTGAACTTTATTCACATTGGACATGTGGACTTTAGTAAGAAGCTCATGATCTATAAAATCAACCGAGGATACTTCAGGCTAGTTGCTATAGACAGGTGTACTTTGTATAGAGGAAGACTCTGTAGAAAGTTGTATTGTATAAGGTTTTATCATTTTGCTAAGGTGTAATTTCTAATCACTGAAATATCAATTTACCTTCTGTGCTGTCATCACTATCAAATATTGTACATCTCTCCATGTAAGACATTTGTTAGCTTGTAACATTAATGCAATCATGCCTGCAGCAATTGGTGCAGCAGCACTGGTCCCTGAATGATTGACAGTACAGCCATTCCCACCATGCTTTGTCCAATCTGTTGTTACCTATCAAAATTAGAAGTAATTATGTAATGTTTGCAGTGACTGGTGCAGAGACAAACGGGTCTATGAATAATTCTTTGTAGAGATACTAACACCATGCTTATTCTGATCATCTTGTTCCAAAATATACAAAAATTGATCACATTCCAAAACATTTTACACTGCTTAAGAGGATACTTGTTTTACTTTATCTGATGTATATTTCTCATGAATGCAACTAAACATAAACTGTCCAAAAAGGTATATCTGAGAAACTTTGAGATATCATGACCTTATTCTTTCTCAACGGGCTCTGTGGCCAATTCTAGATTACAATCCCATTCAGGCAGATTCTTATGTAAGAATGTTTGTAAGTATGCAAAATGCAAGTAGTTTTCTCTGGATATGCCAATTTTCTCTACCATCTCTGGTGGACTAACCACCTCTACATAACTAAAATATTCTTGACTGGGATGTAAAACACAGGAACTCAACTCCTGTCTGTTTGTCCATCTGCTTTTTCAATTAATAAGTAACTTCTAGTTTTGAATCTTCATGACAAAGGGCAAAATACAGAGGTATCTATAAGTCTTATTACTAGACCTGGCTACTTACAATCATCCGCTTCAAATAACCACTACTAAATGTTACAGCTAACATAGATGCACATTCTTCAGCATAAAATGGCATGTGACCTGTCTCATCAACCGCCCCTAAAAACCAGAAAAATAATTATGTTTTAAAAGAGTTAAGGGACGTCTCAAGCCTTGAAGACTGATTGATTGATTTAATAGGGTTTTACGTCCAAAGTCAAAAATATCCCAAGCCTTGAAGAATGATCTGGTTGTGATAACCCTATTTTCAGTGACTATGAGCTTGAAAGTCTGCTTCCATGGACCAGAGTTAAAAAAGACTCAGTTGAAGGTAGAAGTAAACCCATGGCCTTTAAACATTAATAACGCCACAATGTTAAGAATGAGTCGAACCATAGGCCACAGATTTTTGGCAGAAACATAAATATGATATAATATATCTATGGGCTTGGTCAAAATGATAGTTGATATATTTCATAGATGAAAATATAATCAAAGTATGCATCACAGTCAAGGTATACACATTATTGTATTTAATTATCACTGTTATATCAATATTGGTCGATGTTTGATAGGCACACAAACTTATATCAATATTGGTCGATGTTTGATAGGCACACAAACTTATATCAATATTGGTCGATGTTTTATAGGCACACAAACTTATATCAATACTGGTCGATGTTTTATAGGCACACAAACTTATATCAATATTGGTCGATGTTTGATAGGCACACAAACTTATATCAATATTGGTCGATGTTTGATAAGCACACAAACTTGTATCAATATTGGTCGATGTTTGATAGGCACATAAACTAAGAAATATTTATAATGATCTAACACTCTATATGAACCTCTTGTGACTATGTGACAATGTTTTTGTACTGGGGCACACATGTGTTACCATTAGAGTGCTGGTACACTCAAATACAATGTCACAAATAAACATCTCAGACCTCTCAAACAATTAATCTGGTACCAAAACACCAGTAAAGATCTACGATAACACAAACCCTCAATAACTGCTGACTGGGCTTGAACCCACAGCAGTAAGAATTCTAGGGTTTTATTGCCAGAGCCATAACTATGATCAGGGCAGCCACTAGCATAGCATCATCGTGATCATTGTAAATGATTTTGGATGCCATGCTTTTGTGGCGAGCCTTAAGTAACACTTAAACAGGACATTCTAGAAAAGATCTGTAATTTCAATGTTCATATCTGACACATCTTGACAAGGGGTGAGTGAGATTCGAGATGTAAAATACAGGTTTTGATATGAAATACATTTCAACAACATTATACTTCAAATACTGAAAATGTATTTTGGTAGCACTAGTTTTTTTCAAGCTTTCAGATATTTGATAGTCAGTTATATATGTATCATGTCATAAACTGCTATAAATTATATCTTTTACTTTGTTTTTCATAGGCAATAAAAACCAAACAAAATACATACTGTACAAGTTATAATAAAAAAATGAAAAACCTAATAAAATCAAAATAAAATGCTTAAAAAAATATTTTTTTTTTAAAAAAAAAACATGAAATAATGTAAAATAAAATTTAAATGAAATAAAATAAAAAAAAAAAAAAAAATAAAAAAAAAAATAAAATAAAATAAAATAAAATAAAATAAAATAAAATAAAATAAAATAAAATAAAATAAAATAAAATAAATGCCATCAATTTCACAAACACTAATACTCACCGATAGTAACTGTAAATATAGAATTAGCATAACCATCATAATTACAATTGTCACCATAGCGACCACCATTACCACTGGCAACAACATAAATACTTCCATAACCATTTCGACCAAAGTTTATTCCATACTGCATTGCAGCCTAAAATGAAAAACAAAATAATGTTAATACAAATACCAGGAAAATCTTGAATTTTTTAAAGGAATTTCCATAAGATTTAGAGGCTTAGAGTTTCAATTATATGGAGCATGTACATCCCTGTTAAGAATATTTTATTTCACATTGAATATCAACAGTACAGACATTTCCGACTTTATGAAAAAGTGACAGAGCCAGGACCTCAGTAATCTATAAATTACAAATTTATACACCAAGTACTTTGGGTCAGCTAAACTGTACAAAATAATTAATTCAAGGACAATAGGCAAATTACTCAAAAACAGGGGAAATATTAATGTTTTTCTATTTATTTTTTAAAAAAGCTTTGTCATAACTAATAACATATAAATTTGTGAAAAAAACAACATTCTAAATGACAACAGACATGTCAAAGAGCATCAGAAAACTATACATAATATAATTACTTACACCAGCCAGAACATGTGGTCCATCAACTGTTTTACCATCATCATCAGGCCCCCAGCTGAAATAAATAAACATTATAAAAAAAAACAAATTTGGCTCAGTAGCTTTGGATTAAAATGTTAAAATTTAATGCACTACAGATGATGGAAGATGCACAGTGTTAGGTACACCATTTCAAAAGCTTAACTGAGCTAAAAACCAAATAATAAAATTTCTGGTTCTTTATGTACTAACTAGATAAATTTTCTGTTAAATCTTAACATTAAACAATTTCATGTTATTTAGGTCATTTTCCAGAAGTTCCTTGATTCTTTCTGGAGCTGGTTCCTTCTTTCCTGGATAAGGAACCTCATGAACCCGTAGATGTGAAAATCAGAACTTCAGAAAAGGAAGATCAGCCAGTTATTGAATCTCTCTCTCTCTCTCTCTCTCTCTCTCTCTCTCTCTCTCTCTCTCTCTCTCTCTCATATGTGTGTATGTGTGTTTGCTCTATGTTCTCTGACAATCTGTGTGAACATACCTACAACTGTATATGTCATTAACTTGGAAATATTTGGTAAAGGCTGCTGCCTCCAGACTGTCAGTCATTGGTCCATCCAGAACTCTTATCCCTGATACAAAGTATAAATCTGTATAGTATTATTAACCCACAAGAAATATCTCGTCATTGAGCACAATCTGATCTAATAACAAACAGTGTCAGACTCGGTCAAGATTTTGTGACTTACATAGAACTGGTCAGTTTTGGGATGATAAATCACAGAAAGTGAAGAGTTTGTCATTTCACCTGCAAATAATTACTGTTTTTCTCAAGGAACACCTGATTTTTTACAATTTGAGAAACAACTTCCATGATTTAAAAAATCTTGACCGGGTCCTAAAAATTCATTACTTCACTCTGTTCTTGTATACGGGTAGCCTTTCTATACAGGTTAAATCTAGTTGAAATATAAAGTAGAGAGATCTATAGCACCATCAAATAGCTGGTCATTACATCATGGTCACTTGGAATCTCTATCAAGATTGTTTAACCTACATCAAATTGGTCACTTCATGAATAGTGCAGAAGACAGATTGATTGACTGGATTGAATTAATGGGGTTTTACGTCCCAGTCAAGAATATTTCAATTATATCGAGACATCACCAGCTATAGGTAAAGTGCCAGAAATTTTCATCATTGCAGTGAGCTTAGGGAAATGTGCAGGAAGGATCTTTAATGTGCCATGACATGGGGCATTGCATTGGTTTTTAAGGTCTCATCCAAAGGACCTCAGAATATTGGAGTGTTGTAAAAAACTTTATTTATGTGACATGATATAATTAGATATTCCTAACAAAGTGTACAATATATTTTTGCAATATTCTGTTGAAAGCTCCTTCTAAAAAATCAATTACTTTATGTACATATTCACCTGAAACACCTGTGAACAGTGTTAAAGAAATTCTAGATTCTAACAATAAAAAGTTTTGACCATGACCTTCAATCATCACCAGCTGGTTATGTCAGTCTGCTCTGGAATGATAATGGAAACTAAAGTACTCACAAAAAAAACCCAGAGATATCTGACACATAAAACAAGAAACTTTTTCATCAGGATCTCTTGAGCAAAACAGTTTTCTCATTAGAATATCTCTGATAAGATCAGATTGATATTTTTTTGCTTCACACCACTCTGTCATTGAGGTCCACATTTTAAAAAAGTACCAATGTTTCAATAGATTTTAATAACGAAAGTATTTTCTACACACCTGACACTTTAGCACCATATGCCACGCCCACGCTACATACTTTATTTGGCACTGCAGCAATTTCACCAGCACATCGGGTTCCATGATGATTAGATGCTATAAAAGAGATTTTTTTCTAAATTAATTCATGGAAAAATTCACAATCAAATTAAATAATGCAATTTATACATTATTCTTCACAATCAAATTAAATAATGCAATTTATACATTATTCTATGCTAACAGGATATTGAAACTCATTAAACTGCAATCCAAATTCTTCGATAAAAATACCTACAATATTTATTGAATAGAAAACATCAGTTCCCTTTTCCATCCTTGCAGCCTGAATAATAAATAATTTGTACCTGTATTTCCATTGGGCATTGGATCAGAATCATCTGAATTTAGGTCCCAGCTTCCAGAAGGATTATAGTTGTCATACAGGTCTTCATTGTTCCATTCCAGCCCTAGAAATATAATAGATTTGACATATGTAGTCCCGAGAAAGTTTAGGAAACTAATACAACACTGAGCATACAACTGAGCCAAAACTACACTCTGGCCACTGAACCAAAACTGCACTAAAAGAAATGAACCAAAATTATACTAAAAAATCTAAACCATAAATTACACTAGAACAGAAGAACCAAAATTACACTAAAACCAATGAAGCAGAAATATCCTAAATCTGATGAAACTAAATCTACACCAAAACCAACAAACCATAAATATACAAAATCTAAACGAACCAAAACTACACTAAACAAATGAACCAGAAATATACTAAATCTGATCAACAAAACTACACTAAAACCAATAAACTAGAAATATACTAAATCTGGTGAACCAAAGCTACACAAAAACCAATGAACCAAACTACACAAAATTTGATAAATCTAAAACTACCCTTAAACCAATGAACCAGAAATATCCTAAATCTGATGAACCAAACCTACATTAAAACCAATAAACCAGAAATATCCTAAATCTGATGAACCAAACCTACACTAAAACCAATGAAACAGAAATACAAACACGAGGCCCAAAAGGGCCTGTATCACTCAACTGGCACTTTATTTGCATGTGAATTTCAGACAGCCATGCCGGTAGCTATTGCCAGTTAAGCTAAAATGTTTCAGAAAAAAATTATATGTATGTGAAGTGGCAATACATCTACTGTCTATATACCAAATTTGAACCAAATTGTACGATATATATATTTGTATTAGCCATTCATTACTTTTTTGCTATTTATAATAATGGCAGCCACTTAAGATGCCACAGTTTGTGCAAACTTTAATCTGCATCACCTAGGGACCTTGTACACCAAATTAGGTTCAAATAGGTCCAGTAGTTTCTGAGGAGAAGATTTTCAAAGAATTGGCTAAATATAGCACCTTATTTGAATATTCTGCTAATAGCAACCCAATAAAAATTGTTTCTGAAAAACCTGTTACATATGTTAAATGGCTATGCATCTACTTTCTATATACCAAATTTGAACTAAATTGGTTGATAAATAAACGTGTATCAGCCATTTATCACTTTTTGCTATTTATAGTAATGGTGGCCATCTTGGATGCCGCAGGAAGTTGATTTGTGCACACTTTACTCTGCATCACCTAGGGACCTTACACACAAAATTAGGTTCAAATAGGTCCAGTAGTTTCTGAGGAAGTCCAGTAGTTTCTGAGGAGAAGATTTTCAAAGAATTGGCTAAATATAACACTTTATTTGAATATTCTGCTAATAGCGACCCAATAAATTGTTTCTGAAAAACCTGTTAAATGGCTATGCATCTACTTTCTATATACCAAATTTAAACTAAATAGGTTGACAAATAAACCTATATCTGCCATTTATCACTTTTTGCTATTTATAGTAACGAGGGCCATCTTGAATGCTGCAGGAAGTTGATTTGTGCAAACTTTAATCTGCATCACCTAGGGACCTTTTAAACCAAATTTGGTTAAAATTGGCCCAGTAGTTTCAGAGGAGAAGATTAAAGTTTCACACGGACACATGCTTCGCCATGCCATAAGCTCAGCTGGCTATTGCCAGTTAAGCTAAAAATCTGATGAACAAAACCTACACTAAAACCAATGAACCAGAAATATCCTAAATCTGATGAACCAAACCTACACTTATACCAATGGACGAGAAATTCACTCAATCTGATATTCCAAAACTACACTAAAAGGGATTAAAAAATTGCAACTTAATAAAAAATTCACTGAAAAAAACTATGTAAATTGAATTGGTTTTGAATCATGTTAATCAATAATACATACTTGTATGTATATGAACCAGTTGATGTTGGTAATATCCCCTGTCTTGAATTTTATTGTGACTTTCGATGGATTTAATCATAATCTTTCAGTAATCATTTTTGTTTAAAAAAGATGATAGCAGAATAATTTCTACCACACTCTTGTATAAACTTACCATCATCCACTACAGCAACAGTTACACCAGTACCATTTATATTTCTCTCCCATAAACCTGTCACATTGATGTCCATATGTACAGTTTTATAATTGTGCTGATAAAACAAAAAAGTTTTAAAACTAATTATTGTTTATTGAAGATATGACAAGGTAGTCTATAAATAATTTGTCCCAAAAATGGGAACGCACTGATATTGTCTAATGAAAACCAAATAATAAAATTAAAATAAAAGTTGAACAAAACAATCAAAAACATGTACTGTCAAAGCCATTCTTTTCATTAAAATGTCTTCAAACTAAAAAAAAAAGTTATTTTTAAAAGAATGCAAAAAGAAAACAAATAGGTGGATCATTACAAAATTAATTTAGTGATGTCAATAAAAAAGAATTCCACAGATTTAAATGTCTTGCCTTGTTAGTTTTTGATTGAGTAAAAAATACACTACTTTAACATAAACTTTCACATTTTGACACGCCACCGCTGCCGCTGACGACAACACCAGAAAAGTAACACCTAAGTCTCACCTTATGGCGATGCCAGGCTCGACAAAAATAGAAAAATCGCAAGATTCAGAAGAAATTTTTCAAACTATTGATAATCATCCATGGTATCAACAAGAGGATGAGTGATTAAACTATGCCAAGAGGAAATAATTTGCTATAAATTCTCACCAAATGCCACTGTCTTGAATAAAAGGGATCAGAAAAATACAGAGATCTTTTTTGTCTTGAAATGATTCTTTGTCTACTGTAAAATACAACATGATCATTTCCATCTAAAGCGCCCTCTACTTCCTGTCCAATCTCGCCAAACATTGATCTAACCAAACTCCTCTTATGAATTTGGTGTAGTTCTGTAAAATGTATATCATTTTTGTTCTTTGCATGAAATCTTTCCAAATCCAATTTATATCCAACCATGAATAGATATTTAAAATAGGCAACTTTCCCTAGATATAATAAGTTCAAATCACTAGCCACTTCCCTGGCAATGACAGCAGAATCTGTTCCAGTGTCCATTTTTCCAAGGTGTTCTTGTTCAGATTCAAAAACAAATTTCTGCCAATCATCCCTGTTGCCATCACTACCTAACAAATTTTGTATATCAAGTTCATTCTCTGACACATTAAATCCAGTTACTTTTATTACCCATATCAATGTATCTTCATAATTTTCAATGTGTGCTGGAAAAGGCAGAGCTTTTCTTTTTGGACTGTTTGATGATACTTTGGATGTAATCATCAACAATGTGATAATTTGATACATGAGCACATGTTTTCTTGTTCTTTGCCACATCTCCTTTGCATTTTTCTATACAATAAATAAATAAATAAATAAATAAAATAAAATTGCATTACAATATAATTCATATTCATTTAAGAATTGACTTTCAACTGTATGGTTCTGAATGTTAATCCGTTCATTGATACTAATTAAAATGGTAGATCACTAGAACTACTCTCTAATATAAGGGTAGCCTAATTACTGATATGTGATTTCTCTGATTGTTTTCTTTAATGGACCATTGATCATACATTGTTAGAAAAAAATTCAAGTTTTTGAAGTTAATTTTTAATAGCTTTTTAAACTACATAACAATTTTTTACTTCCAGTTATCTGGGGTATTCAAATTATTGAAGTTTGAGTTATTGAAGTTGTTTTCATATAATTAATATAGAAAACCGGTCGCGACAAAATAAAGACTTTGAGTTATTGTGGTATTCGAGATATTGAAGTTTGAGTTATCGTAGTTTTACTGTATATTCTGATCCTACACACAGCTGTCAGGCATAAAATATGGGTCCAAAGAAATTCCACCTATACATAATTCATGTATATTATAGTTTGGGATCTCTAAATTCTTAAAGCTGCATTAAGTTTTCCTAGGAAAAAAATAAAAATGATGCTGATCTAATTAATGATGTTCCTAATGAACAATGTTATATTTGGTTCAACAATAAAATCTAGAATAAACACGAAAATAACAATAATTTCCCAGCAAGATGTAGCCTGTGGGGGTCTAAGTTTAGAACATGGTTATGTCATAAAAAAGGGTCATTTAAACACAACTTATAAAACTGTGAAATATGATATATTAAACACAGAATTTAATTAAATTTGTCATTTTTGACTTTGTCAGGTATACATAACACCATAACAATAAATTTGGATATTAATAATGGACAATTAATGCAATTTGTCAGGTTTCGCCTTCGATTTATCGGAATTCCTGTACATCCATTTAAATGCTCCAAGCAAATAATAACCATCGTTTAACATTGACCAACCCATTAGAAGATTCCATTTATTTACAGCTAATAGGAATAAAATTTTGGAAAATGAATCTCACAGATCATCATCAGAGGTTACCTGTTTTTAAAAAAATATATTTTTAGAAAATAAAAAAAAAATAAAATAAAAATAAAAATAAAAATTAAATAAATAAATAAATAAATAAATAATAAAAAAAATTCAAAGAATTGAAAAACTTAATGCAGCTTTGAGGCAAGGACAATCATTAAAACTAAACAAAATAGTGAAAACATTATGAAAGGTTGAAGGCAAAACCCAAACAACAAATATTAGAGGTTGTTTTTCTTAACACTTATTGCATTTAATTTAAAAAAAAAAATAAAAAGCCAAAATAAAAAATCCAAGAGATAAAATACATGTGTCACAGATGCAAAAACAGGGCATTACTATTCAGTTACAGACACAGATCGACTTATGGAAGTTTTATCCCAACCAGATTCCGGTGTGTAATCTAGTAATAGTGGATTTGTAACGTGTCACCTGTCACATGTGTTGGTGTTGTATCGGTGCACGTACAGAAAATAGTTTAAATATTTCTTTTTTCTCTCATGTTTATCTTCAAAGTGTTGGGCAATCATTTTATAAGTATTTTATAAAATATAACCCACCTTATCAGCTATTTAAAATCAACATAATATCTGCCATGATTCGATAACTTATAAACGAACTTGAAAAACAAATCGAAAGCGGAAGTTGTTAGTCATCTGAAAACAATGATATCGGCTTTACCTTACTTTATTCAGCTTGTTGTTTTGTTGTTGAATTCAAGGGCAATAATGATTCAAGCGCCGTTAAGTGTTTCATAGATTTTGATTAGTTTTAATATAATTTTATTGAATTTTTGTGTTATATTAGTAAATATAAATTAATTATTATATATTAATATTCAAAAATATATCTGATATAATTTTAAAATTTTATAACGAAAAAAAAAAAAAAAAATCAAGCCTGTTCAAAATCCAAAATGGCTGCCAACCTACACACAGATTCTGGAGACGATTCTCTTTATCCCATTGCAGTACTTATAGACGAACTTAGAAATGAAGATGTGCAGGTTCGGATACATATAATGTCTTAGATTAAAGAATTGTTCATAAATGTCTCGAATTTTGTCGCATTTGACATGATTCTCCATGGTTGCTAGGTGCATGGGAAAGACGGGAACTTGCTGGATGGAAACCTTATAAAAACGATTTTTTTCATTCCATTTCGGTGAAATGCCCATTCATTTACTTTTTCTTTTTTGTTTGAATGTAAATTTCCTTTTGGTCCACCTCAACCAGATACACTGAACCAAATGTTAGTGTAAATAAAGTCCAACTTCAATCTGGCAGTTTTCGAAGAGTTTGACTTCCCCCTAACTTACCCGACTTTGTGCACTTAGACAGGAAAACGTTTATTCAGTTCTAATCACATTGAGATTGCTCCTTATGAGGTCAGTCCATGGTAATGCTTAATGTTTATGCTGAGTATTATGGGATAAATTATATTGCTTATTGCAGGACATTTTAACTGAAATGTTTTCCATAATCAATTCTAATCCACTTTTTTGCACAAATGTTATTGGATATCATTTGGTGAACTGGTGAATCCAATTACTGAAATAAATTAAAAAGTGAAAAAAGGTCACATTTTAATTCAATATGTAAATTTATTTTGAGTTGTCTGCAAATGGTAACTGGTATCAGAAAATACAAAATTGCATGTTTGAAAAAATAAGGTTAAAATTATACTTAACCTAAATGATATTTCAGATGAGTAGATTATTGAGTAATTTAGTGTGAACAGACAATTGGTTGTAGATGATTTGTAGTAAAAAGTATTAAGACTTGGATTGTTGAAGAATTCTAAATGGATGTTTTTTATCCATGTATCATTAATGTATTAAATGCAGTAGGTAGGGTGTTAGAGTAAGAATGTGGTCATTTGATCATGACTATGAGAACAGCCACAATTTTGGCCTTTTATAGTTTGACAGTTTTTATCAAATGTCAAATTTTATATGTTTATTTACCTGCTATGCAAATGATAACTGATTCACTCTACATAATTATTGGAATACTAATCAAGATAAAGTAAAAGATTTTAGCTCTGTTTTATAAGTATTTATATCATTTTACTTCTATTTTAATTTTATTTAATTAAACCCATTTTCTATTCATGGATTAATCATTTATGGGGCAAATAATTTTCTATTAAAGCATAATATATTGGCAGAATTGACAATACAACAAAAAAAACTGACAATCAGAATTGACAATATGACAAAAAGTCTAACAATCAGACTTGACAATACGTCAAAAAGTAGGACAATCAAAATTGACAATACAGCAAAAAGTTTGACAATCAGAATTGACAATATAACAAAAAGTCTAACAATCAGACTTGACAATGCAACAAAAAGTAGGACAATCAAAATTGACAATTTGACAAAAAGTCTGACAACATTGCAAAAAGTTTAACATCAAAATTGAAAATTTTACAGAAGTCTGACAATACAGCAAAAAGTTTGACAATCAGAATTAATAAAACAGCAAAAAATATGACAATCTTTTGCACCAGAGACTAACTTTCCTTTTCAAATTGCTTGTACTAACTTTTTTATTTTTTTTTTTTGCTATCATACATATACATTATACAATAATGTAATGCGTATAAAGTTATACAGTTTACCTTTTTGATTTTATTTTAGCTTCGTCTCAATAGTATTAAAAAACTATCTACCATTGCTTTGGCTTTGGGAGTTGAGAGGACAAGAACAGAACTGATCCCTTTCCTTACAGGTAAGTGTTTATAGGTTTTAATTCATGATAAGAAATAAAAAGTATTTCATTGACATAGATCTAGATTTCAAAAGTTGAAATTGAATTTTTTTTTTTTTTTTTTTTTTTTTTTTTTTGACATTTATTTAAATCTTGTGTTATTGAATGTAATCAAGATCTGCTTGCCAAGTAAGTGTGGCAAAAGATTTGATAAGAGCTAAATTAAGCAGTGTTTTAATGCAGGCAAGTTTAAACCGTTCAGAGTTTTTCAATGTTAAGTGTCTGTCTCATTTCTAAAAAGGCTATTACCGTAATTGTTAAACAAAAAAGTATGACAGAACATGCAAATTTATGAATGTTAAAGGATAAAAAAAATAAAGAACACAACAAAAATATTTTGAACTATAAAATAAAATGCCTATCTTCCAAGGATACTATATTTAAATTTCTGGCAATTGTATTTTCAGATACTATTTATGATGAAGATGAGGTATTACTAGCATTAGCAGAACAGCTTGGAGGATTTACTCCACTGGTTGGTGGTTCTGAACACGTACATTGTTTGTTGGTAAGTATGCCATTGTTTAGACATTTCTATGCTGTGTTCGAGTCAGACTTCACTATACTTGGAGAAATTCTGTTCCATAACAATAAGTTGTTGAATGTTGTTTTACATCACATTGACAATTTTTCAGTTGTTTATGACAAGTCAGTTTTTCAGCTTAATCTAAGCATATGTTCATCATGTGATATCTTTAATAGGGCAGTGCCTTTAATGTTCTTTGTGTTTTTCCACATCTATGGTGACCTTTATAGTGCTAGTACCCTAGCATGCAATGCTGCAGATAAACATCACAAACCTAACAGTTTGTTATACTGGTACCAACCCAAATAGCATAGAAGTAATGTCAAGTATTTACTTAGAATTCAGTTTGTTTATTGATTTCCATCTTTATTAAAACTTAATATAAGAAGAATTGTTGTTGAATACTCTTTTATTAATTGAATGTAATAATAGTTATTGACTTTTATTTTCATGTATGAAATTATTGTTTAACTTGATGAAAATTGTAAGTGCATGGGATGGTGTGACTATTAGGGTTATATGTGAACTTTTGCTATCAATTTTTCTTTGAAGAAATAATGTTGTAATAATTGTAATTGATGTTTTGTTTTAGCCACCTCTGGAGAGTTTGGCTACTGTAGAGGAAACTGTTGTCAGAGACAAGGCTGTAGAGTCACTGAGACAGATTACAGCACAACACAGCCAGAATGACTTAGAGAATCATTTTGTTCCTCTAGTCAAACGTCTATCAGGAGGTAAGTTTTTTGAGATAAACTTTACAACTATCTCTCTTTTCCATAAAAACCATAACACATCTGAAGCCTCAGTATTTGAATGTTTTACAGCACCTGCAAATAAACTACCGTATATATCTCCGTAGATAAGTCGCAACTTTTTTACAAAATTTAAACCTTTGAAAATTTGATGCGACTTATCTAGCGGTCATTAAAATATTTTGTAAATGTGACTCGATTTTTGGAGGCGTTTCAGAAGTAGAGATTGGCAATAAATTCAATTAAATATACGGTAACTAAAAGTAATGAAGCCAAGAAGGCAAGTATTTGTTTTCTTTCGAGATGTCATGTGTAACACAGTAGCTGTTGATTAAGAAGAAGGAGGGGGGGGGGGGTCATCTTACACGACGGTACACAACTAAGGGGTTGAAATTCTTGAGAAAAAGTCCACACACGATCGTCATGTCTGCCATATTTGTTTTTTTGTATAGTGCAGAGATACATTTTACAGATTCATAACATACAAGAAATGTGAATTGAAATTTTTGTAGTTTTGTATATTTATTGATCTTTTAATAAAATAAAGTTATAATAAATAATAAGATAAGAAATAAAAAGGTTTATCGGTAAGTACAGTAATCAAGGAGGAGGTAAATATTCTGTACAATATTTTATTCTTTTCATTTACTTTAAATAACAATCTAGAAATTACATAAACCAAAGTTTTTTTTGTTTCACACGTAAAGGGGAATATGTTCCGAGTATCAAGGTTCCTGTCTTCAACAGCTGACTGATAATCCAATAAACAATAACGGATTTTTTAAAATGTAGTTTTGTTGAATTTATTTAAAAGCGGAACAGATATACGTCTTTATGATTAATAATGATGAGATGTTTTGGCATCTGATTTTATTTTTATGTTTTTTGATTTATTCAAAACATAAACTAGAATCAAACGGCAAAGAAATTTATACACAAGTATGGTATAAAATAAAAATATAAACAATAGGCGAAAATTGGTGGAAAGTTTATTTTTCGATCGGTAGGGTCAAATACCGGTACCAGTATGACCTTGTCTGTAATTGGAAAATGATGCAATCTGGAAATTCTTATTTTCTTGCTGGGACTTATCTATGCGACATTAAGAAAATGCTGGATCAGAAGTCCCAAAGTGGGGGGTGCGACTTATCTACTGGAGCGACCTATACACGAGAATATACGGTACATTGCCTGTCACCACATGCATTCAAATTCTCTGTTGGCAGATCTGTGTGGAAGAAAATTAGTCTGTTTACATGCATAATGATAGTTAGTGGTTTTCATTAGAGACTGGTTCTTATTCTTATGAGGTTTTAATGTTGTGATAAATTTTGCAAGGAAAATAGCAATAAGTTTTACAATCTCAGTAAACAAGGCTATGTTTTTACCTGTGTACCTACTGTACAGCCCTTAACAAAATTTACTTAAAAAACTAACATACATCTCATTTGTATTTAAATTGAATTAAAGCATTTTAACCAGTTATTATTTAACAGGTGTGATAACATTTCTACCTGCCATAATTTACAGCTTGAGTATTTCAGGTGCATTAGGCTTCCTGTTGTTGTATGTGCATGTCATTTATTCTTCAACATGTCAATCAACCACTTATTTTTTTCAGGTGATTGGTTCACATCTCGTACATCAGCTTGTGGATTATTTGCATGTTGTTACCAAAGAGTGTCTAATAATGTTAAACAAGAACTAAGACAGTAAGTTAAACAAATAGAAATAGTATTTATTTACAGTTGGCCCCAGGACTGATATTAATGCCTGGGTAGATGCCCAGTTCATTGTACAGTCTGTGACAATGGACTTTGTTCTGATATCTAACCCATAGTGCATTCTGTAATATAGGCTACAGTACAGAGTTTAATCTATGATGTTAACCCTGGACTGCCGTCCAGTCCTGATCTAAAGTCAAGCGCAAGGTGCAGTCTGTGCCATTGGCCCCTGATCTGAAGTCCAGTCAAAGGTGCAGTCTTGTGACATGGGCCTCTGATCTGATGACCAGTCCAGGGTGCAATCTTTGACATGGGTCCTCGTTTGATGTCCAGTCCAGGGTGTTATAATCTCTCTTTTACAGATCTTAAGTTTGTGAAAATTTACCCATGTATCACTCTGAATTTTAAAAATATCCCACCACAATCCAAAAATAAACAGTAAGGTCACTAATTTACTATTTAATATGACATAAAAGTTTCAAAATCAGTGATTTCAATATGAATTTATTAACATTGCTTGTACTGTATTTACTTTTATAGACAGTTTAGAAATTTGTGTGGTGATGATACTCCTATGGTACGGAGAGCAGCAGCTGGTAAACTTGGTGAATTTGCTAAAGTGGTGGAAATGGAATATCTTAAAAGTGATTTGATCCCTCTCTTCAATACTTTAGCAGCTGATGAGCAGGTATTAATATGAATATGTCTAGGGTTGTTTTTCTTTCATTCAAACAACTAGCATAGGTTTTTGTAAATGAGGTGGACACCGTACATTGAATAAACTGAGTCAACTACACAGTTATTAAGTCCTGTTCTTTTATATGTTTGTTAAATGTTATTTAAAACTGTTGTATAGCTTTTCTTTTACATGTATTTTGCAAGGACCTAGGTGGCTAAGTGGTCCAAAGTACATGCTTATGGATCACAGTACCTGTCACTGACAAGGTTTATATCCCACAGGGCATATCTTAGTGATACAAAGTTTGTCAGTTTGCCTGTCAAAGGCTGGTGGTTTTCTGAGGGCACTCTGGTTTCCTCCATCATTCCAGAACTGTCCACCTTAAAATCTATATTTCTTAGAAACTAGACTCAGGCATTTACTCTGCTACAGTCTTTTTTTTTTTTTTTTTTTTTTTTTTTTTTTTTTTTTTGCTACAGCAGGCAACATAAGTTTTCTTCAGAAGGCTAGAAACCTGAGTTTTTAGAAATCAGTGCCTTTATGTATTCCCTGGCTAATGTTCTGTCTTTTTATTCGCTAGGATTCGGTCAGATTATTAGCTGTTGAAGCCTGTGTGAGTATTGCATCACTTTTATCGGCGGAGGACATAGAACAACTAATCATGCACACACTGAGAAACGCTGCAGAGGACAAGTCATGGAGAGTAAGATACATGGTAGCTGACAAGTTTACAGAGGTAAGCAATATACTAGTACATGTATATGTACAGTCAAACCCACTTGGTCACATATCAGATAATAGCATAAATCGGACAGTCGCATAGGATTTTGAAAACCAAAACCATTTCCTTATCTATTGAAAAATACCAGCTTAATTGCATAGCCAAAAAAGTCCAACCCCAATTAATCGCATAGAAAATTTCCCGACCCAATCTCCAACCATGGCTAATAATTATATACATGTATATAAAAAAACCTTGTTATAATGATCCTCAAAACTTAGACATTTTAGTTATTGCCACAATATTTTGAAGTCATAAATTTTATATTTTATATGCCTTTTCTTATAAGCCTCCATCATTTTGTTTTAAAATTGCAAAACCTGACTCAATAATTGTGGCAATGAATTTAGGTTATATACCTAATTGTCCTTAATAGATAGACTGTAAAATCTTATTAAAATATCCCTTGATAACTTAGCCACCACACTTGTCACCAACATTATTTATAAAGCCCCAAGGTTATTTGTTACATAATTTTCTCTCTTGATTAATTACCAGCCCTTTTTGTAATGCCAGAATCTGACTGAAAAAATGGTAACAATTAATCAAAGTGTTATAAACATACTTAATAAAGACAAATGTTACAATGTATTGTTATGAACAAATTTTGCTGTCAGTTGTGAAAGTACATGTAAACTCAACATAAAATCAATAATATATACTTGTATATTATCCACCATACACTGTCGTAAGTGTCAAAAAGCTTTATACCAATAAAAGTGCACCTGATACTGAATTTTTTTTAGTTAAAATCAGCAAATATTTTAACATATACAGACACTGACTGTTCATCAAAATCTGTATACTATTAGTAAACAATATTACAAGCTTGAACTAACACTGTTTAATGTGCTAGCATTTATTAGCAGAGCCTACCCACCAGTGATTTCACCATCCTTATTACAAAAAATTTGCTATCTATCTGTAAATTTAGGACAAAATGATGGTCTACATGTAGTTCTGAATTCAGAAGATTACAAATTTATTTATATCGTCACGTTGGATAATAATCAACAATTTTCCAAAATAAATATGAAAGATTTTTAGTTCTTCAGTTTTAAAAAATTTCCTTGGCTTTGGTAAAAATTGTCATTTTTTGCAAATTGGAAATGCCTTTATAAGGTAGTAATTTTAAGTTAACCAATTTACAGCTGACCAACTCTTATTAAGTGTGTCGATTCTCTTTTTGTTTAATGAAATACAATAAAGTTAGCATCAGTTATTGCCACCCTGGTATTGAAGGTACATTTGATTACAATGCTTAAGATTTAATGTCACTGCTATGTGTTATATCACTACAATTATCATTTTATCTGTATCATTCATATACATTTATTTCAAAAATATAGCTACAAAAAGCTGTTGGTCCAGAGATCACAAAAACTGACCTGGTTCCTGCTTTCCAGTCACTTTTGAAAGATTGTGAAGCTGAAGTTAGAGCAGCATCATCCCACAAGGTTAAAGGTCAGTATTTATTACATTAAGGTGAAAGGTAAATACATGTATCTCTACCATATCAGTTGTTATAGTTTCTTATAAACTGTTTTTGGCTCACTAGAGTGAATGCTGCAGGTGAGCTATTCAGGTGCTCTTTTTGTTCACTGTCTGTCATATTTTATGGAAATAATAGTATTAACAATTTGATTAAATTAAAGTACATTGCCAATATCTTAGGTATCAGTACACGAAGTGCCTGTATGAAAAATATTAACATAAATCTTACAATGTTCTTAACAGCTGTGTGAGATAATTTTATTATGTATCTGATTAACCTAGTTATTTATAGCCCATTGGCCTATTGTGTTTTCTAGATAAATCTGATAGTGTTATCCAAAAATTATACAAATATTTTGCTGACTAGGAAAAAATAAAGATTGACTGGAGTTGTCCATTATTTTTTTCCCAATTTTTTCCATTTAAAAGATTATTATATTAGAAGAATATACATTATGGTAAAACCTGTTTTGAAGTATGGGATGATTTGTCACTCTATAAGTATTTTTAGCTAAAAGCTGTTTCCTAATGAAATGATATGATATACATGTATTATGTGTGCTAATGAAAAGGTCAGAGAGTGTTTTATACTTTCAGAATCTGTTCATAATCCTCTTGTGAGGGTTTCCACTTTGGACTGTCATAGATTTGGGGACCTGAGCAACCCCAAACCTAATCCTCCTTCCATTTACATGTACTTTGGAATTAATATCATTTTATGTATCATATGTACTTTGATTTTTACTTTTGGGATTTTAAGGTTTGCATCAGAATATGTTAGCAGATTTATGAGAGATATTCATCATGTCAAACATTTTACAATGTCAAACAGCTTGTATAATATCAAATTGAACTTTTTAAATTTTTTTTTTTTTTAGATTTTTGTCAGAATTTGCCAGCAGATGTTAGAGAGACAGTTATTATGACTAACATTTTACCTTGTGTAAAAGAACTTGTATCTGATGCCAACCAACATGTAAAATCTGCCTTGGCTTCTGTTATCATGGGTCTGTCACCCATACTAGGAAAGGACAAGTAAGAACAAAATATCAGTAGATAACTTTAGACTGACAGAAAACATAATGACAATACACATGTAATATGTGGCTTGGTTGTATTTATTTGTTCAGTGGTCAGTAGGATACACTAGTGTTTGTAATTTCTCAAAAGCAAAAGGGTAGAAAGGTGTTTCACATCCCAGCCAAGATTGTCTTATGTATTTTGAAGTGATCAGTTCTTGAATGCTAAAGAAAATCAAAGAAACAATAAGGTTCATATCATTTCTAGGGATTATGATGATGGTTTGTGCTGTTTTATTTCATAACATACATGTAATTATTACAGGATACTGACAAATTCAGGATAAATCAGATTTGGAAACTTATTTTAGTATTCAAAATCTGCATGAAGGTAAACCTGTTTGTAAAAAGAAAGTCTTGGAAATGGATGTTTGATCATCAGGAACTGAACTGATGCTGTTATGAACATGAGTGATTAAGAGACATGCAGTCCAAGTTTATTTTGTAGAAAATCAAAAATTACCCGAGTGTGGTCCATTGTTAGTTTGATTAGCCGAAAGAGCGTTAGTTTGATTAGCCGAAAGAGCATGTCAGGCAGTTCTATGTACAAAATAATAAAAAATGAAAGTTTTTCATAAACCCTGGTATTCTTTATGTGTTCATGACAAACACAACTTGTTAGTTCCATGCTTCAATAGATCTGATGTAGTTAATTAATCCAATCTTAAAATAAAATTTAATATATTTATTTCAGCACCATTGAACACTTGTTACCATTGTTTTTGACGATGTTGAAGGATGAATGTCCTGAAGTCAGACTGAACATTATATCCAATCTGGACTGTGTTAATGAGGTATGTGTCAAAGGTCATTTGTCACAAGGTAAAACTCTATATATTCTTCCTGTAACCGGAGATAAGAGGTAACATCATTTAACATAAAATTTATTCCATGTTTGGTGGTGTTAATGATGTAATTATAAAAGTTCAAGGTCATAGGCATTTGGGTTTTCAATCTTGACTGTTTAGATCAAAGGTCAGTTTTACCTTAAATGACATTCTACAAAAAAATAATAATATTAATATTGACATTTAGAAAGTTTGCAAAACAGTATATCTTGTATTTTACATGGAGGTGTATATCATGTCTGAACGAACTGTGTAAAACCAAGCAACATAAAATGATCTCAATTATCACATGATTAACTGATGTTTATCTATTGTGAAATTTTGCTACAACAATGCTATCTGTTCAATCAGGACCAAACAATAAAAAAAAAATTGATGATGACACAAAATTTTCTTTTAAAAAATGGATTTTGGGAATTGTTAAACAAAATTTTTATTTATTTATTTATTTATTTATTTATTTATTTATTTTAGTGCATGCATTAATACATTTATGTATTTTATCAATAGGTTATTGGCATTAAGCAATTGTCACAGAGTTTGTTGCCAGCCATTGTTGAGTTAGCTGAGGACACAAAATGGAGAGTTAGATTGGCTATTATTGAATACATGCCATTATTAGCAGGCCAACTTGTAAGTATACAACCATTAAAGCTGCATTAAGTTTACCAAATTTCTGAATTTTTTTTGATTTTCTAAAAATATATTTTTTTAAAAGTAGATATCTTCTAACCACGATCCGTGACATTCATTTTCTAAAATTTCATTTCTTTTAGCTGTAAATAAACGGAATCCTCTGACCGGTTGGTCAGTGTTCTGCGATGCGGAAAAGCCTTGAATCGAAAGTGAAACATGACAGATTGCATTAATTGCCCTTCATTAATATCCAGATGTATTTGAAATGGTGTTATTTTTCCCTTACTAAGTCACAAATGACAAATTCAACGAAGTTCTGTGTTTAATTTATCGTATTTCAACATTTTGAAAGTTGTGTTTAAATGACCCGGGTTTTGATGACGTAACCATGTTCTAATATTAGATCCCAAATGCTGCATCTCGCTGGGTAAATACTGTAATTTCTGTATTTATTCGAGCTTTTATCGTTGAACCAAATGTAACATTGTTCATTAGGAACATCATTAATTAGATTAGCACCGTTTTGTTTTTTTTGTTTGGAAAACTTAATGCAGCTTTAAAAAAATTAGTAGCCCAAACTAAAATAGGGAGATTTTTTGACAGCTAAATAAAAAATCATTTAAGAAATTGTCAGTTTAGAAGACAAAATAAATAAATAAATTTTAAAAATTTATATTAAAAAAAAAAAAATTAAAAAAAATTTAATAAAAAAAAAATAGGGGAAATTTGACTGGGCTACAATCATATCTGTACCAGTAACACCAGCAATTATCTGACTAAACTGTACTACTTTTCATACCATTATATGAAATTAAATTTAACTGGTTTTATTCATTTATAAGTGTGTATGTAAAAGAAAGACAAGATGCAGTATAATAATGTATAGATGTAATGTAGCTGATGTTATTTATGTTCAGTTTCGTTAAAGATATATCAATTTGTTTATTTAGGGTGTAGAGTTTTTTGATGAGAAACTGAACTCGCTGTGTATGACATGGCTCGTAGATCATGGTAAGTCTCTCTCTCTCTCTCTCTCTCTCTCAAATTAACAATCTTGGTATCTAAACCATAAATTTCTATAATAATGCCATTCCATGTTTTTATAACTGTATAAAATTTCAATTTTGCCATCTTCAAATACATTGTAAAAATTGTTAACCAATAAAAAAAACTTAATAAAAATTCTGTTGAAAGTAAACAAATTATTTTCTTGTGTGAAGAGTAATAATGGTGTTTTGTGCCCCTGTCAAAAATGAGTCAGTGTCTGTCAAGTTTATAAAGTGGATAGTATGGACTAACGATGTTTTATTAAAAATTCAAAATGCTTTCATGCCACACTAGATAAAATCTGTTTTAGAGGGATGTGAACCTAGTTGGGGAACATGGCTGTGTTCTTTTAGCTTAGACAACTCAAACACCAAGATCCCTACTATTGCCTTGAAGAAATTTGAATAAAATTTAATGTTTGTTAATGGTGTTATTCATCTTTCCTTATTTGTCATCCTCCAGAATCTTTTTCATCAAAGTCTAAAATTTCCAATTGTTTTGTGTTGACATTTGCTGACATTTACCAATAATTGATGCATGATTTTTTAACTTTACAGTGTTTGCAATCCGTGAAGCAGCCACACATAATCTTAAAAAATTGGTAGAGAAATTTGGTCATGAGTGGGCACAGTCTACTGTCATCCCAAAAGTACTCCAGATGTCACGTGACCAGAACTATCTTCACAGATTAACTTGTTTATTCTGTATTAATGTAAGTTTTATATACATGTACATGCAGTATTATTGAGAGAGAGGGGGGGGGGATATCTTACTTGTATTAATGAGAGAGGGGAAATTTTACATGTAGTATTGATGGGCTTGATGACCATACCTGGTAGAGGAGATTGATCTTGGGTGGATCAAGTCACTTGGCATCTCAGAGATATTCCAAATCTACATGTACATAGATTTACATGTTTATATTATGAACTTGCTACCACATATAAAACCGGCTAGGAAGATACATAGCCTTTTCATATTTAATCTGTATTTATGTTTTTGTGATATAAGGACCATTGTTAAAGTCCAGTTTTGATGGTTTCATTGGGTTTTAAATTTTTCAGGTATATACATGTAGTAATGAATAAATTTTATCAGTTTTCTAAAAGACATTTTGCAATTTTGAATAGAGATTTAAATTTTAGAATTGATTGTTAATGAAATGTTTAACGAAATTTATTTTCTTATTTTTTTAAAGGTTTTGTCAGAAGCATGCAAAGATGAACAAATAGAGAAATTAATGTTACCAACAATAACTTCAATGGCTAATGACGCTGTGGCTAATGTTAGATTTAATGTGTGTAAAACTTTACAGAAAGTTGGACCACATATAGCACAATCGTAAGTTTTTGTATGGCCTCATCAGTTATTCAGTCCTAAATAACTGATTTTTTTTGTTAAAAATGTTTTACACATGTACTTCTGTAGTGTTTAATCTAGAGTGATTCATGTGACCCTTCGCTATTAGCCCTACAAAAACACCTGTCATTTGGCCAACTTAGGTCCATGTTGTCAAATTCAGTTGATTCCCCATTAATGAAAGATTGGTAATTGAAACAGTTTTAGAACTTTTTAGTTTACAGAGTTGAGATTTAAGCAATTACAATTCAGGTAAAGCTAGGTCTCATTTTAAAGTGCCACACATTTCAGGTAGATACTGATGTTTTTGAATCAAATATGGAAGAAAGTTTTATTTTAGTGTTTACTAACCAAAATACTTACATGTATTTTGCTAATGTATAGTTTCCATTATATGCAGATTGGAAAAATCTACATTATTTTCAACAGGAGATGGTTTTTTTTTTTTGTTTTTTTTTTTTTTTTTTTTTTTTTTTTTTTTTTTTTTTTTTGACATGCTTACATTTAATATCTCTGTCTTCATGATGTTTTACAGAACAATCCAGCAACAGATCAAGCCAACACTGGACAAACTTTTACAGGACTCTGATATAGATGTACAATTTTATGCTGCAGAAGCTTTAGATGGTAAGTTACATGTATATTGAGATGTCACCAGTTTTAAAGGCTTTCCAGAGACTACATACCCATCAGGAGGAGGCTTTTCTGCATTGATTTTATGGTCTGTTATTAAGAGTATATCGTGATGCCAACTACTCTGATTTAAGCTTGATTATTAGGAATTAAAACCCCAATATAATGCTGTTTTAATTTAATGTTAACCATTCAGCTAGGAAATTTTATCTGGGGCATTATTTTACATTTAAATATAACCAGTGTTGCTTGTTTATGATTTACATGTACCCTGGTTCAGTCATGATTAGAGTGGTTTGTGTAATGTGTGAATTAAGTGTAGTAAGATGCCTTATTGATGGGATAAGCTTTAGATATTGCTTTTGCATGTAGCTTATGTATAAATGTAAATATTAGCAGCTTATTAATATTCATAATATTTTCTGGTTGCAAGTCAGTCATGAAAAGAGATCTGTGGTATTATTGAACATCCAATTAACCTACATATATGGTATACATCATCATGGAACAGCATTAATTTTTGCCAGTGAAATAACTTTTTAGCAAAAACTTAATCTAATCTGGTGTGGAAAGAAAATAAAAAAGAAATTTAATACCAATAAGCCCCTTAAAACCCTTTAAATCAGAAAATGTTAGTTTTCTTATGTAATCTGCTATGATAAGACCTTAAGTAACGAGTGTTTAAATGTGTTGGACAAAGTTTCAAATACATATATTTCCTTTCTTACACTTCCAGACATAATTTACTTGGTAAAGGTACAACTAAAATCAGATTGCCTGCTATATGTGTAAAGTGTAAAAGCTTTGTGCAAGATTTATTGTAAGCATTCTGCAAATCTTAGTGGAAAAAATGTACAGCTTGAATACTGTTTGTTTCAGATAGGTGGATGAAAACAGCATATGGTCTTTATTAAGGTTTGGTGTTTCTATATGTCTTCACTGATTTTGTTCTTATCACCCCTTATCAAATGTCAATGGTTTATTCTGTTTTATTTATTTTAGGTGTTCCTATGTGTCTGTAGGTGTGAAAGCATTAATAACAGGGGAAATAGAATGTTTTAACACCCGAGTAGGGACCACCTATCATTGTTCGAGCATAGTTTTAATTCCCTTAGATTTTTAGGATCAGAATAATAATGGTCTCTATAGGTTTCTAGTGTTATCATGGCTAATCTATGCTATCGTAAATGGAATTGATAGACACTGTCTTTGAATAAAGACATGACGAAGATCGCAATAATAACAAAAAATACTAATAATACATGTATTTCAGAAGTTTTCTTTGGTCATTAAGTTCTTGAATACTGTTCTATTTTCATGCACATTAGTACATATAGTTCCCCTTCCTGTTATGGGTGACAACATACTTCGGGATTCTGAGTTCTAAATCTTTCTGAATCATTTACCTCACATACATATTCTATAGAACAAATTACTTACAAGTACTGACTTGTGAATTGGGCAATTACAGTTTTTTTTAGGTCACTATTTGTCAAATCTGAAGTGCCAGGCAGCAATCAGGGAGGGTTGAGAGTGCCAAGAATATTGCTATTGCATGCATCATTTGATACATGAACAATTTATACTACAAATTGTAGTTACCTACTGTACAAATATGATTTTTTTTAAATTTGGGGATAAAAATATTTCATTATCAAACTTGGTTAGTTCTAATATACAGTCATGTAGTTGTGATGTAATAGTGGAAGTTAATTAGTATTAATAAGTATGAAAAAGAAAAATTACCAGTACTAACAATATATATTTATATGTTAGTTAAAAAATATAGAATAGTTTCAACAAAATGTAGGTGCAGTAGTTGGAAGTGAAATTAGTTAATGTAAAATATTTGTGACATAATGTCAGCTCTATGACATCAGATTAGCCAATGTTTCTTTTCTGTAATTGTGTGAAGGACCAAGATGGATGTGATCCAGCAGTAAAATATAATAACAGTCATAATAATATAGCAATATGTTTCTCAATAAAACAATAAATTCCAAGTTGTTAGTGTGCAATATATATCAATATTTGCTCACAAACTTTATTCCTGTTCGAGGTCTCCTGAATCCATTTTTCATATTGCACACTTAGTCACTTGACATTGTCTTCAAAATCATGCATGGCTGAAGAGGACATTTTTTCCCAAAAATGATATTGCGCGAGGCACTACATCGATTTATAAGCACTAGTGCATATTTTGCGACAAAAGTGTTATTTTGAGATGAAATACAAGTGGGAAGTAAATGAAATGTATTTTGCTGTATAATAAAAGGGTTATTTAACTGATATTGTGAAATATTGTGCCTAGATGACCCGACATTTACACTCACAAGCTCATGCAAATGTCGAGTCATCAAGGGACAATATTTCACTAGTTCAATAACCCTATAATATCAAAATGAAAGAAAAATAACTCGAACGTTTTCATCCTGTTTCAATAGAGATACATTAAAAGTATCCGTTATATAAGTTATAACTTTATCACTGACTGATTAATGAGATGGGTATTTCATATTTTACACGACAATATTCTAGGTTCTCATAATATTACATATACTTGTGGTTTGATATTTTTGTGTACACGTGTGTCAACACAATATATGGGTTACAATGCACAAGTATTTATTCATGTATAGACCAAATGTGTGTACATATAAAGTTGTTGACTCTGGCTTTTTTTATTGTCATCAATGTAAATATTAGATAAAGATTTGGCATAGTTGTAAGTTTAGACAACATAAAGTTAGCTAATGAGTAAGATCTCTGTCAAACAACAAAATACACTACCATTCATTAAATACAATCTTACAATTCTAATGAGTGTTTACATAAGTGATTACATATAGTGCTGTTATTTATTAAAAGTGATAAATGGATTTTGCAAATAAAAATTCTTACAAGAATATGCCTGGCACTGCATTTCCTGAAATCATTATGTAGGTAAATTGTGACATAGAATTTTGACTTTTCATTTCTTTTGGGTGTAGAATGGAATGTAATTAATGATGATTAATTCCTAGTAAATATTCTTCCATGTATAAGGAGGTGGTCAGTTCTTGAGTGGAGGAGGAAATCAGAGTACCCTGAGAAACTGACAAACTTTCTGACATTAGGGTTGAGTAATGGTGTTTAACATCCCAATCAAGAATATTTCACTTATATCGAGACGTTGCCAGCTTTAGACGAAAGTGCAGAAATTTTGCCTGTGCATTGTGCTGATAGCATTATACAGCAGGGTTCTTTATTGTGCCACGCCATGACACGGGACCTCGTTTATTTTAAGTTCCCATCCGAAAGAACCATGACTTTCATTTCATAATGCCGAGTGCTTGTTAAAGAACAGTCACTACCCACTTTCAAGTCTTGGGGTCAGACCCGGCCGGGGTTCAAACCAATGAACTTCCACTTACGGATCGAGCACTCTACCAACTGAGCTACTGCAGTGGCTTTTCTGACATTAGAATATGTGGAATTGGAACATGGATGTTGAAAGGTGCTTTGATTAATAAACACATGCTTGAGACCATGCAACCACTGACACTGCTCATTTCAATTTAATGTCGCTGATTGTCCTTTATTTCTGTGAAATAAGTAACAATTTTTTGCTCTTACTTTTTCAGCTATGAAGATTTCGTAGAGAACAAAAAGATACACTACAAGCTAAGATGTTGGTAAAAGAAGTAGGAATATTTTATACTTGGATTGTAGAACATCAACTAAGTCATTGTCTCCAGAATTTCTATGTTGTGTTTGTGTCTGCCCATGTTGCATGTACTTGTAAAATGCTGCACATATATAAACTACTTAGGACAATATCAGCTGTGTTGGTGTTTATTATGAGACATTTAAAACACTTTATCACTTACTTCTGACTTGTATAGAATAGCCTTCATTGAAGACTTGAAAATGACTAATTATAACATTTTAAAAAAAATGAAATTGATGTTATAGGTGAATGAAACAGACTTGTAAACTAGAATATATAAATTTTTTCTTCATTCTTTTTAATTTCTTTAAATGAAATTGTAATTTAGTTATGTTGTCATGGTGACCATTTTGGATTGTAAAATTTGCCTGTATTTCGTATTTATATTGGTACACTTCCCATTGAATACTTACCTGATTTTTTAAAGTCTGGTACACTTCCCATTGAATACTTACCTGATTTTTTAAAGGCCTTACCTGAATTTTTAAAGTCAAACATTACATTGTACACTCTGTTTTTCTTTCCAAATACAGTTATATCGTCTGTCGTCCCATTATCCAGTAGCATGATCTGTTCTTCTTGAAATGGACCATATTTTTTGGGGGGAGATTAGATTGATAATATACAGAATTAACAAAGTGCTAGATCATAATTAAATGATCCATTCATATTTGGAAATGAAAACCCCAGTTGTAACAATAACATTTTAGATTAAGAAATTCACAATAACTTCCCTGTGGCTATTTTTCATGCTGTCTATGATTTTAAAGAGTTGTAATATTAATGGTATAAGGATATAAAAATTAATCTTGCACTTTTTAATAACAATTTTAAAGAGCTTCATGATTACCGTGGTTACATTAAATTTGCATACATGTAAATATATTTATATTATTAACTCCTTGATGGACTGAAAATTTGTGATAATGTTAAAGCTTCATATCTTAGGACATTCTTTAATATGAAGATTTTTGTTGCTATCAGTTCCTTCTGTACATCCAAAAAATTAAAATTCTCAGTAAATTTTTTACAAAATATATTTCATAAAGAAATTTTCAAAATAATTTTAATCAGCATTTTTAGGCTTTTTTAAATACAAAATGAAACTTTAGTGAAGAGTACAAATGGAACTTTTCTTTGCTACATACAAGCCCAAACATCTAAATTCAACAGGTGCATTTGCTGTGCCATATGATAGGTAGGTTAACTATTCAGAGATTTCTGACCTGTCATATGGCATGCAAACCTAGATAATGATATCAGGGGATCAGTAATTAACCAATGCCTGCTTCTTCATATTGAGGATATACATTTTTGTTATAACTGAAAGGGGGAAGAAACAAAGAATTGAACAATATTTCTTTTGTTTTAAGATTTTAAATAACCTATTGTTTATCAAAAAGGATGTAAATTAAATAACATTTCTGCAAAAAGTTTTGGGACTTGTATGTATAATGGAATATTTTCAGTATACATTAATTATATTAGTTAAGTAAAGATTTAATATTGTAACAATCATTATGTAATATTGGAACAGATGAAAAACTTTTCATGATCTGAATTTAAATTAAGGTAAGATATTTAAAATAAAATAATAAAAAGAAAATATTTTGTGTTTTTTGTCGAGCCTTGCATTGCCATAAGCCAAGACTTAGGTGTTACTTTTCTGGTGTCGGCTGCAGAGTGTCAAAATGTGAAAGTTTATGTTAATGTCAAAAACTAACCAGGCAAAACATTTAATTCCGTGGAATTCTTGTTTGTATGTCAAATTATGTAGTCTAAAAAGAATGAAGTTTATGTATTGAAAAAAAACATCTCTCACATTTGGTTGATGGACAAGATTGGTGATGTCATCTAATCTTAATTTGAAATGTTCGGTTTGTATGAGTGTATTCTTTAATAGGTTACTAGACACTCAGCAGTGGTATATGTGTGTTTTGAATAAAAATGAAGCAGTTTTATTGGTTAGTTGTTGGTTAAAATCATGGATTTGTTTGCCCTTCATTTGTTTCATTGATATGAAAGAACACAATTTTTGATGGTAGAGGGAACAAAAGTTTTTAGAAAATTCACTGGCCATTGTCAATTTAACTTTCTCATTTCTACATACATTTGAATGGGATTGGAACTTAGACATTAAGATGAACTGTGAGCCAGCTTTAAAGACAACTCTGCCATGGTGATCCCTAGTCAAGAAAGTGAATGCTCTAAAATAAATTTGAAGATGACTTCGAGTTGCTGGTCTGATTGTTCAAAGCTTACCCTGGTTAATGACCATTATTATCGATTTTCCAAGCCCTGCTTTGATTGTTCAAAGATTTAGCTGGTTGGTGAAAATTTTTATCTTACCTTGGTTCATTGTTCTGTAACTGTAACTGCAAGGCAAATGTCTCAAAAGTCCGAAAATAATTGAAAATAATGGCAGATATACGTTTTGTGATATTGTCAAAACTGTTGGTAAATCGCTATTGCTGGTGCATTTCATTTTGAAGCGCATTTTGAAAGTACGAAAGATTTCTGCCAGATGGAGCCCGTATATATTGACAGAAGATCAAAATATGGTACGGCTACAAGCAATTGCTCAAAATATTTAACAAATTCAGTCAAAGACCATTTGCAAATATTGTTACTGGTAATGAAACATGGATTTACTATTTCAGTAAGAAAAATTGGAAACAAAATATGGTTAACTAAACATGTACATTGTAGAAGGCCTGCATTGCCAAAAGAAGAATTTTTTTCTCATATCATTGTACAGCCTTATAGATTCCGGTACCGAAGGGCAGGTGCTACAGGTCGGTATTACCGAGATGTTATACTAAAAAAGTTAAGGAAATATTATATTAAACGACGCACTGTAAGAATTTAGACATGTTTGTCTACTTCATGATAATGCTCCATCAAATACATCTAAGCTTGTGAAGCGATTTTGGAAGTCTGAGAAGTTATCATCCTTCTTATATGGTCGTCGTTACAAGTCCCAACAAACCCTTGGCCCAGTCATCAGTTAGTGCCTCAAAGGATACCTAAATTAGCGTATTGTCACGCATTTCAGAAATGGATTAAAAGATTGAAATTATGTATTTCAAATCGCAGCGAATACTTTGAAGTGATGTAATGTTAATTTCACCATTTGAGTCGAATGCTTTTGAGATATTGTACAGTACACATTATATTTCTAACAACCCTCTTATTAGTGAATTTATCCAGAAAATGACTTTAACCAACGTATTTTGTGTAAGTTTGTATTACTTTGTTTTTGCCATTGGATATAGAATTGTATATTTGTGACGTCCCCTAAAACAACGTTTAACCAGATATTTTGCAACGTAAATATTTTCAAAATTGAACCATACAAACGCTATAGGCCCATGATGACTTCGTAAGCTTCTGAATGTCATTGTAATTTATTGGCAATTTATTAAGAATTCACTTCATACACTAAAGTTGGATTAAAATAAAAATACTTTAATAATTATACTGTTATATATAAATAACAAGAGTCACGGAAACTCCGTGAAAACCAGGTTTTCGTATTTCGGAGAAGGGGGTTTCAGAGAGAAATGGTACCTAGTTAACAATAATTATGGGTTATCATGTGTCTCGCAAGGACCTGGTTGATAGTAAAGGGATACCCGTAGTGGGTTAAGATCTAATATATATATATATATATATATATATATATATATATATATATATGTATATATATATATATATATAAACGCATCATACATCAGAACATGTTAAAAGATTGCAATTATGACAAATTATTTAGAAATCTGAATGTTGTGTTTTTAATATAATTTCATTTAAGAAAAGATCCATAGTGACATCTGCACCTAAATATATTCAGAAATATCCAATAAAATGCAAAAATAGTCGACATCAAAAATATTTTGCCATCATAATCATTTTACAAAAGTGAAATTCCATAAATAGTGAATTCTACGTCTAAATATCATCAAAAATAGCCAATTTCATGCCAAAAATTGTAAATTTCATGCAATAATAGCCATTTTAGTGCAGAAAACACAAAGGTCAAAATGTAGGTCATGACCTTGACCTTTGATTTTGGCTTTATTTTCATCAGCATAGCTAGAAAATATAAAAACTGAAAACCCCATGTATTTATCCCAAAAGCAATCCCAACCAAGATCTTATCACAATACATGTATGTGCCAAGTTTCTTTCAAAAATGTCATTTACTTTTCAAGTTATCATCCGGAAACCATTTTTTGACGCCCGCACGCCCGCCCGCCGACATTCGGTAATCTAAGAACCAGGTTTCTACGAAAACCTGGTTAAAAACGGAAATACATGTACTGTAAGATATTATTCCCCTGGGGCCTGATGTAGACAGTAAACTCCGACAACGTGTGTGTGTGTGTGTGTGTGTGTGTGTTATTTTTTCTTACCTACGAACTTACCAGTTACATATAGTATGTGAAAGATAATTATTAATATATACCTTTAAATCAATTATAATTAGTTATTAATATCTCTTTCCTTAGTCAAACACTAATTTTTGAAATAACCAAAACAAATCAAAAGATTTCATATTATGGAGATATTTCCGGCTTGATGACTCACCAGGCCCCAGTTTCACAATCATTCACTCAGCGGAGTGTACACTCAACTCAAATATTCCAATTTTCTTTCATCAATAATTTAAGATATTTAGTTAATGAGATAATGTTTCGCTTTGTTCAACAAACCTACAGTAAACCATTTAATTATTACATAAGATAATCAATTTTAACTGTGTAATGTCTTGGAAATTGGCATTGAAATATTATCGAATTTGAGTTGAGTGTACACTCAGGTGAGTGAATGATTGTGAAATTGGGCCAGATATGCATAACACTTATTTCGAAAAAGCACAATCTATTATCTTATATAAAGTTCAAACATACTGAAAATTTCACATTACTATCAGTAGTTGTGCAACTTCGTGCAAAAACTGATGCATTTATTGATGGACGATCAAAAATGTTCTCTTATAAAACAAAGTTAGTTTGGCTTTCGATTATTGTTATACTATGGAATGTTGGATGCATTTACTCTTTAGAAGAAGAGAAAAGAGGTTGGTTGAATTTTAAAACTGAAAATTGTTACAATTTTAACAATATGCACGCATTAAAAATCTTATCTGCAATCTGGTAATCTTTTTTTCTATTTTAAAGTTATCGATTACCAAATGTTTATTTGAGCGATTTTGCCTGAATAATTTTATGCCAACACTTAAGTATTTGTTACAATTTCAAAAGTATTCTTAGTGCATTTATTAAAATAAAGTATTTTTAGTGCATTTTATTAAAAAAAATCTTTTTAGTGCATTTATTTAAATGAAGTATTCTTAGTGAATTTATTAAAATAAAGTATTTTTAGCGCATTTATTAAAATAAATTTTTTTAGTGCATTTATTAAAATAAAATATTTTTAGGGCATTTATTCAAAAAAGTATTTTAGCGCATTTATTAAAATAAAGTTTGCTTAGTGCATTCATTAAAATAATGTATTTTTAGTGCATATTAAAATTTCAAATTTTTATTTACCTTTTTAAATTCATTGTCACTATAAAGGAAAAACTTAAGTGAAATTTGAAACAATTACGATCATAAAATGTGTAATACATAATATACAATAATAAATTTATTATTGTGTATTATGTATTACACATTTTATGATCCAAAATTAGTTTTTTATCTATTGTAGTTATAACATCGTTACAATTATACCTAAAACATTTAATGACTAGATCTGCCGATTTTTTATAATAATAATAATAATAATAATAAACATGTATATAAATTTATATAGTTAAATTCAAGGGCATCAAATTGGCTTTTTATCATCAAAAATTTTCGCCAATATGTTTTAATTTCTTTTCACTACTTTGATAATAAAATTCCTACTTTGCGAAAATAGTGAATCGGCATAATATGTTATCATATATATATATATATATATATATATATATATATATATATATATATATATATATATATATATATATATATATATATATATATATATATATATATATATATATATATATATATATATATATATATATATATATATATATATATATCCAGCAGTTGATGTCTGCTCAAGCAGTCCTTGTCAGAACAATGGAACATGTACCGTGTCACATGGTAAAGTAAACTGTACTTGTGGTCAGGGTTTTACCGGAATACACTGTGAAACAAGTAAGAAAGATAAGACTTACAAGTACAATATATCGTGTAAAGTATACCCGAGTTTTGTCAAGTTTTTTATCTTTTATTAACTGTCATACTTAACTTATATAATTACGTATATAATTAAGAATAAGGTGACAAAATCAACAATAGTAGATTAACTCTACCATATGTTGAAACTTTAGTTGAATATATATTGTTGTGCTGACCCCAGAAGATACACAGTTGAAAAATGGAGATCCAAATGGGTCTGATATAACAAATATCAGACATATTTTGTCAATAGTATTTCTAAGATTGACTTTTATGTGAAAAAAAGAATAGACCGATAGGGTGTCAACTTTTTTTGCACAAATACAAACAAATTGTGAAAAAGTTCTGTCTTTATCCAGCAAATGTGATCAAAGTATTGGATACTAAATCAAAATATTTAGTAAAAGTGCATTTTTATCTTTCTGAAGTGAAAATGTCCAACCGTAGATATCAAAAGTGTCATCAATTGATAAAATATTTTATACGTCATATTTATGACATCACAACGACGTCATTTTACCTTGGTATTTAATGTCATACTGCCCTTCTTATTTAACTGATTCTATAATGTTCATGTATTTGTTTCATTTTTAAGCAATACTGTTATTATAATTGCTAAAAATGAATCTTTTCACCTTCTCAATGAAAGATTTTTTTCGGTTTCCCAATACATCTACTCTACTCTTTTGAATATATACATAGTGCGGTTTGCATTATGGTTATCATCATAACATTCAACATTACAGTAATCAAAAGTAAAACAGAAAGGGTAAGAAATGTAAGAGCAGTCTAGTTAAAAAATATTACAACGATAAAAGCTGACTAGATCAGAAAAGTCAAAACCAGTGACGTCAAATTCAGGGACAGTCAAAATTAGAGCAGTAAAGTCAAAAGAGTTGAGATAAGAGAATAAAACAGATCAAAAGAATAGAGATTAGAGACATTAATAACAGAGCATTCGAGATCAGAACAGACTAGACGACAGAGATCAAGGTCAGAGCGATAAATATCCGAGTATTTAAAATTATAGTAGCCTGGATAAGGACAACCAAGGACATAACCGTCAAGATTATTGTCGTTAAAATCGAAGTTAAAAAATTCAGCTCTTCTGTGCTTTTTTACAATCTCGTTCGATTAAACTGAATAATTGGTGACAACGAAATGAAGTTTTAATGTGTGTTTGTCTGTTGTTTTATTTCTATATTTTTTCTCTGGTTATAATCAACTTAACTAAATTCGTCATTATTCTTCTAGGTTTTGATTGTTCAAGTAACCCATGTCAAAATAACGGAACCTGTCATAATGAAACTAATGGTTATCTATGCGTTTGCCAGAAACCATATAATGGAACTAATTGTGAAAATGGTGAGTGCATTCGTATTAATGCTAACTCATTACAAAAATTAATGTTTATTTATTCATTGATTTATTTCTAACATATATTCATTTATTTCATAGATTAATTAAAAATTAAATAATGTATTACACAAATACCAGTTGAATTTTGATGTGACAGATGTGCACCAATCATATATTTATTCCTCATCAATGACACTTAGACCGAAAAGTTGATAGATAAAAAACATAGCCAAACAGTTGAAAACTAATTTATCTAAAATTAATTAATACTTCAAACATTAAATAAATCTTTTCTGCGTCTATTTTGACTTATTTGTGTGCTTAAAAATCTTTTTTGTTAATTTTCAACTGTTTATGTTTTTTTGTTTTTTATTTATCAAAATTTTCTGTCCCAAATGTCAATGATGAGAAATGATTTTGCAAAATGTGCATATATGACACATCAATATATATATATATATAAAGTTTGTTTGTAAAATGTGGGAATGCCGTTTGATATGTGAATAACGTTTGTTCGATTTTAATTACATGTATATGACAAAATTAAGATGACGCATAAAAATTTTAAGCAGTTACAATTTTTATATTACAAGTCTAATGTGTATTGTGAATATATTTATATGCTGTTTTCCCTAATAAACAAAAATTCCGTTTCGAATACGTGAACATTACAGAAATGGTTAAAAAGCAATTAAGGGGTTTATACAGCAAGTATTCGTATACTTTTTCATTATTCCTTCTGCGTTTCGAAGATAAGTTTATCCAGTTAATGATAGAACTTCTCAGATTAAAGATGCACATAGTATTAGCCCCATTTCTTTTTCAGTTTATAATATATATTTGTTCAGAAAAAATCGTACTTGCCCTTTGCCTTTTGCTTATTCCAATTATGCTAATGAGTTAATTATATAACAATGTTTATTTATACAAAACAAGTGTTAGTGTTGTTCGTTTGAAATAGTTTCTTCAGTTTTAAACAACGATATATTCAGAGACAACATTTATCATGCAGGTATTAGCTTACTTCTTCCTTTGACGTAGTTTTTTAATTTATCACGGAGAATTTGTCAAATACAATAATTATCTCACTTCTTCCATTGAAGGATTTTGTAAAGTTTATCATCAAGAATTATTCATATAGAACAAGTGTTTTTTATCAAACGATGATTTTGATTTATGCTAAAGTGTTAATCAAATAGGTTTGAAATCATGACACACCTGCATTTATACGCATTAGATAAATTCAAAGTGATCGACACGGTGTACGTCATTAATCAATCCAACAATGTGTAGAAATGTTTTATAATTTTGAATGGTTTATCACGTATTTCAAAAATAATTATGCATGCCTTTTTATTTGAAGTATGTGAAGACAAACGAAATGATTGTTTTTACTATGACAACGCTAAATGCATTGGTATCTATGCTGCTTGGGCTAAACAACATTGTCCACATAGATGTGGTTATTGCCAAGGTAATGCTTTTTGATTTAATTTAATAAACATTTTTAAAATTATCAAAACATTTTTCTCTTCTTTTATCTAAGACATGGTACTATGAATTAATGCGTTGCCTTTAACTGAGCGAAGTTTTTCAGTTTAGGACTAAGTGGTTTTTTAAAAGACAGTTTTGTGTTTTTATTATTCTAATACCTGAAAATATCAATTAGTTTATTTGAATAAAATAGTTTTCTTTCTAATACAACTATATATAAATATAATGCCGTACACAAATAAATTACATCATTAACCGGGCATACCATACGATTCTAATATCTGCGAAGTTTTCTTCGCTTTCTCTTTTGTAACTTAACACTTTTGCTAATGCAAACATGCCGTTTTGTTATAACGTTTACTACAGTTTTGAAAAACCAGTGAAAGGCAACTATTTTTTTAGAAAACGTTTTGCATAAAAACGATAATTGCGTAAAAAATAGATAAATGTTTTGGCGTGTCTTGTGCAGCTTTGGTCTACAAAGTTTGTCTATTTCGTAGTATGCACACGCAAGTGTAATACGTAATATAACTGGTGATCTTAAGACAAACACTCTGTTGAATTGTGTTAATTCTGCAATGTACTTGAGTACGGAAATCCTTTAACAAAAAGCTGTCTCATATATGAAATAGAACGTTTTTTATTTTCGATATAAAGCATTTAATCCTGTAAGTGACATGGTGTGCATGCGTAGAACAAAATCTATCGTTTTGTCATTTTTGCATGTATTGTGCAGAAAAAAGAAAAGTGTTAAATGTTAAAAGCAGGAGCTTTACCACTGCTGTCTTTATATCCCTTTTACGCATTATACTGATTCCATATATGGTCGACTTGGAATATTATTTGACTACTATTTTTTATACAATGTTCATTGGCAGTTATAACTTTGAGATTTCTTTGAGAATACGTAAATACACGCTGAATAGAACATTTTGAACAGTAATTGTGAAAATAAACTTTTACTTCATTTTCTGCCCCTAGCTTGTAAAAGACTACTACTTTTATTGGCGACTTTTAATGAATATTTTTATTGAAGACAAACCTAAATATATTGATACTATGAAAGATTGTGACAAGTTAGACATCCGAGACTGTGGCTAACCAGAATATGCTGGATACCTGAGGACTAACTGTAGGAAAACCTGTAATCTTTGTGCATGTTAGTAAATATACTGGATTGCATCTATGTTATATTGTATTTATAAAAATAAATAATCTTGTGCAAGTCACACACACACACACACACACACACACACACACACACACACACAATAAACCAGATTAAAATATTTATTTCATGGTTCTACGGTTCTATTTATTTCATGGTTATTATATGTAATTCAGGTCAATGGTATGTTTTGTAACTGATATACATAAATACACACGTATAACCAAGTTATCCACTTTTAATGTTTTTAAGTTTTTGTGTGAATTGTTATTTAGACATGGGCTGGTATTTTTGTGTTTTCTAATATACCGAAAAAAATGTTTTGCTTTAAGGAAGCTAGGTAAAAGAGGCATCGTCATGAATTTTTCCGATATAGACAGAATGGAAAGTTATCAGAACCCTACGAGAGTCTGTAAAGCTTCAGATGGGCCGTAAATGATCCCGTTAATTGCTAAATTAAGTGTAAATATAGTCGATACTTCCTTATTGATAAATTTTTTAATTTTCTTTATTTCAGTACCTGATATATATTCAACTCAAGTAGGTAAGACAATTACAACATTATCAGTACTAATCAAACTTTAAAAATTACCTTGAACGTCTTTCAAAAATGAAAGGTTGATGAGCATTTTGTCAAAACAAACAACTGTTTCGATACACATTTTCTTTTATTATTACTAACGTTGAATTAAAATTGTGCTTTTTACATTATTGACTGGTTGTTCATGATATAAAAACAAAACATATTTAACACAACTGTAAGATAAACAGTAAGGATAACAAAATTTATAATATTTTTTTTTTCAATTATCTAGATAGTGAGAAAGCAATAAATAATCTATAATAAATTAATTATTGTAGAAAGAGATAACAATTAAATTTTTGAAGTTTATTTTCCATATGCATCTTTCTGGTGTACTAATGTTAACAATGTTACAAGATTTAAACTAATAGCATTTCATTAGGTATGACGAGAAATGATTTCATGTTTCATTTTAGATGGAAGCAACGTAGTCACTCCAAGCGAGTTACCAATTAACAATCAGACACCTGCTAGATATGAAAATGGTAATGAATGTATATATGAGGATAGACAATACTTTTTGTACATGTTTATACATAGGTGTTAAGTAAAAAAAAGAAAGACAATTCTCAAATAATATGTAAAATTTTACTTTTTTACCAATATATATTATATCAGTTGAAAACTTAATTAAACAAAACCTGGATTTTATAATAAAACAGAAACTTCCACTTACTAAAGTAGGATCAATTGCTTTTCTAGAAACCGCATTTTTTAATATCAAGTATATATATTTCACAACCTATAAAAGACAAAAAAACATTTTAGAAACAGGAAAACATAAAGCTACACTAAACTGAAGCGCAAAATGCATGTTTATACATATAAAAAATTCACCTTCAATAAAATTTTAAAACATAAAATAAAATAATAATTTAAAAAATGACTAATGGTTTAAGCTCATTTAGATTTCAATTTTTGGCAATGAATATAATTACTTTTAAATGATAACGACGTATATATATATATATATATATATATATATATATATATATATATATATATATATAACAAATACCTGCTAAATTTTGATGAGCCATATGTGCACATTTCGGAAAATCATTCCTCATCTGACGCTAGGGGCCGAAAAGTTTGATAGATAAAAAAAACATAAGCCAAAAGGTTAAAAAATAATTAATCTAAAGTTCCAAAATTCTATTAATCCAAATCCAGCTAAGGAATGCTTTGCATGAGGGAACAGACCTTAGTTACCTGTAAAACTTGCCAAACCAGTACATGTACATACTATTTATTAACAAAATGTCCGTGTGTAGTAAAATCATATTAAAATAGACGACAGGTCTTGTTACTGTCATTAAGCATAATAAAAACAAGAGGCAAATTAAAAGTTATCGAAAGTTAAAGTATTTGTTTCTAAGAATTTCCAGTTTTGCGAATGTTGATCGAAAAGAAGATTTTTTGTTACTTATCTTTGGTTTTCTTTGGTTTTATATATTGTTTTTTTTTCAGAATGTGTTGACCACTTAGGTGACCAATGTTTAAATTATAATGATGATAAATGTTATGGTATATACAAGTCCTGGGCTAAAGCACAATGTGCCGTCAGATGTGGGTTTTGCGAAGGTAAGTTGTATATATATATATATATATATATTTAAATTCACATTTTTCTATAGTTTCTTTAATGTTTTTTCTTTCCTTCTTTCTTTCCTTCTTTCTTTATTTATTATTTGCATCTATTGACTTCTCAGTTCTTAGTGTCACTGATAAGGAATGGCTTTTCAAAATTTGTACGTATGACACATCAAAATTATACCGGTATTTTGTTAGATTATTACTACACTACATAGAGTCTGCATAAAATTATGCTTTAATCTGTAAATTATTATATTTTAGGATTAGAACCACCTTGTATTGATAGAATAAGTTATTGTGATGCCTACAGTCAAAATACATGTTCGGATCCTGCATATAGTAGATGGGCTCGATCAATATGTAGAAAATTCTGTGGCCGATGTCATTGTAAGTTTACAATAATATGCAAGGACAATTATGCAATTTTCAAATGCAACAACTAGAGATTGATTATATGATGTGTTACATACCAGTCAAGAATATTTCACTTATATCGAGACGGCACCAGCCATAGGAGAAGTGCCAGAATTTTTACCTTTGCAGGGCGCTTAGGGCAATGTGCAGGAAGGGTTCTTTTTCGTGCTACGCCTGCCGTGACACGTGGTATCGGTTTTAAGGTCTCATCAAAAGGACCCCGCGACTTTCATTTCTAAATGTCGAGTGCTTGTCGAAAGAACAGTCACTACCAATTTTCAAGTCATTGTCAGATCCGCCCGGGGTTCGAAACCTCGACCTCCCACATACAAAGCGAGCACTCTACCAAGCAACAACTAGAGAAAATGTTTTATTATTCAAATGTGATAATGATAAAATAAACTAAAACTAAATAAACTAAATTTGAGTAGGAAAAATCAATCTTATTTACAACTACTTTTTAAACGTCTTAAAACACTAGTACATTGTGCATGTTTTAAGTACGAGCCAACTCGTCGATTATCGAACTGAGTGTTTTACAATATTGGTTTTAATACTTGTCTACTATTATATTCATAGTTATTCTTAATTGATCTTGATTTTTTAACACTGGCTTCTTTTAACAATTTTATTTTTTATACCCAATTGCATACAATAAAACCGTTTTTAGGAAAATGACTTATTATGTTTTTACTTTATTTTGCACTTGCCAATGAGTTGGAACAGACTGTGCTAAAAATTCATTTTTTGAAAAATATATATATTATATTGTAGTACCGACACAGTATCCAGTTGATATAATTACTCAAACACCACTTACGCCGCCTTTATATTGACAACGTCAACAACATTGCCCACAACACAGACAACGTTGCCTGTTATACATCCAGGTGTTCGTAAGTCAGAATGAAGATAAATAACCAAGCTCTAAAAATGTATATTTAATCTCAACTAAACAGAAATATAGAATTTATAAACCCTTATTTAGTCAATAAAAAAGCAATGTCTTAATTGATATTCCTGATTGTATACAGCTAAATTTTCATCTTATGAAGCTCAGTTACTTCTACTTTGACGTTTAACATGATGAGGTTAGCAAATCATAACTACAACTTGTAAGTTTTATAGTTTCTTGGCATATAATTGTGTCAAATAAAACACTGATTATTATTAATGACTGTTGGACTAAAATGTAATGACCACTTACCATATTAGACATTCCATCATTATCATTTGTGATAAAACTGACCACTAAATACTGGTTAATTATATGAATAGTTGTTGTTTTAGACAGATTTGAAAGTACGTAGTTTTTGGTATCTGGTAACTTTGGTCTTTCTGTATTGAACAGTGTTTTGTTCGATACAAATGTCATACATTTTGAGATTTAGTGTTGTATTTATATTCAGTTTACATCTTAGCTAAAGTCATGTAATACTATGAAACAAAGTTTAAAAAAGTACAAAATTTAAACAAAATGCGTTAGGTGTATAGACTTCAATTTTGAAAAATATACTTTTGGGTTCGTCTTTCGAGCCGAGTAGAAAAATATCGATATTTTATCATAGCCTTTTGGATAATTTTGGTTAAACATATCTAAACTTTCAAACCGGATATTTTTTACATAGACACGTTTATAAGACAGATGATGAACAGACTCCTTTTATTGACTTTTGACTTTTTGATAAATAACATTTATACAACTTAAACATCTTGTAACAAACTCCTAACGATTTCTTGATTGAAAAGCGAAATTACGTTCATGTCATTTCTCAGTGACTAGAGCTCACGTGCCGATGTGTTTGTTAGATTCATTATTTTCAACTGTTTGGCTTATATTTTTTATGTATCAAACTTTTCGGTCTTAGTGTCACTGATGAGGAATGAATTTCCGAAATGTGCACATCAAAATTTAACTGGTACTTATATTATATATTTACGTAATCTAGGACGAACTACTTTTTAATGCGCGTCAATTTACCTTGTTTTAAAATTGTTAAAAGCAAAACTTGAATAAAATTATTCTCTTATTTGACTATGCTGTTTTTGCGAATTACACAGTGTGCACAGCGTCCATTCATGTTATTTCTCAATAACACGAATGAAAATCAAATTCAATGCTTAATTAAGGTTTGTCTCTAATCGTATCGATTGTAAAAATAGGTACCACAGTGAATATGGATTGGGATTTAAATACGTGTATATTTTTTAGAGTTTCTAAATCCTAAGTTGAGCTTTCCCTCACGTTTATTATATACTACATCATAATTCGGCAATACCTTTTGAATCAAAACAAATTCTATCAATATTTGTGACAATTTCCAGCTAATTTTGTAACCGTATTCTTTTCTTTATGTGTGTGGTATAGACTGTATGAAGTATAATGTTGAAGATAATTTCCACCAACACCTTATGTTCTGTTTATTTCGGTAGAAGCATTAACACTAGAGTCGTAACAATGTCGTTATAAAAAAACTTTTTTCACAAACAAAAATTTAGAATTAAAACATACATTTTTGTTGAACCATATTGTGGATGTGGAAGAATTTCGGTGAAAGACGAATTCTTTAATATAGTCAATTTTGTGTTTTTTTTATTATTAAAAACATATGTTCTCTTTCAAATAAAAATATACGATTCAAAGAATTTTCGGAGCAATTGAATCTATCAAGTATTGTAATAATTCAGAAATTTATGCATCCACTTTGTTACCACATAAACAGGAGAAAAAAAAACCCAAAAAGTATCAACCTATATGTAATTGATTTTGTTGGTTAAGAGTGTAAATATAAGATATGCTAATTATGTTACACAAAGAAGTTTTATATAAGAGAGCCTAACAAAAATTGAAAGAAAATAGAATTGATCTTTTTTCTTTGTGATTCGTTAACAGATTGTCTGGACGCCATTGGCAATTGTATTGATTATGTTGATGAATCGTGTGTTGGTATTTTCAAGTATTGGGCAATGGTCAACTGTCCACGTAGATGTGGCTACTGCACAGGTTTGTATATTCTGCACAGGTTTATATATAGTGCTTGTGAGAGAGAGAGAGAGAGAGAGAGAGAGAGAGAGAGAGAGAGAGAGAGAGAGAGAGAGAATAGACATTTAACAAAATTAAGCATATAAATAAGGCTTCAGATCATTTTGAAATTTACAGTAAAATAAAATGATATTTAATAATTTTCCACAAACATGCAGGCAATAATTTTGTTCACCTTTTGGATGCATTCTGTTTCAAATAGGAGTTGTATTAACTTGATAGCTAAAATATTTGTATCGTGGATCAGAATGACCAGCCCGAGTTTGTAATTATTAATAAGAAATATTTTAACCTTAATTTAGCGAATTGAAACCTTGTTAATTCTCTTAATTTTTAATATATTCAGGAATTAAAGGTGTCTTAGAAACATATCGTGTTATCTAAAATGTTTATTCGTTGTTTTAAAAAAGATTGCCAAATTTGCTAAATAAAAAAACCAGGAGCTTGATTTCATATTTGGATTATTACATCAATTATGTCTCAAACAAAAGGTAACATATAAAGCTGTATGACTAAGCTTTTGACTCAAACATTACTATCGTCAACTTTTCGTTTCTATGCACCACATTTCCTGCATTTCCTGTGTATTGTCTATTTGTTTCACAGTGAATACAGTATATTAGAGCTTGTTTCAACTTCGGGAATTTTCTAAGCTGTATATAAATAAATTCTTGACAGGGAGACGTTGTAAGCCTAATCTTATCAAAGCTCTCAAAACGCTTCATGGTCGTTATCACATTATGTTTAAAAGTACGAAGTCGCTGTTTCCAAACTTCTGAATTTATTTGACGTTCCATAATTCGATGTTCCTTTTATGCTCAAATTACTTTTGCAGGTGGCGAGTGTAGACAAGATATGCTTATCTTTACGGGGAATCCGGTCCCACCTCTCTTGTGGAAGTTTACATGTTTAACTTAATGAGCTAATTTTCAAAATTTTTACTTTGCTTTTGGATATGGACCCGGTATGTTTGTGTTTGATTAATGTTATTGCATACCATATTACATTTGGTTATATATTATAGTTATTTATTCGTGTTTATTTTTTCAGACTCTCATGCTTGTATGGACTATATAAAAGGATGTTCACATCTACCTAATGTTTGTAATACCACTCAGTATAGCGACTTTGCAAAAACTAACTGTAGAAGATATTGTAATTATTGTAATGGTATGTAGCACTATGTGAAAGTGTGCATAAGTAAGGCCTTATTTTGTCAAACACTAACGTCGGTTATACGAATACTTAAGATCAGTGGCCGAATTCTGAAACAATTGTTGGTATAATGTTTTAATCGCGCTTTAGCTGTATTTATTTATTTATTTGCATATTTATATATATACGTATAGGCCGATTTTTTATACTTTATATTCTTTATTACAGATACAAATAATAAAACTGTATCACCTTCAGTTGCATCAAATCATCGACCCCCGACTATGAAGACGATCGAACCAAGACCAATTATAAAGGGTATCATTATTTTTATTTATTTATTTATTTATTTAATTAATTAATTTATTAATTAATTAATTAATTTATTTATTTATTTATTTTGTTTGTTTGTTAATCTTTGAATCTAACAAAAAACATGTCGTTGCAAAAACAAATATGTAACACAAATGCCAGATGTGCACATTTCGAGTGAGATCATTTTAAATCTAACGCTTACTTAAACAACACCAATGCATATTTTCGCGTTAGTTTATCGATCATTTCTGTCGAACATTTTGGGAAAATTTTGTTTTTATATAATGAAACAAAAAATAGCTATGTTGGCTAAAAAATCAAGGTTATTAGTTTAGAGACCCTTATTAGGCTATTCAGTACATAACACATGATGTTATTCACATACCGATGGTAAAACATATGTAACAGCGCAAAAATTGCTATTTTTTAAAGGTGATAACAATGTAAAATGTTTAAATATATTATATTTATTAATTTTAGATTTTAATTTTTGATAAATGGAGAACAATTCAAGTCAGACTTTCATCTACAATAATATCAATTATGCAATTTTTTTATGTTCAGTGTTTGAAATTTATCTTTCTATCTTTACTTTTTTCGGAATTATTTCATTTAGCCATAATTAAGTCACTAATTAAACACGACTTAAATGGACTAATCACACATTAATCTTTATCCATGGATTATCCCAGGAAATATGTAAATAAGTCAGATGTGTCACAGACTCAAAAATATTGACAATAATTAGCCAAACGGACATTAATTGCAATTAAGCTACCTTTGTTTAATTACACATTATCTACATTCTGTTGTCATAGTGCTTTTAACATTTTAGTATTTTCAGTTTGGATGTGGCCTTGAAACTGACCAGGTCGCACGTCCAACTATGAAATAAATTGTTAAGATAGTAAATTCACGTTTCAAATTCTTGATTCTTATTTTATAATTTTAATTTAAATTGCATGTAAACTACACGTTAACATCTACATGATATAAACATATTCTTAACTAAGGAGCGTTGATGGAAAAGTACGCTCAAGTTGAGAGCATAAGCATACTTGATTGTTGATTTTTTTGTAGCCAAGAATAGCTTGATATTTTTAAAGAAAAATTGATCTCACAAATACTTGTTCAAAAAAGTCATTTCTTTTTGTATATCATGAACTTTTTTCAATGACATCCTATGATTTTTTTATTCTTTTTTCTCTCAACCCTGATCTGGGGTGGATACATATTTTGCCATTAAAAAGTTCTAAAAAGAAGAGTTCTAATCAACGTTTAATAGTAAAGTAACAGAACTTTTTCTTAATAAAAACTACAAAATTTACCATTAGCACTTTATATATCTTTTCCTTACATTGTTAATTTATTCAATATTGTATAGTCATGTTTTTGGGTTACTAAACATTTGCTCTAAAATAAGTGTGTTTTGTTCTTCCAGACAGAAACATTGTCAAATCACTTAAAATATGCTCCACGTGCCCGTCCAATGTAAGAAAGTTTATAATAAGTAGTCATAATGTTTTTGTCATTTCTTCCTGTACGTTTGGCTGTTGAATTGATAATTTATGTTGTGTTGTGTTGTTTGTTGCCTAGTACAAATGTTTCAGTCTCCAATTTCTTTTATTTATTATATAGTTTTAGTATTTTCGTACAGATGTGCTTTACGTAAAAGGACAATTATAGATATTTCGATAACTAAAAACAGTGTAATTTGTTTTATTTCAGGACATATGGGGAAAATGTTTTGGGTAGCGTTTCCAGAGACATATAGTTATAGCTCTTCTGTAAAACTTCACCTTTTTGTAACAACGGACGCGAACACTATTCCATTCTTGCATGTAAACGCATCGGGAAGTACATCAAGTCTTTTAGCTGATATAAAACATCCATCAAAAAGCTTTTCGTACCTCAATGTGGAAAAACCAAACACAGTTGAAGAAAAAGGGATATTAGTTAGTTCTAACGCTTCTGTTGCTTTGTATGCGTCTAGTTCCTATGGTAACAGTTACTCCGATATTTCCTGGGTTCCACATATAACAACTTTAGGAACCACTTATATAGCAGTTTCTTATCACCCATATACTACTTCTTATCATAGCTTTATATCTGTTATTTCTACTCAACCCGATACAAAAGTAAATATTTTGCTGAACACAACTGGAGCTGTTACATATAACGGAAACACTTGTCGAAATGGCGAGACCATTTTGTTATATTTAACCGAATATCTCTCATTTCAAGTCTCAAGCAACAGAGATATCACAGGTTCTAAAATTTCTAGCAACAGACCAATTGCAGTCATGTCGGGAATGAGCACATTTTATGCTCGCCACACTGGTGGGTCCGTATCATCTGGCTCCATTTACCTTCCTCTTGTAAATAAGTGGGGTACAACATTTATTGTTCCACTTGTTGAATCAGCAAAACGGTATGTGTTAAGGATCGTACCATCGGCAACTAAAACCTCTATAACAGTCACCAGTGAGTCAGGGACTATAAATACATACAACGTTAGCACTACTTTAGAGCTGAACTATTCTGCAAGCAGTATTTATGTTGTTGAATGTGATAAACCATGTTTTGTTGCACAGATTCCTGCATCTGAAACTGGATATAATGTAACTTCCTATTTCGTAACCATTCCCGCAGTAGACCAATTTTCTCGTGATTATAACATAATGGTTGGTAATTTTATATCATACAAACGACATTATATGTCAATTATGATCAGGTCTGATGAAGTATACGGGTTGCTTATGAACGGCACCACTATATTCAGCTTTGATCTTGACATCAGGGCAATCAATGCCACCGACACCATGTGGAGTATATTGTCGATTCAAGTACCTGAGGGATATCACCGCATCAGTCACATCTCTCCGTACTCTGTCTATGGCCTTATTTCATACGGGTTCGGTTATAGTAATTCATATGGTTATGTTGCTGGGTTGAATATCTAAAATCATTCTTATATATCAGTATCTTTTTAATGGAGTTTTAATTGAACTGTACGAAATAAATGTACTACAGCTGCTCTTATGGTTATTTATTTATTTATTTTAATTTTTTTGTGTCATAAATTATAGTGTTCATTTGTTTCCAAAGTATCCAGGTAAGCATGCAATGTCTTACTGAAAAATGTCTATCTTGACTACAGTGCCAAGGCAGTTTGATGACTTGCAAAGTGCTAAAGATGTCTAGTAATGATTTAAAGAACTCCCTCAATGTGACTCGGTGTCTGTAAACTATTTTGTTTAAACTTCAATAAATATTTCAAATTATCTTCATTTATCAAAATCACACTAAGTATACTTTATCATGTATTAAAGATTGGATTTCTTCAAAATCTTCTACTATTCAAAGTTTTATTCTGTTCTATACATTTTATTTCCATGTGTTTGTTGATTTTTGTTTCTGTAAATTTAAAGAAGATACATGAACTTGAATTTTCATTTGTTACTAAGTAACATTTTATTGACAATACGTATGTTAATAGCAATACTGTCATATACCATTTTTTGAATTTAATCATAAAATACATTCAAAAAATGGTATATGACAATATACCATTTTTTGAATGTATTTTATGATTAAATTCAAAAAATGGTATATGACAATACTATTATATACATGTATTTCATTATCTCTTTGATAATATTAATTTAACACTTAGTTACTAACCCTAACCCCTAACCCTAACCCATAACTCAGTAGGCAGTACTTTGTGCTGTCAGAAAATGTACCATTAAGCAAACTTTTCAGCCGTCTAAAATTTGAAATTTATTTAAAACTAAGGTTTGTTCCCTCATGCAAAGCATTCCTTAGCTGGATTTGGATTTATATAATTTTGGAACTTTAGATTCATTATTTTCAACTGTTTGGCTCATGTATTTTATCTATCAAACTTTTCGGTCTTAGTGTCGCTGATGAGGAATGAATTTCCGAAATGTGCACATCTGGCACATCAAAATTCAACTGGTATTTGTTTTATATATTTACTCAATCAGCCAAACTTACCAGTCAGTTTACTTACCTATTTCATCATGAATTTAAAGCTACCAAGCGCGAGCGCGCGTGTGTGTGTGTTGTTGTTGTTGTTTCACGCACAAGTCAATTTTAAAAAAAAAGATAATCGATGTGGTCAGTTTTTTGTTTAGAGGAAAAAATTGAGAACTTTGGTAAGCGAACTTACACATTATGACTTCTGCGCCATATATTTTTCGAAGCGATTAATAGTGTAGTGCGAAATTCAGCGATTAAAGGGTACCTGTAACGATTTTCTTTTTTGACATATTTTATTCGTTGTACTTGTAGCGTATGACTGTAGCGAAAATTCCATAAAATTTCATTCCATAATAAGGTAGATATCGGCGATTTTCTAATACATCTCTAGAAATCCAAATCAAAAAGGTCGATATCGAGGCTCCCGTGTTGTGACGTCATAGCAGTAACATACCTCCACAGAATATTGTTTACCAACTACTAAAATAAGTCAAATACGAACTCGTAGTTTAACTTTCTATGATTATTTTACGGGAAAACTATTTAACGAAGTGGAATTAACATTCGTTTGACATGTACCGGTAATTAAGATTATTATTAATCCTTTTGTTTATTAGACACATTCCTTAGATTTAGACCCACACCTGTAATTAACAGGATGTCACTTATAATTTGCAAAATTGATTTGCAAGTTGATAAAGTTATCTTACGACCGGTAATATACAATAACATATTTACATTTCGAGTAAAGTAAAATAATTGTATTTGATAAACGTTATTTGTCATATACAGTATAAAGATTTCACTCCCGAAAAAAGGATATTTCATTTGTAAATTTTAAAAAGTAAGAAAAAGAATTCTTTCCTAGTTTTCATGTCAATAATAATAATAATAATAATAATAATAATAATAATAATAATAATAATAAAATACAACTTTTAGGCAAAATCAAAAATTAAAAATTGACGACCAGAAGAGTCTATTTAAAACATGTTTATTAATCTACTTACAGCATTTGATTTTATTAGATTTCAGATTTCACTTTTCCTTGGGCATACATTTAGCTGTGATATTCTAAAATTCTTAATTCTATATACTACATATACAAATTCATAAAATTATTATCATTATTACTATCATTATTATTATTATCATCTCTTTTTTTTTAAATGTGGTCTCATTCTAAAATCCGTGTCATTTCATTTTAAATAATTATAATATCGCGTAAAATAATTTGAGATGGAATATCTTGGGTTTTTTTTTTTTTCTTTTTTATTATCCCAGCATTAATTAACCATCGGACAGTTGAAAAGAACTATGTTACAAACTTTAATTGTGTGAACATTTTCCAATTATCGAGGAAATGTGATGCCACCAGACTACTTAAAAGTTTTCTACATCACGGTCATTTAATTGCAACTGTCAAAAAACATTGCACAAAAGAACGTAGGCAATTGGTTTTTTCTGTATTGATTTTTACCCGGTGCCACTTGTCATGTGCTGATTTCGAATTTTTGTTAAAATAATGCATACAAAATTCAAAATTTTGAATGCATTATTTTAATAGAAATTCAAAATCAGCACATGACACCACAGTAAGTTCCATAATATTCACCCGGTAGTCTGTCCAGTCCGACTTCATATTTTATTCATTTTAAACTGTCGACGATAAAATTAATTTTTCGTGTATTTGACTAGTTAAAACTAATCGCGTATTTTTGTTATAGCTATGCAACTTATCGTAATTCTCGAGTCTGACCAGTTCGACTTCATAAGATAATGTATTTTCTTAAGTCAAAGATATAATAATTTTTCGTGTTATTGATCGTGTTATTGACAAGTTAACACTCGTCAAGTATTTTTCAACAGCAATGCAACCAAATTTAGGTCGGGACTCGATTCAATATGCTCATCAGATTCGTCCGTTTCTGGTTCGAATAAATAACGGTTTTACTCCAAATTCATCACTGATAAGATTGTCTACTGCTTCCCGAAATAATGACGAACTATTTGACATAAATAGGTACATGTCAGAGTCGTTACTTTCTTCTACATACATCAATATATCATCATTGTTACTACTGTCTATTATGTTAGACACTACTTCTAATATTGCAATGACGTCACACGTTTATAACTCAAAACGAGGCGTTTCACTTTTCGATAAAGAGAAAGTTATAAAATGTGGATTTCAAACCGCTATAACTTTTTTATTTTGTCACCAATTTTGATGCGGTTTTCGATATTGTTATATTTAAATAATATATAAAACAATTGTGATAAAAAAAGTTTTGGTTACAGGTACCCTTTAAGGCAAATCAATAGGGTCACTGCTAGATAATACAAAGGCATTCGCAACGTCATGTAGCCCAACAATTTGGTGTTTTGCAATATCTTGTATTGGCAGAGGAATTTTGTAAATTTAACAAAAAATGTGCCATATTTTCAATTCAAAATTTGGGACATTTGCAGTAAAATGTTATTAACCAACCCCTATATATTTGGTATCCCTATATAACATACTTTACATTAAGGTAGGTAAAATCTAAATACTTGTTACCAAAATTTTCTTCATGTTATGAAGATTTTATTACTGTGAATCCATATATGAATTTTATCTTTGCTTAATAAAAAAAGTACTCAAAACTATTTTCAACTAAATATCGGTTACCATGGCAACGAAAATAACAAAACAAACGAGAGTTTGTATGAAAATCCACAATTGACAATGTCTAGATATCAGCAGTCGGAAAACGTGTATTTTAAAGAAATAATTTCTATTTTTGCACCTGATAAAAGCTAGTAAAAAAGACAATCATATTTTGTTATTTCAGTGTACATGTTCATGTAAGAACACAATTTTTGGACTCAATACTCCAACAGTTACAAGAAATGATGGAAAAGAAACATTTATATTTAGACCACATACATGATAATTTTGATTTTGTCAGAATTTCAATCAATTTCCATCACCATGGCAACAAAAAATGCAAAATCTAATCAAAATCGTGAAAGAGCATATTTTACTACTTTTACATATATCATGACGTGCAACACAGTTTAATTCGTTTATTATAAAATGTATAATTAGTAGAGCTGTAAATTACAGATTGTTTTAGAATTTTCACTTTTTCATTTAAAATTAGGATGCATAATTTCTTAGTTTTACTTCAACTATTTCAAAACTTGAAGCCATCTTGCATTTTGAAGAAACTCGAGATAACAATTAAGCTTTTACATACCCCCCTCCCCTGAAAAATACTGAATCAAATTTGTATAATTAAACCAATCGTCATTCTGAAATTTTTAAAATTTTCTTATAAGTCAATAGGTCAATACCCGTTACAATGATAACAGAATCTAGCGAATTTGGATAAATTGTGGAAAAACCCACGTGCTTTGTAAATATGCATTTAATTATATTTGAAATACGTATCTGGTAAGTACAATAAACACACTCTACTACAGATTGTGACATGTAAATTTTCATTTTGGATCAAAGTTATGAGGTTTTTTTTTTAGATATATGCCAGATATTTGATACAGTTGTTAATTCGCCATCTTGCATCAGAATAGCTCAGGTAGCAAACAATAGATAAACAATATGCATTTTATTCATCATACCTATGCTAAAAGTCGGCCTGGCAAACTGAAGGTATTTTCGGCATACAAGTGGCATAGTCTTAAGCATCATTTGAAAATCGTTGTCTTAAATATTTCAGTACCTCTCACCATTGCTTTCAAATCATAATTGATTAATCGAGGTAATCAAGCAGATCCTAGTGGTAGAAAGTTTATATTTCTTCTGAAGGTTGGTGTTTTTCTCTAGGTATTCTCTTTCATACTTACACCGATAGCTTCGACAGGGATTGAATAATAACTTTGAAAAACAACAAAACCACTTAGGATTTGGTAAAGATTAATACCTGTTACTGTTATAAGGGTTACTTTGATTATCTGTGAACAATATTATCATGCCTTCTATAAATGTTATTTATATACCGAATCATGTCGAACATTTGTAACAAAATGCTTCCGCAACTGTTTAAAAATGCACATTTCACACAGTATATGCATTTTTGGTGGGAAAAGTGCGTTCTGGACAGTGACAGATTCTTAGACAGATATGCGGAGATATCGTAAACAAACTCTCGTTCTTATCAATGAAAATCTGTTTTAAATGTTGTTGACCATGATGATATTTCAAAATGGAAGTGTTGGTACGATTCATGAGCATCTTATGAACTCGAATTATTTGAAAGATAATTACACATGAGAGCTACTTGGTACGTTAAATGATATCACAATTAGCTTAAATTTCCGTGCACTTTTCAATCATAAAGTTTCTAGTGATAAATCTTGGAATTTCAACATTTCCGTGCACTTTTCAATCATAAAGTTTCTAGTGATGAATTTTGGAATTTCAACATTGGAATACTGGATGATAATAATCTCTCTCTCTCTCTCTCTCTCTCTCTCTCTCTCTCTCTCATCTCTCTCCTCTCTCCTCTCTCTCATCTCCTCTCTCTCTCTGTGTGTGTGTGTGTGCGTAAGAGATTATTGGGAAGTTTTAAAAAATCACACATCTGTAGTATTAAAATCTTTATCTAAAGCTTAGTGGTTTGATTTTTAATCAAAATCAATCATTATTAACAATCTAGATAAAAAAGTTTTATAAACACGTATACTCATCGTTTGACTTTAATATATCAGGCGTAAGAATCCCTTTTGTAACCCCGCTTATTAAATTCTATGTTTTTTGCCCTATCATATACTAACGTGAACGGACTCGATGCTTTTCAGAATTGAAGTTGAAACTATATTAGAATGGACTCGTTTTCTTTTTTTTTTTTCATATCCAGCATTTACAGTGATCTGGCAGCTCGTGCCGCTGTTTTGCATGCCATGACGCATAGACGACATTAAAGTTTTTATGCTATTGCCTATTTTTTTTATTTTTTTTATTTTTGGCTTTTATTTGCAGCTCTTTTTGCAGCTTCAGTCTTATTTTCTTTCTTCAGTTGCTTCTTATTTTCTTGATTTAGCCTGCAACTTTTTAATTATTTACTTACTTACTTAATTATTTATTTATTTATTTATTTATTTATTTATTTTATTATGCTTTCAATATTTCAGTATGGTTATAATAATGCCTATGTATGCTTGTATGTTTTGCTTTTAACACTTAAATGTCTTTATGCGTGTAATTGAAATATTTGTGTATGCATGTTTAAGTCGATTAAAACTCAATAGAGCTTATATTATTTGTTGTAAAATTTTCTCGACTATAAATCAAAATTTTATTATTTATTATTATTATTGATTATTTAATTGTAGACAACATTTTTATACCATTTCAATGATTTTATGCATTGAAATTTCATATCAACAAAAAAAAAAAACATATGGATGTCATTATTTTATTATTCCCAATTTACCATTTCGTACTTACATATACCTATAAATGCGTAGGCTTGGCCTTAAATTATATTAACTTTTCCACATTTGTAAAAATTGACGCGGAACAACAGGTCCGTTTCCTATTATGACATTACAATAAATTCGTTAATTTCATCCAATCAGCATTTAGTGTGACCACAAGGTGCGATCCTAAAAGCTTGATTAACAACGCAACTTCACATTTCAGATTAGACTAAATTCACAGTCAAAATGCCACCTAAAAAGAAGAAAGGGAAGGGAAAAGGAAAGAAAAAGAAAGATGGTAATAATCTTCATCGCAAAAAGAATCAAGAATTTACAAAATTTCTTAAAAAATAGGCAGTATAAAAATGGAAGCTATTAATATTAGCCCCCTATCTTCAGTTTAGATATCGTGTACCTTTAAGAGAGTACAGAGAGCTACATATTATATGTAAACTAAGTGGGTTGGTTTCGTGTTATTGTCCCTAAAATTACATACTTTATGTTACATTATTTGTTTGGACTATTCATCAACTAAAAATCATTAAAACATTGTCGCCTTGGCACTGTTTGATCCAGAAAATCTAAACTAGTAAATGAATTTTGGCAAGACTTGGTACATTATTGAACAACCTCAGAAGAAATGTCATTTACTAATAGTTATGTTTGGCAGGTCAAAAGTCAATGATTAAAATTTATTGTGATTTATTGATATGACAATATTCTTATTTCTGATATAACAAAACTCATATAATATTATATCAAAGACAACTCCAGCACATGCAAAAAGCAGAAAGAAAAATGCAGGGTCCGACTGGGGATCGAACCTGGGACCTTCTGCAATATAGGCAAGTGCTCTACCAACTGAGCTACCCAGACCGCTACATTCCTCTCCCTAAATTCCCTCGGCAGGACTTTGTATGGCCTGCAATTGCCAGTCCACCACTTCCGAGGGCTACACTGGTCACCGAACCCGGGACCTCCCACACTACAGGCGGGTGCTCTACCAACTAAGCTACCCAGGCCATTACATTTATAATCTATTGAGTAATTATATATATACATATAAATATATATATATATATATATTTAACCTGCAATTTATCTTTCAGATGCACAGCTTGATCTTGAAGACAAGTATAAGAAGACCATGGATGAAATAGAAGCTCTAAAAGACCATCTAGGTAACTTTTACGTTAATATAATAATAAACAGTAAATCCTGAAAATTAAGACAACCTATGAGATCCAAGAAGTGTGGACTTTCTAGGCAGGTGCTCTTTATTTCAAGGTTCTTTTGATTAAATTATAAATAATTTTAAAACACTTATGACTTTTTATGCCCTGGCCATTATTCTTTTACTTGTAGCAAGGCAGTTTATACTGAGATAATGAAGGAAACTTAAATATCCGAAAAAAATCACCTCGCAAGCCAACTGACACTCTTTTTCACAATAGGTCCTGACCAAGTAGAAAAAAATCACCTCGCAAGCCAACTGACACTCTTTTTCACATTAGGTCCTGACCAAGTAGAATAAGAAGCAACTGTTAGAGGCATTGTAATTTGTAAGCACATCCATATAACAACTTGTCTGTTGGATTTGTCTTCAGTTAATGTATAAATACCATGCTAAATTGAAATAAATTTTTTATGTGAAAAAAAAGGTACAGCTTGTTATGAAGAATCTCTATTCACATGTGTATGTTTTGTACACAGATCAAATATTGTGCAACAGGTTTTGCTTATATATCACATTATTGATACTCCATAAAATTCTACTGAAAATGCAGGAATACAATGTTCGTGAGTAGTTTGGTGTTGTTAACAAGTGAATACCAAGTGTTATTCAGTAGAGTTCTAATACTATGATAAAAATTGTTAGAAAAAAATTAGATCTCAACACTAGTTAACAATAGTTTTTGTAATCTTTAATTGTCTAATCAACTAATTTTGCCAGAATATTTCTAGTGTCTTCAAGACTATGTACGGTATTCAAAAAAAAAAATAAAAGAGAAGTTATTGTATATTTTTTTTAATGTCAACCAGATATTGAGATAATCATAAAAGACTAATAATCCTACAGTACTAGCACTGACTTAAACTTACTATGAAATGTTAAATTGTAAATACTAGCCATGTGATTATGAATGATTATCTTTGTAGGTTTTAGGAAGGAACTAGCTAGAAGAAACCAGTCAGCTACAGAAACCATGAAATCTAAAATGAATGACAGCATGAAAGAACTTGAGAGTCATAAAGAGGACCAAAAAGCTATAAATGCAGGTAAAATAATCATAAAAAAGGTACTTAATGAACCAGACTCATACTTAGAGTTTAAAAGTTAAAAGTCTCCGAAATTCAGCTGGTCCATCACAGCTCAAATTATAGGCTTATTTTATGTATGAGCTATTGCTTCTATGTCTAGTGAAAAGTTACAAATGTGATTAAGCAGTTGTAGGCAAGCAGTTTTCTTTTTAAAAAATCACTAGCCAAGATTAGTGGGCCAGTAATGGATTATTTATCGCTGTATAGATAGAAACAGGTGATCCTGAGCCTGGTGATTTTTTTAAAATCAGCGCTCCGGTTTCCTCCATAATTCTAGACTACCCTTATGTAAGTGAAGAATTTTTGACTGGGACATAAAACACAATTAATCCAGTTTATGTTTTTCTTTTTACAGCTATGACGAGACAATACAAGACAATGCAGTCTGAGATGGGACAAAAAACGCATCTCCTGGAACGAGAGTTAATACAAACACAGGAACTTTTACGTAAGTTAATCGTCACTTTTATCTCGACTGTCACATGTCAATTAGTGTTTGATTAAATGCATTTAATGCTGAACTATGTATCTAGGTCTCGAAAAAAGGTTAAATGCTTGCTGTTATGTCACAGTTTTAAGAGAGTGAAAATATTCTTTACCACATATGATATAAATGGGGGGGGGTGGCATAATATATCATAATAATAATTTTTTTAAGATTTTTTGTTTTACGCGCCTTTACCTTGAAAAAAGTACACAGGAGCATATCAGAATGTTACCTTTTTAATACTTTATCTGCAACCATTACAAAGGGCATTAAAAGTATGCCATTTTTATACTAGACAAAAAGACACAGTACCATTTCTGTACCAACATTTGTCTTTGAGTATATTTTACTGTACCATTTCTGTACCAACATTTGTCTTTGTTTGTATTTACTGTACCATTTCTGTACCAACATTTGTCTTTGTTTGTATTTACTGTACCATTTCTGTACCAACATTTGTCTTTGTTTGTATTTTACTGTACCTTTTCTGTACCAACATTTGTCTTTGCTTGTATTTTACTGTGCCTTTTCTGTTTATTTTAAGACTTAGTTAATTTTTTATGTACCTTTTATGTACTGAATTACAAATTTAAAGGCGTGACTTTTTGTGCTGTTTTTTTGACTAATTTTTTTTTGTTTGCAGTTTGATACAAAAATCAAAAGATCTAAGTTTTCTGTATACGTTTTCTTACTTAGGATTTTAAGGCATGCCTTTTTTAAAAAAAAAAAAAAAAAAAAATCCAACTTAATTTTTTTTTTTTTTGTATTTTGATATGACATTTCAAGTACTTTTTCTATATACATTCTCTTACTTAAGAATTTTAGTTTTGCCATTTTGTATCTTGTTTTACTTCTTGATATGAAATATTTTGTACCTTTTCTGTATAAAGAGAATCTATTACAAGTTAAAGGTCAAGATTTGGAAATTCTTATCGAGTGGTCAGGTTTTCCATCTCAAACCAGGCTGTGTCAAGTTTGAGATGAAACACAATCTGACAGCAAGGTCAGAATTTCCCCTTGTCGACCTCAGTCAAGTAATTGATTATTTTTTTCGCCTATAATTTACCAAAAATACCAGAATCCCTACTATTACAATGCAAGATTTGCTAGTGGGTGAAAACAAGACATGCAACAATAATGATTTAACATTTCACTCACGGCAGAATGTGAACCTATGTGACAAAACAAAGTAAGCCTTTAAATTGATCACATCGACATCAGTAAAATTGATGAGAGGGGCATAAAACACAATTACTCTACTAAATTTGTATTTGTACGGCATTTAGGAAACACACAAAGGAAACTCAGAGAAACAGAGGAAGAAAAGAAAAGAATAATTATAGAAAAAGATGAAGAGATATTCAGACTAAATAGTGATATCAGTAAAATGGAGAGAGAATACAAAAGAATCCTAGAAGTAAGTGATTTGCTTATTATTTAAAAAATAGGGTTCAACAGCAGATCACATAACCCCACAATAATTCCGCTTGATAAAACTTAGAATATATAATATATATATACTGACATAATTGATTTGAATTGAGTAATGGTGTTTAATGTCCAACTCAAGAATATTCCACTTATATCGAGCTGTTGCCAGCTATAGATGAAAGCAAAAGTGCAAAAATTTTTCCTGTGTCTTACGCTGATGGCCTTATACAGCAGGGTTCTTTATCATGCCGTGCCTAACGTGACACAGGACCTCATTTATTTTAAGTTCCCATCTGAAAGAACTGACTTTCAATTAGTAATGCTGAGTGTTTGGTGAAAGAACAGTCACCATCCATTTGCAAGTCTTGGGATCAGAACCGGTCGGGGTTCGAACTCACAATCTCCCACTTACGGAGTGAGCACTCTACCAACTGAGCTACCACAGTGGTTTTTTGACATATACGAGTTTGCTTTTTAATCATCTTAAATCTACTTGAAATTTTATTTAAAAACAAAATTCATCAATGATACCATGTTACCTATAGCTACTGTATGTTAAAAAAGAATGTGAAAACAAATGTTGATACATATAATACATTACTAGTAAATGTTACATTTTTAAGTCAGATAAAGTTCTGTGGCCTCTTTGTTTGATCACTGAACTCTGACATTCTTTGCCCTGCTTTTTGTGATATGTTGATTTAAAATTTAATTTGTAATTTCATTATAACCAATCAATTATTAAAATTGCAGGAAGCCATGGCAACCCTAATAAACCAGATTGATTCGTCCGTAATGAGGTGGGAGGAGAAAGCCGTGGCTATTCAAGGAAGCAACACAAAGTCATTACTGGAATTTGGATTAAAACCTTTGGATATTTAAATTATTACACAAAAACTGAACTCTACATATTGGACAATTCTGTGTTACATTTTCTGCTTTTAGGAGTTCATGTTTCTGATAAATACAGTCCACTAAAGTTGTTGTATAGGCCACAAAGTATTTTACATTTCTAAAAAGTAATTGAATTCCAGTCAATTTTTATAACTAGATTTACTTTCAGTGATGTTTTTCTGGAAATTGATTGTGCGGTAACTTGACAAACAATGTGTTTGTGTTACTTGGTAGATCCTTGCATGCCATTTATTTAACTATTTTAGAAAATGAATATATATTTATATCTATATATTGATATATTGGTTGATGTTTAAGGACAAAGTCGTTTAATTAACTTCAGTAACATCAACAAGCTCAGTGAATTGGGAGATTACTTTTTGATAAAAAAGGGAGAAGTTCGATAAGCTCTCTGTGATAACAGTTAGAGATTGACAAATACAAATCTTATTTTAAACGCTCTTTTTAAAACAAACCTTTAGCCAAAAACTCTATTATTATGACAATGGTTCCTGATGACTTCATAAAGAAGGCAACATATACACCCGCTGTTGTCCACTTTTCAGGCAAGAAGAAAAGGGAGGTAATTTAATTTAAAGTTATCAGCATTTTACATTTTTCACATATACAACATGAAGTTAAACCAGTAAATGAGTCTCTTGCTTATATGTCCTCAATTATCTGCTTTAATTTTTTTAAGTTGCTAATTCTCTCTATATATCCCAAACTTGACTGGAGAAATTATAGTGCTATATATAGAGACCTTGACTTCAGGCTACATGTTATATTGAATTTTTTCATCATATAATCTTAGATCATTTCATTTTTATGGCAAAAATTTGTTCTTCACTAATGTAATGACGTCTGTGTATTGTTAACATTTTGACTTGTTTTGTTTCCCGAGGAACAATTTTCCGATGCCATCCTGTTAATGTGACTTTATATGATATGTATAAGTCAAGAAAAAAATGATATTACATTAGTACATTATGAATTTTACCGGTATTTCTTGGATTTGCCTACAAACAGTGATAAGTTTTCCTATATATAAATCAAAATATATAAAAAATATCTTTGTACAGATGAATATAAGCATTTTGATTGGATAATGCATACAGAGTTTAGTTGAGGAATTTTACATCATTGAACTCCTATCACATGATCTGTTTAGCATTGTCATAATTGATTTTTCTAATCTTTACACAGCATTTCCAGACTAAAATGTTTATAGAAAATATTCAAATTTAATTAGTTTTAAATATTAATCTAAAGTACAGAAAATAATGAAATTTTCTTGTTGATTATTGACTAATTTATAATATGTAGCTAAAGAAATAAACTTTTGTTTTTTGTTTTTTTTTTTTTTGCATGTTAGATTTTAAATTATACACATGTTATCAGACAGAAAATTTGATTTATTTCTTAAACATAAAGATTTTTCTTCAGTTAGATCTATAATTTGATATCAAATAAGTAGGTTAATTTAAAATTTACATATACATCTGTATATTTTTGAATACTATTTTTGCTAATTTTGTGAATTGTACACATGTTTATTGTTTAGAATAAATTATTTGAATAATAATTTGAATATATTTATTCATTTTAATAAAAATATGTAAATGTACCTTATTAAGCTTTTTTGTGATTTTTATGCAAGACAAGTAGCACTTTTTTATGATCACAACTCAGAGATAAACCTGTTGTTAGAAAATTTGCCCGTTCTCGATGAAATTTGGTGGTTTGCCCTCCATCATTCCAGAACTAGCCACATTTATGTTCATAAAGAATCTTGATTTGGGGCAATTAATCCATTACCAGTATACTCTGTACCAAGAGATCATAATTTTCATGCTGCTCACATGACCGGGAATTCAGATCCTATAGTCCAAATTTCCTCTGACCCTAACACACATTATGCCTGACAGCTGTGTGTCAGAACAATTTCTATATCAAAAACCTGGAATTTTGTGATGCCAACTGGTGCTGAAGGGGTGCCGTTGCAAATTGATAATATTAGTAGAACTGTAGAAAAATTGCCAACCTTGATCAACAGGTTAGTGATTTAACCTCAAAGAAGTTCAAGAAGTCTTGTTTTGTCGGAAAATGCTGGCAAACTCAATATAGAAAAAAAAGATCTGAATCTCAAAACAGCAATGATGACATATCAAAATATTTTAATATTTTGAAAGACAAACCATTGAACCATCGATTGATCTTAGTAACCTTGCTATAGTTCTACCTATATTTTTTGTCTGAAACAAAATGAGGCGATGCACATTCCAATACCATTTGGGTATCTGAAAATCCTGTGTTTTTAATATAGAAATTGCTCTGACCCTACATACAGCTGTCAGGCATAATGTTTGTTATGGTCAGAAGAAATTTGGACTATCAGATCCTAATGAGATTGTTCAATGGATTAGTGGAATGAGTCTATCTCAAAATGATTTGGAATTCTTGTTCATGACTTTCACTTTCAATGACACTTCGTTTAAATTGATAAAATTGATTGCAACAGAAAAATGCAACAGTTGATTCTGGTTGAATCAATACTGAAAAATTGCATAAAAATGCATAAAATAAAATCTGAAAAGAAGCCCTTTTCATTTATTCTTTCAACATTTGACAAATAAATATACTAAAAAACTCAAATTTTTTACATTCTTTAAATATTTTATTCAAAAGATTGTATAATTTAATGAAATTTTTAAAACTTTGTTTCATAGATATAACAATATATATATTTGTATAAATCATCTGAATATCAAAAACAAAGAACAATAAATAAAAGGCTTTAGAAAATAATAAATAAGAGTAAGATACATGTATAAAATGAAATAATTTAAGATTGAAAACTACAAATAAAAAGAGAAATATATTCTTGGTATTGTAGAGGCTTTTATAGATAATAAACAAAATTAAAACTAACAACAGCATGATTTTTCATATTGCAATGTATTTCGAATACACAGTACATGTATTCCTTATCAAGCTTACATTTTAACTAACAAATAAACTACATGACAAGAGAAATGTTTCAGTAGCAATGATAAAAATTTCTTAAAGCCCCTTTACAAATAAAATATTCATTGGTGGACCAAGGTCACATTCGAATTAGCATCTATAATTAAATAGTCTCTAAATCATAACAAAAACAAATGACAATTATAGCATTAAAACGATTAAAAATTAATGTATGAAATAGAAGAGACCCTCAGTTAAAAATTACTCTGCTGTCCATAGCAACAAGTTCAAGAATGCCTCTGGCAACATGCCTGCTATTGTTTATAGCAACAAGAGTCCAAACAAAAATATCACAATTTATGAATATCAAGAGAATAAAATACATTTAAACAATAAATCTGTAAAAAAAAAAAAAGTCCTTTTTAAAAATCATCCCATAAAAGTCTTATGTTGTCTCTGATGACTCATTTTTTAATTTGTCTCTAACAGTCTGTTGCCCTTAGCAACAAGTGTTCTGTTGTTATTCCCTTAGCAACAAATGTTCTGTTGTCCTTAGCAACATGTTCTTTGCTGTCCCTCAAAGAAGTTAAAATCAATAAGAAAACTAGCTCCAAGAATAATTACTTTGTCTTGTATATGTAGTGGATTCAAATCTGAATAATAATAATAATAATAATGAGCAATAATAATAATAATAATGATTTATTAATCACTGTTGATATGGAAGTTTTGAGATGTCATCAGTTACAATTGAGGTTGTGTAAATTTAGTATATGCTACAAACTACAATGGTTAAGAAAAGTTGCGAAAAGGTTCATGAATTTTCTCTGACAACCATGACATTAGAGTTTCTGGTTAGATAGAAGTGTGAGTGAGGTTATGTTGTTTTACACTAGCCGTTTTCTCCTTTAAACATATATCTAGGTGATCAATTCTGGGATTGTGGAGGGAACCATAGTTCCTGCAGAAATCCAATAACCTTCAGCATTGAGAAACTTTCTTTTGTTAGAATCTACCTAATGTGATTTAAACCTTGGAAATGAGAAGCATTGTCATCTGTTAAGTTCATGCATTAGACCTCTCAGCCATCAAAACCTTATTTAACAAGGGCTCTATGAGTATACCTCAATACTGTAAATTTTCACATCAATTTATTTATTGTATCATTGAAAAAAAATCCAGCTAAATAATACAATATCAAATTATAATGATACAGTATTATGAAGCATAAAAAACGCTACATTCTGATTTAGGATACCAATTGCTTCTTAAAAGCATTCAAAAAATATTTCAAATCATTCATAAGTCAGGTCAAGTCAGGGGATTAAACCTGCAGCCTTATTCTTAAGGGGAAAGCATTCTATCAAACAGGTTGTAGATCTTTGCAGTTATGTGGTATGTGTTTTAGATTTTTAAACAAAATAAATTTAAACTCACATCTAATAGTAAAATCATTACATGATCCGCAGCACTCGTCTGTTCTACCTTTACTGTTCTTTATGATTTCTGCTACAGTTTCCTGTCTGTTATTTACTATCTGAAGAATAAAATACAGTAAAACCTGTATATAAAGACCACACACACACACACACACCCCCCTAAGAAATACAGGTGCTGTAGAAAGACAGGTGGATCTTTATTTAGGGATTCCTTCAGGTAATAAGAAACAAAAGGAGTTACAAAAGTTTATCTTAATGTACAGGTGCTCTTTATAAAGGGGTTATTTTTGTAACCATATGAGACCTGAAATACATGCCTCGGAATGGCTTTTTTATAATACTGATGGTGCCGTTTCAGGCAACATCAGTAATATAAAATAGCTGTTTGGAGCCATATTTTTAAGGTTTACCATATGAATGAGCCTTTATTGGCAACGGATCTTTATATATGCCATAGTGTTGGTAAGAGGTACTGTGATCCATAAGCTTGCGCTTTAGACCACTCGGCCACTGAGCTTAATCTGACATAATTGAATTTAAACCTGCATGGACACTGAGAGATAATGAGATAGGTAAAGTGATGCTTTAGACTCCTTCAATTCCTTCCAATACCATGTATTCTATCAAACTTGACTGTCGGAATTTTCATTTTTTTAAAAAAATATTTCAGTTATTTTTGTATAATTAAGCTGTTCATTTTTTATATTCTCTGAGTTAAAAATGAATGTAAAAATGTACAAAGTACATGAAAATGACTGTATGTATTCTATTTCTTTGCTTAAAACCAACAATTTTTACACCAAAAATAGCTAACAATTTGAAAAGAGGAATGGGGGTTACTGGGTATGTAGTTTTATAAGAAAATATTTATCCTGGCTATCTCTGGTGTACGTATGCTGAACATGGGTCACAATCATCTCCAGAAATTATCAATCGCAGAATGTATATTTAACTTATTGAAGAAATGAATTATAAAAAATTACAATATATTGGATAAAATAATCAAAAATAATAAAAATAAAACTCTATTACTTTGTTAATTTGTATGACTTTTAAAGCTGCATTAAGTTTACCAAGGAAAAAACTGAAACGGTGCAGATCTAACCCAGCATGATGTAGCATGTGGGATCTAATATTAGAACATGGTTACATCATAAAAAAAAACGGGTCATTTAAACACATCTTACAAAACAGTGAAATACAATAAATTAAACACAGAACATCATAGAATTTGTCATTTGTGACTTTGTAAGGGATACGTAATAACACCACTGTGAATACATCTGGTTATTAATGACGGACAATTAATACAATTTGTCAGGTTTCACTTTCATTTTATTGGTCTATGCGCATGCTCCCAGCTCATAATAATCATCATTAAACATTGACCAACTGGTTAGAGGATTCCATTCATTTACAGCTAAAAGAAATGGAATTTTAGAAAAATCTCACGGATCGTGATTAGAAGTTATCTATTTTTAAAAAAATATATTTTTAGAAAATCAAAAAAAAAAAAAAAAAAAAAAAAAAAAAAAATTCAGAAAATTGAAAAACTTAATGCAGCTTTAATATTTAACAAAATTTGAGACTTACCTCAATTTTGACATCTGAGCATAGTTTACACAAACAGCAACTAAAATCGGTCCTAAATACAATCCTATCATTATCATCTTCTATGTAATAACTAGCACAACAAATTCGACTGAAAAAAGAAACAAAAGTCTACAAATTTCCATTTATTTTAGAACTCTAATTCACCTCATGGTTGAAAAATTAGGACCAGTATGGTCAAACACCTAAAACTTTTCAGATCTTGAAATATTTAGTAAATTATATATTCTAATTGAAGACAATGATACCCATTCTGACTAACTTCAATTTTAGTTCAATTTTAAACATTTAGAATCTGTCAGAACTGAATTCTGCAGTAATACTTATGATTGTCGGGGTGGCAGATTTTGTACCTTCAGGGCTGTGTGATATATCCTTGAACAAGAAAATTTATTTTCCTGTGAATTTTGTTTGACTAGCTGTAATAAAAAATTCATGTATATACATGTACTAGCAGAACACTGCAAGGTTTACCTTATTATCAAATACCATCCAAACTTATTGGTAAATGGCAGGGCAACCCTTGCTATTGAAACAGTGATATTCATCAAAGAGATAACAAAATTGGCTTAAACTGTTTTTTGAAATTTGACGGTCAAATGACCACTATATAAAAATTTTGATGGGCATTTCAGGTTTTACTTATACCAAACAATTTTAAAATAACTCAAATATTAAAGTTATACTATCATGAGATAGTTAAAGTTTCTAATAACAACAGCAATCATCTATACATACTTATATCACAAATGTTTACACTAGTGTAATATCTACATGCACTTATGTACTTCCAGATCCTGATTTTAATTTGGTTTTAAAGCAGAATCTCAATTCACTGAAAATCAAGTTCCCTGCCTTTAATCAAGGTCAGGGGCCCAATCATCTGAGATCCTTTGAAAGTTAATTTAAGAGGACAGGGTCCCCAATTTCTTCTCATCAGGGATCCAGGACTTTTCAGGAAAACCCTGAATTGGACACAATGATCGGAGCAAATCCTAATAAGAATACAACAATACCATAATTGAAATGGTCGGAAGAAAACTAATAAAATACATGTGGCTTAATATTTTCTCATTGAAAGTAAAGGGGGGCCTTGGTGGCCAAGTGGTCTAAAGTGCATGCTTACAGAGCTAGGCACCTCTCACCGCCTGGGTTTAAATTCCACTCGGGACAGATCCTAGAGTGAAAAAGTTTGTCAGTCCGCTTGCCCAAGGTCGGTGTTTTTCTCTGGGCACATTGGTTTCCTCCACTATCCCAGAACTGACCACCTCGAAATAAATGAAAGAATCTTGACTGGGGCATAAAACACCATTAGTCCACTTCATCATTGAAAAGAAGGGGCACCTGTGAGAAAAATTAAATTTACTTACTCTTCCCTGATTGTAGCTATGGGAGTTCCAGGAGGGTTTTCTATTGTGAGTTCCTGCACACAGCAACACCACCACCAGCAAATAGAACAGGGGCACTTGAGGGGTCTTTCTAATCTAATAACATCCTGTTGGTCTTTATTGCTTATTTTCATACTAAATCCCCGAACGGCCCCTAGACACTGTCTGGCATAACATTCAGATACTAAAATAATAAAAATACATTTTTTTCAAAAAATTCTTTTTTAATTGATTGCTTCTATTCACAATCTAGCTTGGTGCCTGAGGTTAACCAGAGATTCTGTCTGCATTTATATTGTGAAATATTATACAACTATGTATCCTCCTAAAATGATAGATTTATATCCAGCATGTTGAAAACTGTTATTCCCATAGCTAAAAATTATTTTTCTGTTTTTTGACAGTTTTTTAATTTTGTTATTTTCTAATTTTAAATATGCAAGTTAATGCCATAATAAATGAATTAATTTTCTGCAAGAAAGGCTATCCATTCATTCAGCAAGAAAAATTGATGAAGTCATTCTCTTAGATAATGACCATTAAGTAAATGACAGACACAACTTTTTAACTGTTTGTCCTGGATTTTGTGCACTTGTACAGCATATGTGTGTGAGCTTAGTGCAAGGTTTACCTTCCTAAGGTATTTGAAGTCAGCGGCAAAGACTTGCCGGGAAGGCAATTGCAAAGTGTGTGTGTGTGTGTACGTGTGTGTGTGTGTGTGTGTGTGTGTGTGTGTGTGACAGATTGACTGAATGCATTCATCATATTGAAGACAATCTAAATACAATGTATACTCTGTCATGCACAATATAATTTATCTCTTAGATAATATTTCTATTCAGATCAGAGAAAATTAAACACAGCTAATTTTGGCCAAATCGCATCTGATATATTTATGATTTTCTTTTAAAATATTTATTCAGCAAGTCATCTTTCATATCCCCTTGTCTTTGGGAAGATCCACAAGTAATTAAGGTTACAAACATTCATGGCTCAAAGGTCAATGGGTTTAACTTGAGTTTATACTTGAGCAAGACAAATTTAATTCCACATTGCTCCAGGCAATCCAACTGTGAAGGCTATCTTGCATGTTTACTTATTTAACTGATCAGTAAAATGAATGAATGATGTTAATCATTTAAGTCAAAATTATCTCCATAATTGATTGATCAGCTTAGATAAATGAATAGTGTCAATCCATCCAGTCATAATAAGCTACCATTTTTTCCAAGTTATCAGCCAAGTCCTGATTATCTCCCTTATTTCAAGCTAAATTAATGTATATCATCAGGCCAGTCATAAATATCTCCTGCACGTTAATTATCTCCAAAAAGTGGAACTTGTTTTCCTGTGTTAAGCAGACATATCAAAGGGAGATAAGTAATCGACAGGCTAGCCATAATTATCACCTTAAATAAAATAAAATAATTCTTATACCTTCCTGTATATAAAGGAAATGATCATCAACATCAGCTCCCTCTGCATGTACTGTATATCTACATGGTCTCTGGAAACACACTGAATAAAAAACATAAAAAATTATGTAAGACAACATAGCTTAAAGTCACTTTTGAGATTATTTAATTGACAAATTCAAACTTATTGTCACTGCCAAAATGATTCTGCTGACTGAAACAAGCTTAATACCCCTGTCAAGATTCTTCAAATTTCTTTAAAAATTATGGTATATATTGATAAATACTAGTAACTGTAATATCTATTTAAGTAATATATCTACATGTAGTATACACAAAGCAAACAAGGTTTAAATAGCTCATTTACTCCCTCATAACTAATATTAACCCTGTTGAATGCATCATATTTTAGTATTGTTCTTTGAAAACACACTTGTATGGAAACCAATATCATAACTGTAATATTAAGCTTGACAAGTAATCTTACATTTTTCTTTTCAATTTTATTATCTGAAATGGTGAAGGCTTTGATAATTAAATAATGAAGAATTTGTAAATCTCTTGATCTATTAAAAAGAATACCCACTGTCTGCTTTGCCAAGGCATTCATGGATGGTTATTTCATTTAACTGGTTTAGCTCTTTCAAACCTTCAGGTAGATCATTTTTATCCTCTGTGTTCACATTTGGAGCTGTAGTTTTAGTTATAGATTCAGGCTGGTTAACAATGGCCGTCATATCAGACTTTACAATTTTACATCTTTTTATTCATATCTGCATTAATTCTACCTGCAAGATTATCAGATATTTCATGATTTTAATGTCATTCATACAACAACAACAACAACACAAACAACAATAACAACAACAACAATAATAATAATAATAACAAAAACACAAGCATTCAAACTTTATCAATATTATCCCTGAATACTTGACTTTAATTTTTCATGTTGTACCCGCTGCAAAAGAATCCTCTATAAATCTTCCAGAAATCTTATTGCCTTTGGATACATATTTCCCCATTATCCATGATTTATAGCTCACCATGTAATTTTTTCAGGGAAAATAGTCTATCTCTGTGGGATCAATCCTCAGCCAGGGCACTCGGTGAAGATTTGGAATTTTTTTTAGATATTTCCTCTTTCTTTTACCTCGTAGCCCAAACTAAATAACCTGCTAAAGTGTTGTTTGATGTTTGAAATAGAGGAATGTTGGGAAATCTCAACTTTACATTCAAGGGAGAATGTTTCCGAATTGACCAAGCCAGGTGTAGTTGTCATTCACAGTAGATTCAACAGAGTGATTTACTGCTAGATTTTCTGGTCCGGATCTTTTAGCCTTGTGGTGAAACTGTTCACCAAGGAGAAATGGACTAACTCATCAACCAGAGAACTCAGCAAGGAGTGGATTTTGAAGTGTTTCTCTTTTTCCTGTTACATTTTCAATATGTCTTTTTAGGATATCTTATCTGGCCTTCTACTAGAATATCCATCTCGTTGATATAAAACAATGTGGGACACTTGCTGAAGCTGAAAAATGTCCTTTGAAGACTCAACTCAATATGAAAAACATTTTACTAAACCCCAAGTAAACTGAAAACCTGTAAAAATGTAATTAATTACCATATGGAAAAAATAACCTCTATAAAGTGAATACCATGTCAAACAAAATGTGTAGTCTGGAAGGTGTCTGCTTTAGGCAGGTTCCATAGTACTTGCTTTCTGTTATCAATATCCAAAAGACAATGAAGTCCAAGGTCAAAATCATTTTCACCAACTAAACATAATGTAATAGGAAAGGGAAAAACAGTGGCTAAACCTGGAACCTTCTCTATACTAGCAGGATGCTCTATTGACAGAGCTTACCGGCTACCTATCAAGCCTGATCTGCTACAATAATATACCACCTGCTTAAGCCTAAGGGTTAGTTAATTGGAGAATATTTGCTCCAATTCAATTCCTGTAGAAATGTGATTACGTTTATAAAAGGGATTGGATCTTATTGGATCGTTGTAAACTAGACCCGGTCTTTATGTGACAATATTTGAAAATGCAACATGAACTTTCATAGAAAATAGAATTTTAAACTGTAAAGATTATAGTAAGAGCAGCAGAAGGATAAGGACAACAAAATGAAACATAACAATTATATTTTTGAAGCAACGATATTAATTTCCTTTTGTTCCTTTGAGAGAGAGAGAGAGAGAGAGAGAGAGAGAGAGAGAGAGAGAGAGTACACACATTACCTGTTTAACCCATCAGTCGAATTCAACTTTGTCAATATTTTCGACTTTGGTTAAGTTCTTAACATCGGAAGTAAACATATCCTTATAATTTCCGAATGAAAAACGAATTTTTAACCGAATAATAATCCGGTGCAATGTTCTTAAAGGCAGAATGGGTTTAAATGTTAAGTTAAAAAAAAAAAAAAAAAAAAAAAAAAAAAAAAAAAAAAAAAAAAAAATATATATATATATATATATATATATATATATATATATATATATATATATATATAAATTCATTTTTCAAAAATAAAATTTCATCAAATATACTAGCGGAAAAAAATAACTGTGAAACTGTGGCATCACAGCGAATGACAGAACTCCTCTGGTAGTCATCGACGGGAATTTGACCGGTGTGCGGTACCGCGATGAAATCCTACAGACCAATGTCATCCCATTTATTCAAGGACAGCAACGTAACGTCACTTTTTAGCATGATAATGCAAGACCACACGTCGCACGGGTTGCAATGGATTTTCTGGCACAGCATTACGTCAATGTGTTACCGTGGCCAGCCGTTTCACCCGACCTTTCTCCAATTGAACACGTATGGGATGAAATGGAACGCCGATTACATCATCTGCCCAATCAGCCTGTTACATTGCAAGGGTTGGCCCAAGCGTTAGACCAGATATGGAACAACATCCCTCAAGCATTCTTTAGGCATTTAATCAACTCTATGAGGCGTCGCTGTCACTCCTGTGTCAATGCTAATGGTGTTCACACACGATACTGATCTTGTGAACTGACTTTTACTATCTGCTATGTTTGTAGTCCCCTGTATATGAAATAACAGTATCTGCAACCTTTTCAATGACATGAATTTGTAAAGAAATATCTAATAAACAAATACGAAATTATTCATTGCTTTGCATTTTCAAATTATTTTATAATCTCACATTTCAGTCATGCACAGTTACTTTTTTCCGCTAGTAGATTAACAAGAATTGGAATAAATTATACTCGGTTATTAAGAAATAAATGAATTTGTAGATGTTTGTTTGTTTCCGTCTCTCCTTGAGAATCGGGCCATTAACAAGTCCCCTCCATTTCACTCTATCATATGCCACTCTTGTTGCCTCTGCCCAGGTGTTGAAGCCAAGGTCTTTCCTTTCTTTTTCTATTGTCCTCCTCCAGGTCTCTTTTGGACGACCTGTCTTTCTTTTACCATCTGGGGTCCATGTAAGGGCTATTTTAGCATGCCTGCTGTTCTCCATCCTGAGCACATGTCCCAGCCATTTCCACCTTCTTGTTCTGATGGTGTCACTTATCTTTTCACAGCCATCTTCGGTTTTCTTACTTCTTCATTTGTATCTTTCATTGGCCAATATATTTTTAAGATTCTCCTTAAGCTCTTGTGAAGGAATGTGTCCAGCACATTTTCATCATTTTTGTTCATTTTCCAGGTTTCGCTTCCGTATAGAAGGACAGAGATGACATTGGAGTGGAACAGGCGGACTTTTGTTTTCTTTGATAGTTGGCTGTTGTTCCAACTAGGTGTAAGTTTGTTGTACGTCATTTTTGCAAGACCTAGTCGTCTTCTGATGTCTTCATTTGTTCCGCCAGTGGTTGTTATTACTGTACCAAGATAGATGAATGATTTGGCATCTTCTATTTCATTGCCATTATTGCTGGTGATCGGTATTTGTGTTCAGTCTCATAACTTTTGTTTTTGATGCATTAATCTTGAGGCCAGTGGAATTGGCAAGATTGTTCACTTTGTTAAACTTTCTTTGCAGTTGGTCTTTAGTGCTGGTGCTGAATTTGTAAATGATTTCATTAAAAAGTAACATGATAGCACTAGCTATAGAAGCGTAGATATAGTTTTTATTTGACATACTAAAACAGCAGGTTTACCCTCCAATACTTTAAAGTCAATCCAGAATCCTGAGGCCTGATTTGTTCCAGATTGAACAATCGTGGAATAGAAAAAATGCACTTACCTTTGAATGGTACACGTGTTGTCAAGTTGCTTTCTTCTCAAAATCAAGACACTGTATCTTCGATGCTGATTTCACAGCTAAATCCAATTTATAACATATGAATATTCAAAATTGATAATATAACCCTCTTAATTAAAAAAACCCCTCTAAATAATCCAAATCACTAACTTCAATGTACCTATATGCACAACTGTCTGAATAAAGCTGGGTGCATCCATTCGAAGACAAAGTTAAAAAAAAAAAAGAAAAGAAAAAAAAAAAACGTGTGAATTACGGATATTTTGGAAAGGGTTGTTAATAAACAGAGGTATAGTGTGTAAAATATGACATATATAAGTTTTGTGAAAATAGAAAATTCATGATTGAAATCTGCTTTCTTTTAATTTTGTATCATAGACCTACTATACTTAAGTTTCATTGTTTTAAACTTAAATTTAGACTTTGTCATTTAAGGCACTGATCGCAAAATAAGTCTAAGGCTTTTCAAAGTATTAAACATAATGAACTATTTAATATCAATGAGTTAAATGCTATTCATAAGTCCAAACCTTTTCAGTTGATTTATATCAGACAAAGATATCTTTCTATTCTTTCTTTAATGATTACACTTTAAAAGCTATTCTGTCTTGAGTTTGGACCTGTTGTTGTAATTACACAAAAAGTACAATGTTTTAAGTTAGAGGGAAGCCTCAAACTGGCCACTGTGTGAGAGAAAGAATTAACACTTTAACGCACCTCTATTGATTATATGTTACCGGCCTATAAGTGTATGCTTACGGAATAAATGAAATGAATTTTCAATTGAATATTTCAATTCTTTCTCCCACAGAATGTACAGTGTTCGGCTCAAGTTCTCTATAATATATAAAACCTGCTAATGATGGTTAGTTAATCAGGAACGTCTTTTAGTTCTATGGTCATTTGTTAGCTAGTGAATTTTTAATCATTGTTTATGATATTTAAGGTTGTCATAATACGTTCACTCATATCAAAAATATGAACTCTTTTCACGTGCTTAAATCTCTTCATGCACAATGTTTTTTCTCTATGTTTGCATGTATGTCAAGTAATATCGGAGGTGTCCATTAATTTGAATACCTAGGCACTTGGAGTCGGTGATTCCGAGACGCGAAACACACACACACACACACACACACACACACACACACACACACACACACACTTTTCGCTACAGTAGCTAACATTATAGTGTCATTTCCATAAATAAACATATAGAGTTCTAATAGATTTGTTGATGATATGAAGTTTCTTAAAGATGATAGAATATGAAAAAAAAATCCACAATTACTACATCAGGTATAGCTGGTGATGCTTGGATATGAGTTGGATAATACTGCGGATATATCTTTAAGAAAGATTCGATACATGTATTAACACTAAGTTGTGGAGTGTTTTGATAGTGAATTTTTTTACAACAACAACAGCAACAACAACAATAATAATAATAATGTCATATACCACTTTTTGAATTTAATCATAAGAATACATTCAAAAAAGGGTATATGACAATAATATTAATATCTTTTAACTATTTTAACCACACCATCTGGTCAAATAGGTATACGTGTAATCAATGACCTGATGAAACGAACCATAATGTAACTCAAATGTCATATTTGAGATAAGCTATGGAAGTTCATTAGATTTTATTTTATGGTTCTTCTTTTGAATCTGTGGTGCCATGTAGCCAAGAAAGTTCGAATACTGCCTAACTCCCGGTGTAATGAAGTATTTTGAACCGGGTTGAAAAGTGACCCGGGGGGATCATATTTCAGACCAGCTGTGTTGAATTACAACTCTACCCCGTTGAAAACCGGATCGTGGAATTTTGATCAGTAAACCAAGTCTAAATTCAACAGGTTAAAACAGATAATACTAATGACTTAATTTTTGCTTTTTTCTAGTTGTTGGGTTTTTTGTGGTTTGTATCGGAAGGGGGGGGGGGGTAATGATATAGGTTTCAGTCAATTTGTCTGTCTGACATTCTCCCTGTCTACCTGTCCGAACTTGGAGTACCTGCTTTATGTAAAAATTCCTCTTACTACTTTAAACCAAGAAGTATGAAACTTTGTTCGCTGATATATATATATATATATATATCTGTGTGTGTGTGTGTGTGTGTGTGTGTGTGTGTGTGTGTGTGTGTAATAATATTTTGCCTGCATTGTATTATTGTTTTAGATTTTTTGACTAATTGAACTTGTCTGTCATTCAAAATCGGTCCTATTAAGTGTACTTTCTTGTCTTGTGGGACATATTTTCGTTGTATGGTGTATTACACCGTGTTCCTGTTGCAAAGTACATGTTTAACCTGCAAATCCCATTTTTCTATTTAGTCAGTCTACAATTGTCTACCAATTTTCTGTATTAGTATTCATCTCCTCCAAAAGTTCTGAAGTCTTAAACATGTTTAGGGCGAAGGCGGATGTATTCAAAATTATTATTAACTTTTTCGAATACCAATCGGGACAGATTTTAGTGTGAGATCTAGAAAGTTTTTCGGCTGCAGAAGGTCAGTGGTTATTCTTCTGGCACTCCGGTTTTCTCCACCAACATTGAACTGACCGCCTCGATATAAATGAAAGAATCTTGACTGGGGCGTTAAACTCTCATATATATATAGTGTTCCTAGAAATGATTGAGGAATTCTGATGAAAACCGAATTTCTTAAACTATTCAGTAATCACAATGAATACATCAAAAAAGTAATATTTTGTTAGTCCACTATTTCCCGAAATACCAATGTGTTCGAAACATCATCATAAAATATTCTGATTAATCTCTAGGAATAATGTAAGTAAATTAGATTTTTTCTCAAAAATGAAATAATTGAAAAAGTAACAAATAGCTTTTTCCATTCAATTTTTTTAATTGGTGATCCATTGAAAGTGATTTGCAAAACAAAAGGTATCTAACGTGCATTCTAAAGAGTATTAAAGTAAATTTCAAACTAACGACGGAGAAATGACGACTGAAAGTGGTGGAGTTAAATACAACCATCAGAAGCAATAATTCAAATACAAGACTACACTTGAGTACCCGAGACAATACATAAACGACATGATATAGGCTGCGCGTGCATGCTACGGAATTATTGAATGGTGTGGTTTAACATTTTTATGTTACTGTACAGGAAGAGATCTCGGGAAATGAATATTTAAACACTGCCCTTCTTGTATCAAACAATATCCCTCTGCGCAATTAAAATGCATCTAGTGTTTATAGAAATTAAAATGACACATTTTAAGAAATGGATCGATACCCCCTTTGAAATGGTGAGGTTCAATTGCTATTGATTTTTCTTCCACTTACCAAACAATAACTTTAACATACTCAAAATTTTGAAATAAACAACTTTCAGTAAACATGTATGGAAAATAGCATAAATATTTAGATAAAATAGGTCCATTGTAAAATATTTTGATATATCCGAACAAATATTGACAAACGAGAGTTAATTGTATGTTACAATCGGATAATTGTATAATTATCAAATGTATACAATTGAACGAAAGCCTAATGGACTCGGTTTGAAAAAAAAATCGCGTAATAATGCGTTACTTCTCGCGTAACATGTCACTTAATAATACGTGACTTTCGTTAATTAACGCGTAACTTTCGCGAAATAACGCAAAACGTTTTATAAAGATACCTTATTTTTTGTCAGTTCTTTGTGCTGTCCTAAATTGACATGTTTAAAATCAAAAATGAGATCGTGTGTTTGTGCTATCAAGTTGACAATATATTTGCTTTGCAAGTCTACATCTGAAAAGTGCTATCTAACAGTCGACATAAAAGATCTGAAAATTTGACATCCATTTTCAACAAGTCGTCACAATCATCTAACAAGTCAACAAAATCATTGTCGAGTCGACATTATTATTATTTGACAAGTGAACACATAAAACCCGACAAGGCGCTAAAATAAACTGTCATTCTGGAATTTAAAAAAAAAACCCACTCAACTCATGCCGATCGCTCAGTATCATAATAGCCGTTGATTTCGGATACACCGTGTACTATGTTATGATTTACTGATTTCTGTCTAGTTTTATTCTGAATTATAAACTTATAAAAACACACACAAGCACGCGCACGCACGCACGCACGCACGCACGCACACACACATGAATATATATATATATATATATATATATATATATATATATATATATATATATATATATATATATATATCATGTTGAACAACGTCCAGATCATACAGACCAAAACTCTGTAGTTTGTGGATTTGTGGAGAGATCAATATTCAACAGGGTAAATTTTCAACGAAATGAGGTCATAATTTGTTGAAAAAAATTATCAACCTGTTGAAAAATGACCCTAAGTATAAATTTCACGAACTTTTGTCTCAATTTTCAACGTTGAAAAAGCACCCCCGGTTCAATATTCAACGTTGAAAATGAACTCCGGGTCAATTTTCAACCCGGGTCAAAATACTTCATTACACTAGCTAGACTTTTTAACAAGAAATAATAGAATGGCACACCTAGAATACAGTATAGGACGCCAAATGACGGGACAGTCACAATAGACAATTATTGTAAAGGTAATGAATAAATGGAACAGACGACAGAGAGAATTTTACATCTTTTACAGAGTATTTTCAAGAGGTTGTACACATACCTGTAAAATGGCATTAGAACGGAAAAATACTTCCTTACCAACAGATAACATTGAACTCTATTTGATGGTCATATCCTTCTTGAAAATTTTCACCTAAAATCCTTTTTTCATTCTTGAGCCACTGTTCTGAATAAAATAAATAAGAAAAGAATATCAAAACGAGTCTGAGTTTTGGTCGAAATCTTAATCGAAATAGAAGATAGAGAAGGCGCAAATAGAAGCAACACGATTTGTCAAGAAACAACTAAGAAATAATTCAAAAGTTATTGGTAAGCAGGCCATTGGCGGGTATTTTAGGAAGGGGTGCGATTTTGAAGAATGCCGTCACACCAAAGGTGCGTGTGTGCACCACAGATGCGCCTCACTAGGGGGTTCTGCTGGTATGCTCTCCAACTAAACTTTTGAAAATGAAACGCAAAAAAGATGCATTTTGTAGTATTTAAATGAACAAATAATAGTCAAATATGATGTTTTGAAGTTCCATTTTTCTTGTTTTAATTTAATTTATATTTTCACAACGATTTTAAGGGTTAAGTAGTGGTATATGATTTTAACGAGACTTTAACGGTGATGAATGGTTTCCAAAAGGGGGTGCGTTTGCACCCCTTGCACCCCTCTGGATACGGGTCTGGTAAGTTATGTTTGGCTACGAGATCTTTTTCTGAACAGTCAGTATGTATTGGTACGTATCCCAACAAAAGCATACAGAAGAAGATTTAAGGACTAAAAGAAACAAAAGATACAGATTCTTTTGTGTCAGAAAATATGGTTACCAATCCATGTACATAACTACTGGGTGTGGATTGGTATCACTTCCTTAGGAAATATTGTTACCCACCAATCTACATAACCATCAAGTATAGATTGGTTTAACTTCCCTAGAAATATGTGGAATCTATGGAAAAAATCGAAGAACCTCTGAAAAGACTATCAACCTTTCTGTTTTAGGCCGAGTGCAGTGACTCAAATATTGATCACATATATATGGTATCATATTTCCAATCAACCATATCGACAAATCAAAAATGTTGAAGAACAGCCGTGTTATAATTTATTTCCAAAAATTAGCTTTCAAAATCTCAAAAACTATGTTGATATGAAAAACAAATATATTGACTTTAAAGACCAACAAAGTTTAAAAAATACTTTAAAGCTGCATTAAGTATTCCAAAGAAAAAATTAAAACGGTGCTAATCTAATAAATGATGTTCCTAATGAACAATGTTACATTTGGTTCAACGATAAAAGCTCGAATAAATACCGAAATTACAGTATTTAGCCAGCGAGATGCAGCATTTGGGATCTAACATTAGAACATGGTTACGTCATCAAAAACCCAGGTCATTTTAACACAACTTTAAAGACGGTAAAATGCGATAAATTAAACACAGAACTTCGTTGAATTTGTCATTTGTGACTTAGTAAGGGATACATAACAACATTTCGAATACATCTGAATATTAATTAAGGACAATTAATGCAATTTGCCATGTTTCGCCTTCGATTCATGGGTTTTCCGTACATCCATGCGCATGCTCCAAGCTTATAATTACCATCCTTAAACATTGACCAACCGGTCAGAGGATTACGTTTATTTACAGCTAAAAGAATTGAAATTTTAGAAAATGAATCTCACGGATCGTGGTTAGAGGATATCTATTTAAAAAAAAAAAAAAAAAAAAAAAAAAAAAAAAAAAAAAAAAAAAAAAAAAAAAATTAAAAAAACTTAATTCAGCTTCAACTAGCAGGATTATACTGCTATCGAAATATAAAGTTTCAAGTCCGTGGAAGATAAAACAAGCAAGATATCAGAGTTTCAATCATTCATTCAAAACATTTTTGCGCTGAAATGATCAAACTATATTGCTGTTACAGGATACATATCGTAATCGACACAAAGTTTATTAGGAATACTGCAGCATGCAGAAAACGAAAATTTTTAACAAACTACGTAAATGTCACTATTAGGATAATCCTGACATAATATAATAATACATGTACTGCCATTGTTTCCAGACTGAAGACTTATTTAAAGCTTTTGGCATATCAAAGAATTTTAAAACAAACAAACAAGCAAATTAATGAATGATTGAATGAATAAATAAATAAATAAATAAATAAATAAATAAACATTATAAATTGAATATGATTGAATAATAAATTAAACAAAGAGAATATAAATGAAACTGAATATTTAGTCAGTCGAGTAAAATATTTAAATCAAACGTAAACAAACTGTAATTTAATGTGAAATGTAAAGAAAGAAAAACTAAAATTGATAAAAATCTTTCTTTATGATCCGAAAAGAAAAAAAAATGAAAAGTGAAAGGAGATAACAAAGAGCATTTCTAAACGTGCATTGTGGGTATTACAATATCACAAAAATAATATTAGAAATGAGATCTCGTCGACAGGAGATTTAATCAAAAGTGACGTCTGCTACATACTTATGTCAATGGCGGGAAAATAATCAAGATGGTTGTCTTGTAGGTAAATCACAGATAATGATGTTGTCCATGCCAATATATGAGTATATAATTGGTGGGGAGGTTTGATTAAACGTCTCTTAATTGTTTTTGTCACAACATAAAGAAGAATTTAGAGAGTGGAGTTGTTGTAATTATACGCTGTTAAGGGTAATTTGTATCTATTGGAGTATATATCAATGATATATTTAGTGTAATTAATCTGACCTACCACCGCCCAGTGTACGGCATTGCCAAGTCGACATTGATATCCCTTCCAATATTATACCGGCTGTAAAAGCAAGTGATATTATAGGGATCATGAGCAAAACCAATTTCGTATACAAAAAAGTGTAAAATAAAGCACCAATATATAATTAATATATTCAGCAACATTAATAACGGATTCTAAATGTCACTGATATGATACAACACAGATTACGTTATACAAGATACATTAAAGTGTGCCTCGTTGAACCGTAAATTTCACATATTCGAATATGTCACACGTGTGAAAAAATTCGTACGGATTTTTCAGACGTGCGACAAATATCAGCGTAGGAATATGTCACAAGTAGGTATTTTGAAATTTTCGAAACCCCCCCCCCTTTTTTTTTTTAACCAACTCGAAGTAACAACGAATTTTTCACATTTTCTTACCCAAAGACCGATTCGCCCAACATGTCTTTGCATAAATTTCCCCGGTCTTGACAAACAGGAGTGATTTAAAATTGACATAAACTGCAAATGTATGATGGTTACTGATCCTGGTTGGGCAGAAATAGTATAAATGCGTGCATGTAGTGCGCGTGTTAGACGTAATTTATTTTATTTATCATCAGAATGATTTAAGTATTAGGGATATTGCAAGAATATTATCAAAATGGATTTTAAATAGTTGTTTTATCATTAACTTGTGTTGCACTATATCTTTAATTTCTATTGCGTTAGTTAATTGATTATGTTTCAACTATCACGCTGAACGCAAAAAAATGCGTCGTGAGAAAAAGAATCCAACCCTTCTTTAGTGACTGATCTTTTTTTCTGAATCCTCTCCTCGTGTGTCAAATTTGAACACGCTCGGTTTCAGAAAAATCTATCTCTCACATGGGTGGATTTTTTAAGCCACACGATTTAATTCAGGGGAGCACTAAACTAGTATATATGCCCTTATATCAATTCGAAAGTGGGCACCGTTCAACTGTTCGTCCGTTTGAGCGTCTGAACATTCATCATTTTTCATCTCCGGGTTGTAACCTTGATATGCATGAACGGATTTTCAATACATGAAGCGCGAGTAATCAGCACACCAACTTGACGTGTCACAAACAAAACTTGGCAGAAAAATTACTAAGTAAAGTCCAATTTAATTTGGAGATGTTTATCTTAGTCAGTCGTAGTGAAGTCCTCAATGAAGCGCTTGTGTGCAATTTGCCACAAAACATTAGACGTCCTCTAGCATTGCAACATTAGCAGAATTGTAAGTGAAATATGAACATAGAATTATTAAAGTCTGAAAAATTTCCAATTAACATTGAAAGGTAATAAAAGTATAATTAATTTCACTTACTAAAACCAAGGTGAAAAAATCCTTCAAAAACAAAATGTGACTACCGACACTGGCTGTATAGGGACGTGTCGGGTACAATCTAGTAATGGTAAAATGGAAGGGTTGATGAATAAATATGAAAGAAAAAATTGGTTTAGTTAAAATGCTACTTATGAGCAGAAAGGAAACAAATGTACTTGAAAAAAGCAACCAGTAACACATCACAACTAAAAGCAAGACACATAAGGAAAAAAAAAACAAGCACAGTACATAGAAACGCATATATGGACCACTGACTATAAAACTCGATTTTGGACCGGCGTCATTCTTTACGGAGAATTAAATAAAAAGTCTCACACACCTGTACTCATGCAAAGTTCTACCTACACCACACTGAATACATATGAAGAAAAGGATATAAACACAAAGGAAGAGTAAATGATCTTGGCACGAAAATACTTAGTAAACCCCCATAACAATCTTTGGTTTAATTATAGGTGTTCATCCAGCCAGTCGTTGTGAAATCTTCAATTAAGCACTTGTGTCCACTTTATTACCTAAAGACGCCCTCTACCACTGTGATCTTGTCAACTGAGTTAAGGACCCAGGTTTTTCAGGTGGCAGGTTTTCATTTTATTGTTAACATTTTTTGCCGAATCATTCTACCGGTATAATTTCATTATACATGTATACGATAAAGTTATGCTCCATACATCAGCAACACCATCACTTAATTTATTTTTTTGATAATGAACGGAGCTCAAAATGATCTTGCATTCCTAACATGATTAGGATGTTGTGGACAGTTAGTGCAAATTCTATAACCAATTTCTTGCTCCAAGATAGGACACTAAATTCGACAAACAAACTGAACGTTTCGCGGACGAATGTAGAAAAGATAATTCTCTGATATCAAAGCAACAATGATTTTTTTCTTTCATTGAGACCATTTAGTTTGCCTTTGTATCAAACAGATATCAAGATGTTGAAAGTTAAAATGTTTGTGACCTTGACATTAGACCTGGTGACCCTAAACACCACAAAAAAACTACTGAAAAAAAATGAGGCTGCCAACTTTGAGAAATGTATCGGTGTCTTAAGATTATCAAGATACTGACGGTTAAATACCAGTAAATGACATCTTTACACTATGTGGCCTTGACCTTTGACCAAAAATGAACTTGGGTCATTTACTCTCTATTTCATCATCCATTGAAATACGACGCTGAGCAAAAGCAATATTCCCCATGATCATTCTGAGTAGACATAACTGTTCTTTGGAATTTGTGAAAGTTTCGTATGAACAATTTTACTTATATTTTTCACCTTTTTTTACATGTAAGTTATACGTTTCTACTTTGAAGTAGGGTAGAGGTGTAGAACTGAATTCACAAACATGTTACATATTCGTACATATTTATCACTGTGAAGAATTCGTACGAATATTTCACACGTGTGACGTATTCGTATTTGTGAAAAATGCGGTTCGATTGTGCTTCTATAAAGAGGAGTTAAGATTTTAGATAAAGTGATTTAGGGATCAGTTTTATGTATTAAAGCTTGTATCAATGATAGAATTATCTATTTTAAATAAGTCCTTCTATACTCCGATATATTTTATAAGTAAAAACTGAAAATAAATAACTGCATTAGATTCCGTTGAACCAGCAACATTCAAACTGGAAGGATAAGAACACTTTAAGTGACCTTGTTGATAGATTTGCTCAATCCTCTTATCAACTGGTATTCGTGTCCTGTAATAAATACATGTGGTGCTTAGTAGCCTCAAATCCAAATGATGCTGGTAGAATTCAGAATTACAAAAAATATGAAGATGCAAATCCATAATGGTGTGTTACTGAAACCATTTTCCGAGAAAACATCTTATTTAGCGCAGCAACACATCGGTACTGCAACCAAAAACATCAGGGAGAATGGTTTATATAAGACAGTTACTCTTGTTCCGGAATCCCTTTTTGTACTTTTTGTAATATTTTCTGTAGATGTTATTTATTTAAATACTGTTTAAACTCAGAAGATCAGTCAAGTTAAATATTAGTCTCCCTAAATAAAATTAAATACAGATGAATTGACATGAAGTTGTAAATATAAATAAATTATAACAAATAAATAAGCATGAATTAAAAAAAAAGAAAACAGCAAGATATAGAATATAGATGTAAAACAAAACAACAACAACAACAACAACAATAATAATAATAATAATAATAATAACAAAATCGATTTGACAAAAGTATGTTTGCATTATTGAAATTTCTGCCGGTGACCTTCAACAAACATAAGTTTGTGTTGGCATTAAGAACAAACAAAAAGCATATTAATTGCGTGAGGGGAATTATTACAATGTCAGACATGTGCGAAATTGAAACTTTTTAAGGCAACTTAATTTTGAGTTTTATATATTAACTTAATAGTACATGTGTTAAGAAGAGATACCTCATTGCTCTGACTTGTTTTAATGAAAATGAATAAGCTGATTGATTTTGATTTAATGGGGTTTTACGTCCCAGTCAAGAATATTTCACTTATATTGAGACGTCAGCAGCTATAGGTTAAGTGCCAGAAATTTTTATCTTTCCACTGCGCTTAGGGTAATGCGCAGAAAGGGTTCTTCAACATGCTACGCCTGTCGTGACACGGGGCATCGGTATTTAAGGTCTTATCCGAAAAACCCTACGACTTTCATTTCTAAAAGCCGAGTGCTTGGCGAAAGAACATTCGATTTTCAAGTCTTGGTCAAGACCCGGTCGGGGTCCGAACCCTCGACCTTCTACATACGAAGCCAGCACTCTACCAACTGAGCTACAGTAGTGGTTAAAAATGAATACGATCATTGCATTAATTTTAATTAGTGAAGCATGTAACATGATTTAATATCAGTACCTTCGATTCGTTAATGTTTTATTTTATCACGATACGCCATCATTCATTCACTAGTGCTGTGTAATGTCATCATTACTGCAGTGGTATAAATGAATGTGATTTAATTTTATCATAATGTACTACAAACAACCCTTTTTATCTTTTTTAGATCTGCCGAACTGTGCATCAACGTCACACAAAAACTGTGCATCAACGTCACACAAAAACTGTGCATCAACGTCACACAAAAACTGTGCATCAACGTTACACAAAGTTTTTTTTTCTCTTTTTCTTGTTTTTTTTTTTCTCCCTTTTTACATTTTGCAATACCATTGATCCTACTGATATTGTTAACTCAAGATTTGTGTAACTGTGCATTTCTTTTAATTGAAAAGCGTATTTTATAAAAACCAATGCAACAAAGAACATAAAACTACAAAATAATACATGCATCTTTATTATTCTATTGTATTATAATTAAATTAAAAAAAATAAAAGTTAATGGAAGAAGTTCTCAGCAGCCAGCACAACATAGAACACCTCAGGTACAGTACAAATCAATTATGTAAACAGCCAAACAGAATGTATCTGAATGAAATATAATATAAAGACATGTTTCTGTATCTGAATGAAATATATAATAAAGACATGTTTCTGTATCTGAATGAAATATATAATAAAGACATGTTTCTGTATCATATGTTTATTCTTTTCAAATGGAAGCTGGTTTATTTTTTTCCCTTTATATATATATATATATATATATATATATATATAAGTTAGTGTGCAAAAAAGTACAAACCACAGAGCTACACCATTTTAACAAACTCGTCTAATGGCTAAAACTATCAATATTTCCAGGCAATCAGTATAAAAAAATAAATAAACAAAAACGTCCGTAGCATTAAAAAATCAATGGAGAATTTATTTTCTTTTCATCGGATGAGTTCTGAAAAATTACCGTATTTAATACATTGAAACCAACTCCCATTCTTATCGTAAAAATTGATATGATATTTTAACAAAATGCTATTTTGCGAAAAATAAAATTTAATAGATAGATAAATAATGAAAATTCAGATTAGCAAACGCTTATCAGAGCACCTAATCTCATTAAAGAGTTAACATGTAATGGGTCATGATATTTTTATTTATTCATTTTTAATGTTTACATTTGTTTATTTTCTTTGTTGTTTGTTTGATATTTGTGTGTATTTAAAACATCAAAACCTCCCAAAACTTGCTTCAATTTTTCATGGGGTGAAGGTCGAATTTTATCGAAAATTTGTTTTAAATGAAATCTTAAACATATAAAAACACTGTCATTCTGGGAGTCTGGCATCAATTAATATCGTGTAATCCATACAACTCCGATTATTTATTCAACTGTAATGGATTTTGATTGGCAAATCAAGTAAGCCACCAAAGCATAAAAAATTACCCCTGATTGGTTGATTCTATCGTCTGCTCGCACACAAATCGTCTGCTCATGTTACGTTTATCTTTTGACCTCTCAGCAGTTGATGAACACTTAGCCCATTAATGATATTTTTGAACAAAACGATTTTGTCAAATTTGTGAAGTGATTAATACCTACCACGATGCAAAATGGTATTCTTATTTTAGGAAGCACGATTTCAGAATTTGAGACCATTTATTTTTATTGTTTGAGTTTTGGTTTGGAGTAAGAACTAAGAAGGGTATATTTTTAAATCTCTTTTTGAATTTCTACTCACGTCATCTTTGTAAATTTTGATTTTCTCGTTTAATGGAATGGTTACATAATTCGAAAACAATTATTTAGACTGGCGTTTTTTGATTAAAAAAATGCCTTAATTGAATGCGAAACAAATAATAAGAATCTATGGTTTTTGGATTTTAGTGCAGTCGTTAGAGAATTTTTATTTTTATCGATTTTTGGAACGTTTTAATTTTTATTTCGCTAAATGGATATACAGATTTAAAGCTATAGATCAATCGGATTTGAAAGAGCATCGTTGTTTATTTTTTGAGCAGCGAGTTTAGGATTTAGATTTTTTTGATTTTAGAAATTATTTCCGCTTAGAAGATGCCCAAGATAAAGATGTATTTAAGGAGTTGAAGAGAATTATTATTGTGCTTTAATGCTGTTTCAAGAAAAAAAGGTTTTTTTTTTTTCTGAAATCAACGAATGTCAAACATTGTGATTCAGTGAACTACTTATAAATATTTGAGTTCTTAGGATATAGAATAATTTGTTAATAACAATACCAAAGCATTCTTTTTTAAATTTGTGGACCTAAAACATTTTCTTTTTCGCTCAGGCGACAGCTAACTAGTTAATATCAAAGAAAGTGTCTGTTCGAACGGATTATTTGTTTAATTTTCGGAACAAGAATGCTCGCCAATAAAAGTATTTAATTTGAAAAAAAGAACTTAGAAAAATTGGTTTTGCAAATTTATGCAAAGAGAATTGTTTGGGTTTACGTTCGAATTTGTTTTGAAAAGTGAAAACTGTTGGATTTCTTAGTTGCAAAGAGATTTATTTTGGAATAAAAAAAACGAGTAAAAGAAATGTATTTTGGAAATAAAACTAATCATTATAAAATATAAAATAAGCTAATGTAAAAATTGTAAATTCCGTATAAAAAGATATATTTTAAAACAGTTCGGAGAACTGTTAATTGTATTGTTGGTTTGAGAAGATGAAGAAAATGTTTTATTTCGGTTAATTCAAGATGAAGTCAGTTTTCATTGGTGGTCATGTTGAAAAACGAGAAAGAAAAAATATTATTTAAAAATGGACTGTAACTTTTAAAATGATCAAGAGTGTCGAGATTTCGGATTTCCTTAAGTAAAAAGAATACCAAAATAGTCGACTTAGTGATAAATCGTACATCTACACATAATTAGAAAAAATTAGACAAACAATTGAAATGTTTTCTATGGGTAATTTGAGTCAAAATCATAGACATGTATCGAATTCGTCCTTTTTTATAAGAGATATATTAGGTTCAGAGCAGGGCGATTTCATTGTTCCGGGTACAGATAAATATACCAATTATGCGGATCAGAATTTAAATTTATCATCATATCCGTCTTTCCATTCCTATGCTTCCGGAAACTCCCCACAGACCCAAGCTTCCATACAACATCCGTATTCAGCATCCATGTCCGGTTACCCGTCCGTTTGTTATACTGGATTTCCTAGACGTGAGTATTAAATCAAAAATCACAATTTAGCAAAATAATAATCATCTATAATATTTAATGTGAGTTTTAATGTATTTATTTATTTGTTTTATTGATTTTTATTTATTTATTTATTTATTGTTTGGGCTATACAGAAGTGGGAAATCTGAGTCAAAACAAATTCTCGATTCATAAGGGACATTGCATTAAGCCTTAGCAGAGAGATTTTTTATTGCTTTGGTTAGGGAAATAAAATGTTTAATCATTGTAAGGCTGTGAAATATTGATACAATCGGAACCTTATAAAAGTACTTAAACCACACCACCTGGGTACAATTTATTTGATGCTCGTCCGAAGTACGGAGTCCCCGCTTTGTTTTATTTTTAGATATTCTTTCTTTGTTTCCTTTTTAAGAGCGTTTTCTTGTTTGTTTTCCTTATTGTCAATTACATGTTACATTGTCGATTACTTGTGTCTTTTTTGGTAATCAAATTCTTTAAATAGTTGTGTACTCTATGTATTATTCTCAACTTATCTGTGATACTACTGGCTCTCTACAGTTAAGCGTTCGTTTTGAAATCTTTGAGTATTTCAGTTTAAATTGCATTGATTTGATATTATATTGATACTATTGTATCTTTTACATTCTATAGCGAAAAAAGCTTCAATAATCCCGAAAAAGGCTTTTTATAAAAATTCACCAATTTATTCTGAAAAAAGTTTTGTTGTGTTTTGATTTTTTTAAAAACTTTTTTTTTTATGTGTAGAATTCTTTATACATGTGTACTATTGCAGACTTGTAATTTTTTTTAATGTCAAGACGTTTGAAATATTTTTCTCGTGCATATTTTTTCAATTATTTTTCATGTGCAGATTTTTTTAGTTTTTCTTTATTTAATAAAGAAACTTTGAAAAGTTTTATAATTATGTTTATGTGGTAATTGCATAATAATAATAATAATAATAATAATGATAATAATAATAATAATAATAATAATAAACACTTTTTTTCTATCTTTCTTCTCAAATAAATGTTTCTTTTAGAATCGTCTTTGAAAAATGTAGATACACTTTTAGTACATTTGTATTTGAAATTATTTTGAATTTGTTTTGAGATTTAGAATATTTATCAATTTATATACAGGGATTTTATTAAATAAATAAATAGATAAATAGAAAAGTAGAAAAAATAAAATATAATAAATAAATAAGTCTCGTGCATTGAAATTAGATATAAACATTTATTTAAACTTTAGAATTTTTGGTGTAAATTTTCCATTTTTTAAAAATGCCTTTTAAAAACGAAAAAAAAAGTATATATTTTCAATTGAATAAAAACATTTTACGACAAATTTGTAAATGTTTACAATATCTTCTAGTTGTCGATTCATAACTAAAAGTTATAAAGTGCACTTTATGATTAAATTAAAAAATGGTATATGACAAAAGCCTAAAAATTGTCGGCGAAGAAAGAGGGAGCGTAATTTCTTTTGTCTTATTGACAAGCCATTGTTGAAATTCTTTCTGTTCTCGTTTATCACGCAAAACTTGACCACGAAAAAGAGTGTGAATAAAAAATAGTCTATTTTCTATTAATCTCTCCGCAAAATGTTATATCACTGTCTCATTATTTTATTATGTTTATGGTTCCACTGCCAATCATATCTTGTGATTTATATATAAGTGTATATTTGTATCTCATAATTCAATAATTTGTAAAAATTACAGAATAAATTATTTAAAAAAAAATGTCTTATAACTTACACAGAATTCTTAAACTTCAATTGAGGGGTTGGAAAATAATGTATTCTCTAAAACAAAATTCTTGAATATTTGAATCCCCATATTGCAAATAAAAACTTAACTTTATCACGAAATGTGTGTGAATACAGGTCCCTCCCGAGTTAATATTTTGATATATAACAAATGGCTTGATATTTGATCAACAAGAAATTACTACACAGTGGGGGTGTTCCTCACGAAATTATATCACCCAGGCTAATAGAATTGGAGATGTAATTTTGTCTCTTTATCTCCAGCATCGATGGTTAGCCTGTTGTCGGCTTTATTAAAACTTTTTCAAAAAAAAAAAAAAAAAACAAAAAAAAAAAAAAAAAAAAAAAAAAAAAAAAACCAAGATGATTACGCGTACTTCTTTATAGAATATAAATTTTAACAAACATGTCAACATGTCACGTCGGTTGAAAAAAAAACCAATTACATTATATTTTATAAAAACCTGAAATATATCATTGGAAAATGCTATGTTGTGCTGTATTGAATTTTTTTCCGAAAAAAGTTTTTAAATGCACTATTATATCACAAATTACAAATTCAATATAATAATAATAATAATAATAATAATAATAATAATAATGTCACATACCATTTTTAAATACAAAAAGTAATAATAATAATAATAATAATAATAATAATAATAATAATAATGACATATACCATTTTTTAATACAAAAAAGTTATATAATAATAATAATAATAATAATAATAATAATAATAATAATAATAATAATAATAATAATAATACAAAACAGTAAGAGAAATAAAATATCTCGTCTTATATATAAGTTAAATATCTAAAAATCAGTTTTCGGTGTCCTAATTATAAAGACACCATACGAATTCTCACAAGTATTGATACATTACAGTAATAGATTAATTACCAATTAAATTAGATGGGGAACAAATTGCAAATGCTGGATGCGAAATACCTCGCTGCGGGAGGGGGCGTTCCTCGAGCGCGGTTTAACATCAGTAGATGTATTGTCTTTTTTTTCTATGATATTCTCATGTTATAACTTTTTTGAATTTTCTGAATAAAATATTCCAAAATTTATTCCAACAATACTCGTCAATTATTGAAAAATTAGCAGTTACTGCCAATGTTTGAGTTTTTATCAAGGAAATAATTCATGCGCAAAGATTTGGTTTTTTTTTTTTTCGTGAATTTAATCATTTAAAAAAATAGAATGTATCATGTGCCAATTGTTGAAATTTATAATCAATGGCATTAATATTATTGTCGTATGCAATTTTTTGGGTTTTTTAAGTTAACTATTCAAAATGTGCACAAAACACCAGTTTCAATATTTTACGAAAAACGAGTGACCGTTTCCTAAATATAAACATATGTACTTTTTTTTAAAGAAAGTTTTTACCGATGTGAATCTAACATTTGCCATCAACATTAATAATTTCCAGAAAATTATTTTGAGATTTAATTGTCGCCGATAACCTGAAAAATATTGGTCTCTGAAAAATAATATAAGCCTAACAAGTAAATCGTGGCCAACAATATTTCAGTTTACAATCATTGTCCTATTCTCCCTACCCTTCCTGGGACTCGGCGAATTAAGCCAAGTCAAAAATATTTGGGTGTCTAAATATTGCGTCCAGTCATTGGTCATTTTTTTTCGATATATTGATGTAAAACAAATGTGTGATAATAAATATCTCGCGCCGAGTTGGGGGGGGACTCTTAACCCAGATTTACAAATAGTTCTTAAACTAAGTTTCCCCTGAATTTAAATCTGTCAAATTCGAAATCTTTATTTTCTTATTACTTTTTAGAATATTGAAGAATTTCAGTTGTAATTTTGAAGATCACTTCGCTTATAACATCTGTATTTACTTTTGATAAAGCATATTTATAGTTGCAAATTTTGTCAAAATTTCTAATGAAAATCTTGGATAAGAAATGATTGTAAAACTGGGGCCTGTAATCCAATGTGCATTGCAAAATTTTACAAATATTTTAACAACACAATTCAAATTAATTCAATATTTTATTAACGTCTCACCTTTCAAAATACATATATAATATTTAACAAAAATACCTTTTTAATTTTTCTGTGATATATGTACAAATGAATATATATGGTAAATTATTAAATTACATCTATTTATAAAATATTATTTGTTATATAAAAAATAAATCACAAGTTTAAGCTTAAAATTGGTTGATAAAGGTTCGTCTTGGCACACTTTTGTAATATTAGTATCATATTTGTGTCATGAGCAACATTTTTAATTTTTACAAAAAGAAATATTCAAAATTCTGCACATGACAATGGACATGTGTACCGTATTTAGAAGTAGAACCTTGACGCGTTATTCTGTGTTTCTGTCTCTCTGAGTTTAATTTGTTCCGTCATCAATGTTTCAGCTTTAAAGGTGACACTTTATCAAGGTTACATGCGCAATATACAGTTTGATACTTTTAGCAAAGTTTAAGCAAAAAACATAATGCTACTTCTAGATGTAGTTGTTTATTTTAGGAACTGAAAAAGTATGTTATTACTGTCATGTGTTACTTTCAATTTTTATGGAATAATACATTGTCATGTGCTACTTTCGAATGTATTATTTCATAAAAATTCAAAAGTAGCACAGGACATTACTTGTAACGCTTAAAAGTGAATAAAGCGCGCGCTTATGAATCACACTGCCTCTCATCGCCTAGGTACGAATTCGACTAATTCCATAGATCCAACTAAGAAGAAGATTTTTATTTGCTTGCTAAAGGTTGTTGGTTTCTTCAGGTGCTCCTCCACCATCTCAGAACTGACAGCCTCAGTATGAGTAAAAGAACCTTTACTAGGGCGTAACACACAGTTACTCAACTCATTCTCGTGTGGATAATGTTGTAACTTACTTTATCAACAATTCCTTAATGATTGTAAAGTTCAAAGTTAAATTTAAAAAATCTTTTACACTATATTTTTATCTTTTGGCTTCGAAATTGTAAATAAAAAAAAAAAAAAAAAAAAAAAACAACTCTGCAGGAAAACAAAAACGTTTTGTTTATACAAACATTTTGTAACAGAAGAGGATAAATTCTGAGTCGGACCATGGATCAAACCCGGTACCTTCCACATTGATAACAATTATTCTACGCAGTGACTACTTAGACTGCTGAAATGTTATTTCATTTGTCTATTTCAGCTGGATTTTCATTGGAAGCAATCGGGGATCTTCGAGACTCTTTAACAGTTCCTGTACCACTTCCTGTTTATATAAGGTCAAGGTCACCTCCGGATTCTGACAACTTCCTGAAGCCAAAGAAATGTCGAAGAAGCAGAACTGTATTCACTGAGCTTCAATTAGTGGGACTTGAAAAGAAGTTTGAAACTCATAAATATTTGTCTACTCCTGACAGAATGGAATTAGCAGAAATGTTGGGTCTCACACAAGTCCAAGTTAAAACGTGGTACCAGAATAGAAGGATGAAGTGGAAAAAGCAGGTAGGCACACATAAAAGAGTATGAACTGCAAACTGAACAGGGCAACATGTACCTGAAAAAAGTCAGAAAAATAAAATGACATAAGAATGAAAAAAGACAAAAATTCATAAAACTACTTGATTGTATATTTACTCTGAAGTCTTTTTTGATTCCAGATTTGTCATTAAAGTCTATCCTTTGTGTGCGGCATGTTTATATATGTGTATGTTCAAAATTAAAAAAACAAAAATAAGTTAAAATGTTTTCTAAAACAACTGAGTTTATTATTTGTAAAACGCAAGCTCGTGCAAATGTTGAGTCAACTCGAGACTATATTTCATAATATCATTTCAATAGCTGTACAATATAATATAAATATTCTTACGTCTCATCTTCCAGAGAAAACGTTTTTCGTTAAATTATGCAAACCTATTTAAGACAAAAATAATAAATATGATAGTAATGCCTCACTTTTTAAAAAAAATTTTAATGGTTGCTCTCTCACAGTTTTTTAATGATTCTGGAAAAACCTTGATGCTTTCAATTACAATTCAATTAGTTTATTAGCATTAAACATATTACAACCATGTTTATAGCTATTTAACATTAATTATCATGCACAGGATACAACTATATACTTTACACAAAAATTCACCTTAACTTAAACGTATTAAATATAAATTTTGCAACATTGTTAACAATTTTTTTCCTTTTATCCCTCATCAAACAATGAAACTTTTGTAAATTTGGCCAATGACAATAATATTTCGGTAAATATCGATGTCTTAATGACAAATATTTTGGACACACCAACAAAAAATGATATTCATTTTCTATAACTTTCATGTTGCAACAGGTACAAAAACGCAAATTTTTATCAATACCATCATATCTACCACGCTCAATAGCTAAGTCATGATTGCTTATTCTAAATTTTGTTAATACTGCTCTAAGCCTCTTGTTTTCTATAAGAGTTAAATAATTTTCTAAACCAAACATTTGTTTAAATGATAAATATGTTTCCACTTTTGAAGATAAATTCAAATTACTATACCAAATTTGTAAAAATTGGTCATGTATTCTTTGCTTCAGCACATCAAATGGAACAATATACGTATTTTGATTATACCAAACATCAGACATACCCATATTACACAACAGATTTTTCACATTAAATGCCCAGAAATGTTTCAAATTTTTCTTTACATTAATATTTAGACACAATAATTTATAAACTTTATATCTCAATGAATCTTTATCACTGCTTATAACTTTCAACCAAAACTTGAGAATTTGACATTAACGTAATTCTAAAAATCTATATCTCCCTAGTTCACCTAAAACAGCCATATTACTTGCTTTATTGTTTACACAAAGTATTCTCTTACAAAATTTAAAATGCAAACGTTCTATATTTTCAGCTTTATGAAATCCCCATATCTCTGATGCATAATTTAAAACAGGACTAACCATAACATCAAATAAGTACAATTTCCTATTAATGGCAAATAAACATTTTTAAAAGTAGTGAGAAGTTTATGCAATGCTTTTGAACCTTGCTCACAAATTCTGTTATGAGATTCATTCCAATAACCATTATATTGTAAAAGCAATCCTAGATAAACAAATTTATCTACTACCTCTGGTAAAACACCATTATAATATATTTGGATATCCATAGAATTTTTGCCATTACAAAAAACCATAACTTTACTCTTTTCAACATTTACATTTATACCCCATGTGTCGCAAAAAACTTCAAGTTTATCTAATAATAATTGTAATCCTTCCTTACTTTTAGAAAAAAGAACTGTATCATCTGCATATAATAATGTGAACAACATATCTTTATCTATAATAACTGCATCTTTTTGTTCTGTAAAAACGTACTCAACTAAATCGTTTATAAAAAATAAAAATAGAAGTGGAGATAAGGGCTTGCCTTGTTTTACTCCATTAAATAATTCAAATGGTTCAGACATAACATTGTTATAACGTACAGATGCTTTGGCTGTAGAATACATACTTTTAATCATATTACACATTTTGGTACTAATATTTGTATTGACTAATTTTAAAAATAACTTAAGTCTTGGAATCGCATCAAAAGCCTTTATAAAATCCTTAAATGCTGTAAATAACTTGTTGCCGTGACACAAAGTGTCAGCCACAATAGAGTTTAAAACAAAAATGCAATCTACGGTATATTTGTATGGGCGAAACCCAAATTGTTTATCAGAAAATATATCCGTGCTCTCAGCCCACTTCAATAACCTGTTATTAACTACAATAGAAAACAACTTAGCAATTACACTTATTAGGGAAATATTACGATAATTATTTACATCATTTAAATCACCTTTCTTTGGAATAGGAACTATGGTACATTTTGTCAATTGATCAGGATAAACAGAATTATCAAAGATCAAAGAAAAAATTAAATATTTTACATAAAAGGGGTAACAATAAGTCCCCTGCATATATAAAAATTTCACCAATAATACCATCAAAACCAGAAATTTTACCTCTTTTAAGCTTTCTAATTGCTTCTGCAATTTCTTTACATTTACCTCTGAAAACACATCATTGAAATAAGAAACAAAATCGTTTAACTCTAACTTACAATCATTATTTACAAATTTCTTACCCTAAATAAAATTCCAAAAATCTTTAGGATTAGACTTAGCAATATCACACAGCTTTTTACCTTGTTCATGTTTATATTTACACTTTGCCCTGTGTTTAATTTTATTGTACAATGTTCTATTTTTATAGAATTCACTACGGTTCTCATCTGTAGGGCATCTATTATATTTATTTCTACTTTTATTAAAGACAACCCTTGCTGTTTTACATTCTGAATAAAACCATTTACTAGTATTACTACGCTTATTCCGCACTGGTCGTACAATTTTGCCAAATATATCAAATGATTTATTATACAAGACAGATGACACTTTTTCAATAGCTCTATCGATACCCTGTTGATCATTACCATTCATACCAGACACTGTATCATGTAACATAGGTAGTAACAACTCTAACTGACTACGGAAAATATCAACCTTGTCATTACTCCAGGACACACGCTTTGTTTCTGTGTTATTCGAAGGTTTATAATCTGTATCATAATTGTTAATTGAAAAATATATAGGGGCATGACACGACAGTTCATTGAAATATAATACTTCAAAATCATTAATTAGACCAAAGTCATCTTTTGAAACCAATACATAATCAACAACGCTATGACCATTAATAGATGTGTATGTTAATCTACCGATACCCCTACCTTTATCTTTCCGTCCATTACAAATTAACAATTCTGTTTTCTTACATAAATTTAACAACCTTCTACCTTCACTATTTGTCTTACCGTCCATATTTGATCTTTTTAATGTTTTGACTACATTATTATCTACATTAAATGTTTCACCATCTATATAATTTATTAAATTATCGTTCTCAATGTAATCTTTAGACAAACCAACCCTGCTATTAAAATCACCACAGAGTATAATTGTACCAATATTCTCATACTTTTTAATGTCAGCTTCTGAAATATCATAAAAATATATTTCATCTCTCCTTCTTACCTCAGATGAATGTGGAAGAACATAGACATTACATAAATAAACATCACGCTCAATATCAAAAAACGTTTTATCAAATTTTACCCAAATAACACCGTTTTCACTTTTGTCAATCACTCTTATACCACCAGAAAAATCATTTTTATAATAAATAGATACACCACCACTATGTCTTACTTTCTTAAATACCTTCTTGCCCGGTACAGATACACATTCATAACCATTAATACTTAAATTATCATCATTACTTTGTCATGTTTCACATAAACACAAAACGTCATAATTATTAACAAATGAAATAAAGTCATTATCATACACCTTTCTCTTTAACCGTCAACATTCCAAACTAAAAATTTAAGTTGACCCTGCTGCCTGTCCTAATCTCTATAGTCCTGTCTTTCTCTTTCTCTTTGTCCTTGTCTTTAACTTGAGTCCCTATGTGTATCTGTTCCTTTTCTACCTCCCGTTTCTGTATATGGTCTTCCATTCACAATCAGCTTGTTGTATGTTATATACGCGTCGTTTCCTTTGTCTCGTTCAGCCTTCATTATCGGTACAAACCTTTGTCTTTCTCTAACTGTTTCCTCTGGATACTGATCAAACACTATAAAATTACTGTTTCTATTCTTTCTTGCATCACTTTTAACTCTTTTCTTGTCCTTTCTACTACTAAATTTTGCAACTATTTTACGTGGTTTTTTGTCCAGACGTCCAAATCTGTGCACAGCATCGACTTTAATATTATTAACTTCCGTTTGATCCATCTGTAGCTCGCGCACTAAAAACTCACTTAACACTTTTTCAGTATCTGATTGCTTTTCCTGTTGGATTTCAGGCACATTTAGGAACACTAAGTTGTCTCTCATCGATCTAGATTTTAAATCAGTCATTTCACTTTTCAACCTTTCATTCACTTCCATCATTTCGTTTAGTTGAACCTCCATTTCATTCACACTAAAATTACAACCATCGATTCTGTCGCGCACATCTTTAACTTCTACTGTTATTTTCCTCACATGCTCATTTAAGTCGGTACCCACTCGTTTAATGTCTCTTTCAATGGTGACAACTCTACCTTCTAACATATCCAATTTTTTCAATTTTTCATTTACAGCCTGAAAGGAATTGTTCATAGAAACTTCTATTGTTTGTAATTTTGTCATTAGTAAATTGACCCATTCGGGTTGCTGATGATGTTGATACGAGATCTGTTGTACATTAGGTACAGGAGGTGGTGATGATGTATATTGCCCATGTGGTGATAACACACAATGTTCGTGTTGATGTGGCGGAGGGTGGGTAAATGCGCAAGATGTTTGTACATTTGGTATTACTTGGTTATTTAAAACTGAACTGGTTTCTGAAATAACACCACTAATACTTGGACCACACGCGTTTTGTACTGACATCTTTAAAGCTGCATTTTAATTGCTGTTTGCGAAATTTGTCTTTTTCTGTTTCTTCCTATAACGCATATACACAAGTTCAGTGTTCAAATTCATGACTGTTCTACATATAGTAGTAGTAGTAGTAGTTTTATATATATATATGGCTAAATAATATTATATCAATAGTACAGGTGTATAGAGTACCTATATACGTGTACTCAGGTAAATCTACCCGTGAATGTTACTATTTATAGCCTAAATTCAATTACAATGCGTGGACAAAATTTCAGTAAATTGCAACAATATACAAAGTTTATAACTCAAATTGTTCAATTTTTAGAATCTCATTAGTGTTACATTACTTATTGCTGTTTATCTTTAGCGTCTGTTCCTCATAATTGTAGTTATTCTTTGCAATTCTTCTAGCGTTATTCATCGACTGTTTACCTGTGCGCCATATTGTTATATTACAGGTTTTGCAAAAAGGGGGCACAGAACCGCCAACAAAGCCAAAAGGAAGACCTCGGAAAGATGAGAGTGAAATCGATCAATTACATAATGCACAAAGTGGAGAAGAAATAAATAGTTCACCAATTCAATCACATGACTTACAACATGGCGCCGAAATAAGGGGTTCATCAACTTCTCCAATGTACAATAGAGATGTGAAAAACATAAACGATTTATCACCATCTATAACGCGCCAAAATTCGCGTTCAGTGTTTGAAACAAGGACATAAATCCATGTTAATATGTTTACTGATCTGATTTTCAGTTGAAATAAATACTAGTATATAATTATGATCTGGGTAGTATATCTGGTCGCAGTTGTTAGAACCTCTTAAAATATGGCTTCCTGTGACGTATTGGTTTACGTGTTTCAGAGTTATAATTATTGCTATGGATACGCTTCTAGACATTTAACACTGACCCGCAGATTAAAAACGCTTAATTTTCGTTTACTATCATTTATAAAATACTAGAGAGAAAAAAAAAGTTAGAAACGAAAAAAGCAGTTTGTCTTCGCAGTCAACCAAAGTAAAAGAATCTATATGCTAAATGATCAGCTATTGATGCTGTTAAAATATCAGAGTAAACTATTCAAACTAATTGATTGATACAAAGTAAAATTCATTTGTACTTGAGATAGGGAACCACATTGTTTACGAAGTAACTGCAATTTTACTTGTTTTTATCGAAGTGAAAAAAGATAATTAAAAAAATGAAATTTAATAAATAAATAAATAAATAAATAAATAAATAAATAATAAAAAACAATAATATTAAAAAAGAAATTTGAACAAGTTTTTAATATAGCATTAGTGTATAAATATATTTTTAAATCTAGGTGTCGAATCAGACGAAAAAGTTTTAAGAGTAAATTGGTTTTTGTTATTTTTTAACAGATTAGGACACAAACAGTTTGAAACAGCTCATAATAATAATAATAATAATAATAATAATAATAATAATAATAATACTGATGATGATGATGATGATGATGATGATGATAATAATAATAATAATAATAATAATAAAATAATATTATTATTATTCACAAAGAGGTATTTTGGTAGAGTGCTCGCTCGGTAAGTGGGAGGTCGTGGGTTCAAACCCCGACCTGGTCTGACCCAAGACTTGAAAGTGGGTAGTGACTGTTCTTTCGCCAAGCACTCGGCTTTACGAAATGAAAGTCACGGTTTTTTAGGATAGGAACTTAAAATAAACTAGGTCCCGTGTCACGACGTGGCACGATAAAGATTCCTGCCATCAGCGCAACGCACAGGCAAAATTTCTGCACCTTCTCCTATAGCTGGCGACGTCTCGATATGTGTTCAAAATATTCTTGACTGGGACATTAAACACTATTACTCAACTCACAAAGAGGTATTCCCCTTACCCCAGTTGAAAACTAACTGCTATAGTTCACATTTTTTTGATAGGTTAAACGTCAAATTTACTTATGTTGACTTATATAAGTTACGCATGTGTTATGTGGGTCTTTTCTTATACCTATATATTTTGACCTTTAATCTAAATTCAAACATTCAATTTTTTCTTATTAATCTCGTAATAATCTAGTCAATCTATGAAAAAATAAGGTCAAACATCAAAGTAATTGCAACAGAAGATATTTTTATATGATTGTTTTTAGGAATTGTGTTTTTATTCACCATAAAAAATATACCAATTTCAATCCAGTGGAATTTGGGTTTTTTGCCAATTGAAGTTACCAATAGCATTTCCGATAGAAAAAGGAGATAACTCTGTATTGTGAACCTAAATTTTACACAAAATTTTTCAAAAACTTCAAGTTTTCTCTGATACTATATGAAGAACAACCTAGAAATTAGATGGAAATTTATACATAAACTTAAAATAGATGATTTAAGACAATTTAGAATGCAATACGTAAATGGAATGTAAAAAAAAAAAACAATGTGCTGAAAGAATTTATGCAAAACGCTGATTAAGGGCATGTTGATGAGATGGAAAAAAATTATTCACCTCAAATATGTTTTGTTATACACAAAAAATGATAAAATAAATATATCTCAGGTTGAAACATAACTTTTCTATACTTCTACTTCATTACTTTGAGTTCTGTTATTTATTCCTCATCACTATAGAAACATTAGATTGTCAAAGACTTAAAATAAAATGCAACTGAATGAAAATGGGCAATGATTTCACTTTAAATGAAATCAGAAATGTTGAATATACATATGGAATCAATTATGATTGATTGATTCCAGGGTCTTTGCTTTACTTTTTGTTAAAATAGCAAAAAACATGAGATAATTGGACTAAAACTCCACCTGTTTTACAGGAGTTATCTCCCTTGTCTATAGAAATCCCCATGAGAAATTTAGACTTCTCAAAAACTTGTCAGATTTTGGAAAACTTTTTACTATAAACGTTTCATGTATTTCAGAGCATATAGGTAACAAAATTTGTTCTGTTGCAATTAGTTTGAGGTCAAACTGTAGATTGACTAGACTATAAACATATTTACAATAATGTATAGAGACAATATTTATATACGAATCATAAATAAATAACGCATTGTAGTGAACGGTTTACATACCTGAGGAGTGACTCTGTTTACAATTACAGATATAATTTACAAAGTCTTTAAAGTAACAAAGTGTCTTTGAGATTAGATAGTTTTTTAAAGGAAAAAATGTTTGGTACCCTGGGAGCTTTTGGACCGAATAATCGTTTTTCAGATACAAATGCAGTACAATTAAATATATAATGAAACTCGACACCTATTTCATTTGAATCACATAGAAAACAATTTATTTCTAGGAACATTATTATATCTACCAACATGAATAGGAAGTTTTACATTATTCAATCTATATCGATAAAACAGTTTTGTATTTAATCTAAAGATGTTTTTGACAAGTAAATCGTAGGTGCGAAAACCGTGACTGCTAACTTATCACCTGTTAATTACTGTTAATTGATCGAAACAACCAAAACAAGTAACTGAGCGAATAATCAGCTGTCAAAATGGGCCAATTATCCAGTAGGTCCATGCTAAAATTATTTATTTATGTATTTATTTATTTTGCAAAAAAGTACTAGTTTTGGACAAGTAAGGTTTTTTTAAAATTCATATTAATTAATTAATTTTATTTATTTATTTATTTTGCAAAATAGTACTAGTTTTGGAAAAGTAAGGATTTTCTGTTAACAAACAATGAAAGAAATTTTCAATAATTTAAACGAAAATGGCAATAATGTAATTGAAAATTGAAAAATACTACAAGAATGCCTTATCGTCAGCAAGTAATTTTGCTATTGGGGAACCAAAGATAATTTATATTCAAACTGAAGCATTTGAAAAGAACTAACAAAAACGATAATTAGTGAATAAACACAGGGAACCGTGAAATTCAGCAAAGGATGGTAATATTAAAGCCAATCTAACAAAGAGTTATTCCCCTTATAACGTAAAGAACTACAAATAGTTAAAACCGGATTTTGTTTCAGTCAAGATTATTTCATATATATCGGAGTAGCGGAATGATAAGTGCGTAGATGGTAGAAGAAATCAAAATACTCGGAGATAAAACACAAGCCCTCGGCAATCGAACTGACACAAAATTCTCATGCTAGGATCTAAATAAATGGGATTTGAACCTACATTAATTAGATGACCAGAGATGGTTTTCCGAAACCAGGAAATCGACGAGGAAATCGAAATAAATAAAACATTGAATACAATGTTAAAAATAAATAAATAAATAAATGAAAATTAGCACGTGGCAATAGTAACCTTGAACTTGAAATGGATTTGTGAATAACAATAACTAACTTGTAGACAATTTTTGATAATGTATATCACACATTTAAATGTATAATTTTAACAGTTACATCTTGGTGTCAAAAATCACTGTTTATTTACGTGTGGTATTTCGTTGAACTAGCGATAATTTTTTCCCACTGGATACTTCATAAATCAGAACGTTGTTATCATAAAAAGTTAACGTGATAAATTCTCCAAGGAAACAACGTTTAATATTTTCAGAGGCCTGTGTTATTCTCCGGGTGCTCAATTTTCCTCCACCATTCAAAAAAATAATCACAATTATCCGGGCATTCTAAGGCATTAAGGATTGACGAATTAGTTACCCTGGATACCAAAAAAGGTACGTTTAGGATATATTCTGATATGTTAAATTAAAGCCGGACAGAGTGTTAGGTCCTGTGCAACTTGATGATTTGAATGAACATCGTGTACTCAGCCTCAGCATTTAAATATAAAATATCTCAGCAATCGTATAAAATACAGATTAATTTACTGTAATTAGCATATCCACTATAGGCCATCATCATCATACAGTCCCATCTTCATAAAATACTCCGGTTCTCTTTTAATAGCGGTTGTCTTTTTTCTCTTGAACGTGCTAAATAGACTGGGCATACAATAGTACGGAGCCCGTAATGTGATAAAAACTATTTCGTATGTCTCTATTAAAATAATGCATTCAAAATCAGCACATGACAGTATTTCCGAAATTATATTTTGTATATTCGCAATTGTTATTCGAAATGCAAGTTATTATTTCGTATTTTCGAGATAGTCTTTCGCTGGCGACAATATGTGCAGCGGTGGCAGTACGCCTCATCACAAATCTGTAAGGACATCATAAACTTTCTTATAATATATACCTACATATTGAATTCAATACTTCTTGTCCCGCTATCTGAAATATCGAGAAACAAATTAACTATTGTGAAAAGTACGAAACACTGGTTTGAAAATACGAAATAACTTTTAATTTCACACATGTCACATACCGGGCTCCTTACATTTTGTTTGTAACTATTCAATATTCTCTATACAACTGACCTTACCTAACTTTAAATTTTTAATCTCAACATTAAAGTTTTATCTTTGCCTTCCAAATGCTTTGTTGTCTCAGTAGCCGAGACGTATTAAACGCCTCTTGTTGAGCATTTCGATTTTATTCGCATGTTTACGGATCATAGTGCCTCCTTCCGCCTCGGTTCAAATCCCTCTTAAACAGATCCTTGCCGAAAGTATTTTGTTATTTGGGGGGCGGGGGTTTGGCAATTTGGTTTCCTCCACCATCCCAGAACTGACCACATCGATATAAGTGAAGAGATCTTGACTGAGTTATACACCTCTACTGCTCAACTCAACTCATCTTTATTTTCTATAGCAAAATCGTCAAATCAGAATATACACTTACTTTGATTCTATTTGTGTAAGTAAACTGCAACTTAAATCCTGCCTTTTATTGTGTCCAAAACAACCTTGTATTATTATTATTATTATTATTATTATTATTATTATTATTATTATTATTATTATTATCATCATTATCATTATTATTATTATTATTATTATTATTATTATTATTATTATTATTATTATTATTATGATTATATAATCATTATTATTATTATACTTACTATATCATTATTATTATTATTATTATTATTATTATTATTATTATTATTATTAAATCATCATCATTATTAATATATTATACTTACTATATCATTATCATTATTATTATTATATTATTATTATTATTATTATTATTATTATTATTATCATCATCATCATCATCATTATTATTATTATTATTATTATTATTATTATTATTATTATCATCATCATTTTTATTATTATTATTATTATTATTTTTATTATTATTATTATTATACAAGTTAGTTTGTAAGGCTAGGGAATGTCTAATCATCCGTTATGGAACGCTTTACATAGTGCTTTTCAAGATTTCATAATGACTGACTAGATGAACATTACCAATCAAACCTGAGATTAAACTACATAAATGTGTTGTACATTTACAAATATAATTCTGTCTGATCAGTTATTTAATGAACATTCTTTTTTAATTCTCACGAACTGTTGTCGTTATTTCAGATGAGGCATCGCCGAAGTAAAACAAATAAAACTGTGTTTGAAAGAATGGCAGACGATGTATATCGATGGACCAATGACGCTGCCATTAAAAGAGCAACAACTGGACTAAGCTTTTCCTCCGAGTCACATTTTCCAAAATCATCTAAAATACGGGAAAATGTTCAACAACTGAGAATTTCCAAGTCAAATCTCGGGAGAACGATACTTTACGGAAACGTAACTCATCAACGAAATCTTGATTTAAAAATTGACGAAATTGAAAAACAAAAAATTCGACAGTTTCGCAATATGGAATGGAAGCAATTGGAAATGTTTAAAGATCTCGCCAAAGATCGAATAAAACGAGAGCGAGAACGAGAAAGCGTGATTCTGTCAGCGCAAAATTCGCCTAGATTGAAAAAGAAAATCTTTAACGATAATTTAAAATTACCATATTTAACGCAAAGTATAGTGACTATAAAAAATACTGATTGACGAAAAATATCAATGAGACAGAATCGACAGGAAATCGATGATGATATCTGACATGTTTAAAAATTATCCCTCATTAGATTGTCGTTACTGTCAACTGATGTCAACTGAATCTATTAGTCAACCAGGATAACGAAAGAGACTATATCGAATCCGGTACTACTTTACCAAGTATCGATTTTAAAATATTTAACAGACGACGACAGCTTAATTTATTAGTTATTGGCAGGTCAATGTTAAATAAATGAAAATGCATTTTGACGGCAGGTGTCATAACAAACATGCATGTTAAGTGACCTAACAGGAAGGGATAATGCAGTATACTGTTGATTTTATAGGTACTTGTTCCGTTGTAATAGTGAAAACAAATAAAGATGTAAACCATTTTCGGTTTTCCTTTTAATTTTCATCCCGTCATTGACGATCTCTCTCTCTCTCTCTGTCCGTCTGTATGTCTCTCTCTCTCTCTCTCTCTCTCTCTCTCTCTCTCTCTCTCTCTCTCTTGTCAGATTATGGGTATTATAGTTCTTTTATACAAAATCAGATAACTATAGTTATATTTACCATAATATTTCACATCATTGTTCTGTGTTCGGTTCCGGTAAAAACTCCAATAACTTAACCTCTGACATGTTAACTACAGACAAAAAGGATTGACGTAATCACTTACAGTATCTGGTTGTAGCAACTGTATACAACAGGCATGTAGCCGTATACGAAAGCTGAAAAGCTAATTAAGGTAACGACGCTTTGTACAAAAGCATAATTTTTCTAAAATTTAAACTGACAAATAAGAAGTCTAAAAATTTTGTTAATTGTCAAGATATCCGGGAATTTTAAGAATTTATTTTCATGGTAAATTTCAGTTTATAAAATCTGTTTTTTTTTTTTTTTTTTTTTTGTTTTTTTTTTTGAGTATCAATCTCTAAGGATTCATCTAAGAACAAGTTCGTGTATGCGTGCGATGTGCGAGTGTGTAAAATGGTATGTCTTGTACAAGCACGCATACAGGCGACTTATTTGTTAAAGGCGCTACCTCACCGAGTAAGTAAGCCGTAGACGAGCAATCTCCAGTCACATAATCCTAACACGAAGTGAACCAGTCGATACTCTGACCTGCTAATGCTAAAAGCCTAGAGGAAGCAGCATCCAAATGTAAAGTCTGATGTATGATCCGGTCGGGTTTCAAACTCGTGACCACCCGCTCTCGAGCGGCACACTCTACCTCTGAGCCACCAAGGTGGTCCAATCTGTCAGTTTATAAGGATTTCGGTTTCCATGAACCCAAGGTGAATCATTGGCAATGTCGGCTGAAGGATCGCATCGTCTTTATTTCACCACCTAGTTTAAATCCGTTGTGTGGGAAAATTAGTCAATTCGCTTGCTACTAAAATCTAATAAAATACCCCAAGGCTTCTTATATTTCTCCGGGTGCTCCAGTTTCTATCAGTCTAGAACAGACTATCATAAGCGATAGAACAGACTATCATAAGCGAAAGAATCTTGACTAGGGTGTCAAAAATCACTACGTACTGATCTAAGTTTGATCTGAAAACTTACCATGAATTTTGTAGTGTGCAGGAAACACAAATACCCACAAAAACAGCTAATCTTAACAATCAAACTGAAAGAGAGCTTCTGACTAGAATTAATCGAGAAAAGGTTTTAAACAAACAGACAGTAAGGAATCTCTGACCCGTAAGTAGGTGCTTTAAAATCGCTAAAAATAGCACAAACCTGCCACACCGATTTTTTCCCCGTATCTAACGACCAGTATACAGAGTCTGTTATTAAGACAGATTTTTCTTTGAATAAAAAATAATTAAAGAAATAAATTAAATCAATATCATTGTTTAATAAAGTTTTCTTTGCTCGTGATGTTATGGCAACCAACGATAAAATAGAAACGAAAATAATTTATTATGTTGCAACAAATGTAAAACATTTTTTACAGATTATAAAAAATGGAATTCTTAAAAAATAAAAAATAACATAAATATAAATACAAAAGCATGTACACACATACAAATACACACGTGATTACAAGATCCCGTGTACAGGGTCACACACGCACGTACGAAACAATTGTTGTACCGATAAATATATCCTTGTCACGTGGTACATAAAACAACTTAAAGAAAGTCTATGTTGAACTTTTAACATATATAATCGACATTTAATAAATGCATTATTATGGGTTTCCCTAAAATGCGGAAATAAAAAACGTTAAAATGATATATCGGACCGTTTATCTGTGTATTGACTGTGGTTATTACTTGTAATTGTAAATGTTTACTCAATTTTCAATTCATTTCCCTTACTGACTTGTGAGGAGTTAGACTTAAGTGATGCTTGAAAACTTTCCGAGGTAAAATTTATTTCTCAAACACATTTAAATTTAAGCACTTCAATTACGTTACTGGCTTTAAGCCAAAAGTGTATAGCTAAAACGAACTATGTAAACCTCGCATAGCTGATGACATCTCGATATAAGTGAATTTATCTTGACTACGACAAAATAAACTTACCCCGACCTCATAAATATGAATCACATTAAAACTAATGGACTGGAGTGGAGTAATGGTGTTTTACGCCCCAGTCAAGATTCTTTCACTTATTTTCGAGGCGGTCAGTTCTGGGATGGTGGAGGAAACCGGAGTGCCCGGAAAAAAACCGATCGAACTTCGGCAAGCTAACTGACAAACTTTCTCACACTAGGATCTGTTCTGAGTGGGATTCGAACCCAGGCGCTGTGATCTGCTTTAGACCACTTGGCCACCGAGTTCCCCACATTAAAACTAATGAAATACGGGATGTTACACCTGGCCACCGAGTTCCCCACATTAAAACTAATGAAATACGGGATGTTACACCTGGCCACCGAGTTCTCCACATTAAAACTAATGAAATACGGGATGTTACACCTGGCCACCGAGTTCTCCACATTAAAACTAATGAAATACGGGATGTTACACCTGGCCACCGAGTTCTCCACATTAAAACTAATGAAATACGGGATGTTACACCTGGCCACCGAGTTCCCCACATTAAAACTAATGAAATACGGGATGTTACACCTGGCCACCGAGTTCCCCACATTAAAACTAATGAAATACGGGATGTTACACCTGGCCATTTGTGTTTTATGATCCTTTGTCATAAACCAATTAAACTTGTCTACCAAATTAAAACTTTATCACTCAATATAATTGGAGATGTACAATATACTAAATTTCCGTTTTAAGGTCCCCGGATGCACACTATTTTTTTTGTAAACAGAACTAAAAGTGGTCTTAAACTTACATGTTTACTTTAAAACAATTAAACTTGGATATCCATTAATTTTAAACATTTCTCTGAAAACAACAATACAATAAAACGTAAATTTGCATGTCTTGCAATAAATACGGAAATAAAATATGTTTATAGAAAATACCATTCCATCCGATTTAAATAACTATGTCACACACACACACACACACACACACACACACACACACACACTCTCTCTCTCTCTCTCTCTCTCTCTCTCCTCTCTCTCTCTCTCTCTCTCCTTCTCTCTCTCTCTCTCAAACACTGCATTTCTTCAGGAACACTTTTTATTCCAGATATCATATAGATGTTTAGGCGGTACTTGATGTGACGTCACAACAGAAGAACTCTTATAAGTACAAGGGTCAGATTTCACTCTGTAATTGTGATAACCTTTTAAACCATATAATTTTAGTCCAAGTTTTTTTATACACAATGCCACATAAACATCCTCTAAATGGAAAAATGGGACGTGCTCAGAAATTTTGTATATCTTTTTGGCGACAGCCATACTCATGACGTATCCAGGACCTGCGCAAAAGCCCGGGTATTCCTTATTTGGATAACTCTTATATGAAGCATACCACTTTGACCGCGAATCTCTGATTGGTGGGGCACGTTGTGAGCATGTCCCACCTACACCTTTATTGAGAATTTCGGAATTTTTCTTAACGGACTCTATCAAATTCGGAACATTGACCCACATATCGTCGTCTGTCTTCATTACAAATCTTGCACGGGAACAATATTCATCCGCCCATCGAAAAGCCATCATGGTTTTGTAAGTTAAATTTGCATATGCATCAATAAAATCCTCTTTGATAATATCACCATGGATACTGGCCTCTTCTTTAACAGAATCTGAAAGTTTTTTATCTTTTGTAAATCCAAGAAGAAACCCATAACGAACGTTAGCAGTATTATTTTTAGTGTATGTTAGCCACGTGTTCCGAATTGCCTCCCTTTGTGCCTTATCCTGATGTATGGTAAGAATCAAAATAACGATATCTATTTCAACGCCATTATTTTCACAAATTTTTTCGTTGTTGATTAAAACATTAAAATTGTGAACAAAACATGAAATACACGTGTCTTTTCTGGTTCCATTTTTGTGTGTAGACAAACTTTTTGTAGGTATTGTTGGAACTATCCTTGTTGCCTGTACAATGGTACTTTCAGTTATCCCGATACTATGATTGTATATAAAGTTATTGAAATCGGATCGGAATCGCAGTGTCATATCAAATATCGCATTCAAGTGATACGTTGAACGTAGAAGGTTAATGGTGACCAAGGCCGACAGAGTGGCTAGTATTACGATAAATGTTGGTATTGAACAAAAAGAAAATTTGGTTTCCTTCATGACTCGCTACTTATCAGTGCACCCCAGACTCTTATCAGTGAAACCAAATATAAGTATATGAATTCCCTCTAGATATAGGGATTAAACTGTCGAATCCCGGATAAACAGGAAACATTTAGGTTGACCTTTGTCAAATTGTAAACTTTTCCTTATGACATAAACTATATATAAAAATTATCTATAAAAAACACTTTGCAAAATCATTAAAACCCAATATAAAATCTCAAGTAAATGGAATCTGAATAAGTATAAACTGTACCATAATCCTTGCAAACACCAAAAAACGAATAAACGGTCCCAATTCTGTATCTTCGATCCAAGTTCAATTTTAAACAAAGACACAGTCCTAATACTGTTCCTTCAAGTTCAACTTTAAACGAAAACACAGTCCTAATTCTGTTTCTTCAAGTTCAATTTTAAACGAAGACAAAGTCCCAATTCTGTTTCTTCAAGTTCAATTTTAAACGAAGACAAAGTCCCAATTCTGTTCCTTCAAGTTCACTTTAAACGAAGACACAGTCCTAATTCTGTTCCTTATATATAGGTCCGGTTGAACTGTAATTTTATTAAGTTACATTTAGCTCAACTTCAGCATTACTTAATGTTGATCTACTAAGATATCCAGGATAAATGTTTTAAATGTTCCCCATTCTTTCCTTCAGTATAAACTTCAAATACTCGTATTTTTGTTTCTCTAAAATCAACTATAATTTTATTCTCTGCATCTTTATTTACTTATATAGCCGTCCCATTTGATTTAATTTCTAGAAAATAAAAAAAAGTAAAGATATATTAGTGCACATCACTCAGAAATTTAAATTTGTATACATAGTTAATCAGAATGACAAAAGTCACTGTTAAATATCTCCCTGTAAATGTGGAAGCTTATGTTTTGGAGTGAGGACCTTTTCCATGCATGTTTCTATCAATGGTATTGTAGCCGTCAACGGACTGTGTATTCGAAATATATTGCAATATGAAAAAATCATGCTGTCGTTAGTTTTTATTTTGTTATTATCTATAAAAGCCTCTACAATACCAAGAAAATAAATAATACCGTTTCCTGTTTAATTTTTTTTTTATAATTCAATTCTCTTCTGTTTCAAGCATTTTGATTGGTCAGATCTTATCTGATATTTTTACATGAAAGAATTGGCTCTGTTGCCGGAACTACTTTTCTGTAATTTTTCTTGCGCATTGGTGATGTAATTTTCTTTACTTATTATTAATTTAAGTTGTAAAAGTTTTGATTACTATTTTTTATTATTCTATGAATTGAATTATGGGAAATGAAATGAAATTTTCTTTTTGTTATGGAAAAATGAAGAATTGGACATCTTGCACACGTAACATAATTCGCTAGGCCATTTCGAATTATAAAATGTATTTTTTCATTGTTCTGGTTCTAAAATTCATCTAGTCCATATTTTAACTCAATTTCCCTGAGTGTTTTATTATTGGTTCTATACAACCAGTGTTAACAAACTATGCCTGTAAAAGTTTACAGATTTTCAATGAAAATTTATAGCTTTTATATAGTTTTGTCATTCTTACAATCCATTGGCCGGTTACGCGCTTACGGATCACAGTGCCTCTCACCGCCTAGGTTCGAATCCCACTCGGGACAGATCTTAGTGTGAGAAAGTTTGTCAGTTCGCTTGCCGAAGGTCGGTGGTTTTCTCCGGGCACTCCGGTTTTCTCCACCATCCCAGAACTGACCACCTCGAAATAAGTGACATAATTCTTGACTGGGGCGTAAAACACCATTACTCCACTCCACTCTTACAATTCTACTAGTGTTGCAAGAAAAAAAATGCTTACAATTCAGGTCTTCGGTAGTCAAATCGTCTCTGGTTTCTCCGCCACCAACCGTAGAACTTACAATCTCTTTACAAATGAAAACACAATCTTGGGGTATGCGTTAAAAATCTTCAAAACAGCAATCTTTACTTTTTACAATGGAGAGCTAGTGGGCGTCTAGTAGTTAGTTGTTAAATGTTTGAAAATTTCACGTTGATGGATAAAATAAATTTCTTAAGCCAAATCGAGGATTGTAAGGTATTTAGTTTAAATTTGACCTCTAGATCTAGTTAATCAAACAACTTTAGAACCTTTTCACTTAAATACCTATAAAAAATTAATACTTGTCAATACTATGTACGTATGTATATTGAATTGTGGACACGTGATGCCCTTGAGAGCGCATAGGTAACAAGCTGTTACTCTTAACAAATGCTATAATACATTAACAAAATTCAATTAAATTTACCTCTAAACGTTAATTGAAACTCAATCAGGAATTCTTTACAAAACAAAAATCATGTACTACCTTTGAATTTTTATGAGTGTAGTAGGAGTGGGGTAATGGTGTTTTACGCCCCAGTCAAGATTCTTTCTGTCGAGGCGGTCAGTTCTGGAATGGTGGAGGAAACCGGAGTATCCGAAGAAAACCACCGTCTTTCTGCAAGCGAACTGACAAACTTTCTCACACTAGGATCTGTCCCGAGTGGGATTCGATCCAAGGCGGTGAGAGACGCTGTGATCTGTAAGTGCGCTTTAGACGAGGCTCCTGAATTTTATGAAATAATGCCTTCAAAACAAAAAGATGACAATAACAATTAAAAATATCTTAAACAACTTTGGAGACAAAACAATAATACACATGTACAATAAGGGAAAAATTTCCGAAGCTAATTTTGACAGATTGAGTCCCATGTTTCTATATTCTGGATGAGCTTTGTGTAGCAAAGTGCGACCTGTAAATTTCTTGGTCCATTTCCCTGAAGATAATTTCAGCAAATGTGTTTTTACAGAAAAAGGTAAAAATTTGAAGATAATAAAAAAAATCTTAACGCAGACAAAAATAGTTTTTGGCTTTCCAGAAAATTTGCATATTTAAAATGTGTTCCATGTTATGTTTTTTTCTTCTCGTTTTTAGTCATTATTTTTACATAAGCACAAAAATGGAGAGAAAAAATACATTCTAATTTTTGTCACGATTTGTTTTACAATAGCTTATTTTCTAAACCATTAATTTACAAGAGGACTTTTTTTACATAAAAATTGAAATAGAAAAAAAAATTTTTCTGAAATTGTTGCATATAAAACGTCTGCTTTGACTACCAGGTACATATTGGAAGAACACATTTGTATCTATCGTATTCGTGTATATATTTGACTAAACCATAGTTTCTTGATCCTTTCATTCTCAAAATTCACAATGTACGTGACAAGTGTAGCTAGCTAGACAAGAGAAACTTTCCCATCCGAAGCACCCGGCCTCACTTCCTTGATGAAAGTTCAAGTGTATAACTAAATTTGCCAGTTTTCAAAGTTTTTACTTTGTTTTTTTCTTTTGGATTGTGATTTTGAACATGGACTAGTATGTTTGTATTTTATTTTATTGACTATTTGGTACGTGTTGATACCCTAGGACCAGGTCCTGGTTTCACAATTAAGTTTTACTGCATTCGGAAGAAATTGTGGAATAAGGTTTTATTTATTTATTTATTTTAGTTATTGTTTTATTTATTTATTTATTTATTATTATTTTCCTATTTATTGTTAAAACTCACTGATTTATAAATATGCTGTGGATGACCATCAAATGCCAACAATGTGTTAGTTATTATCCAAGAAATGTAATAGAAATCTTAATAAAAGAATGATTGTGAAACTGGTCAGATTCACATCAAAAAAGTGAACTTGTGGTCGGATTCACAACAAAAAAAAGTGAAACTGTGGTCAGATTCACATCAAAAAAGTGAACTTGTGGTCGGATTCACAACAAAACAAGTGAAACTGTGGTCAGATTCACAACAAAAAAAGTGAACTTGTGGTCGGATTCACAACAAAAAAAGTGAAACTGTGGTCAGATTCACATCAAAACAAGTGAAACTGTGGTCAGATTCACAACAAAACAAGTGAAACTGTGGTCAGATTCACAACAAAACCAGTGAAACTGTGGTCAGATTCACAACACAAAAGCGATTTGTGGTCAGACTCACAACAAAAAAGTAATCTTGTGGTCGGATTCACAACAAAAACAAGTGAAACTGTGGTCAGATTCACAACAAAACAAGTGACACTGTGGTCAGATTCACAACAAAAAAGTGAAACTGTGGTCGGATTCACAACAAAACAAGTGAAACTGAGGTCAGATTCACAACAAAACAAGTGACACTGTGGTCAGATTCACAACAAAAAAGTGAAACTGTGGTCAGATTCACAACAAAAAAGTCAACTTGTGGTCAGATGCACAACAAAAAAGTGAAACTGTGGTCAGATTCACAATAAAACAAGTGTAACTGTGGTCAGATTCACAACAAAACAAGTGAAACTGTGGTCAGATTCACATCAAAAAAGTGAAACTGTGGTCAGATTCACAACAAAAAAAGTGAAACTGTGGTCAGTTTCACAACAAAACAAGTGACACTGTGGTCAGATTCACAACAAAAAAGTGAAACAGTGGTCAGATTCACAACAAAACAAGTGAAACTGTGGGTCAGATTCACAACAAAACAGGTGAAACAGTGGTCAGATTCACAACAAAAGAAGTGAAACTGTGGTCAGATTCACAACAAAACAAGCGAAACTGTGGTCAGATTCACAACAAAGAAGTGAAACTGTGGTCAGATTCACAACAAAACAAGTGAAACTGTGGTCAGATTCACAACAAAACAAGTGAAACTGTGGTCAGATTCACAACAAAAAAGTGAAACTGTGGTCAGATTCACAACAAAAAGTGAACTTGTGGTCAGATTCACAACAAAACAAGTGAAACTGTGGTCAGATTCACAACAAAAACAGGTGAAACTGTGGTCAGATTCACAACAAAACAGGTGAAACAGTGGTCAGATTCACAACAAAACAAGTGAAACTGTGGTCAGATTCACAACAAAACAAGCGAAAGAGTGGTCAGATTCACAACAAAACAAGTGAAACTGTGGTCGGATTCACAACAAAACAAAAGAAACTGTGGTCAGATTTACAACAAAGAAGTGAAACTGTGGTCAGATTCACAACAAAACAAGTGAAACTGTGGTCAGATTCACAACAAAACAAGTAAAAATGTGGTCAGATTCACAACAAAACAAGTGACACTGTGGTCAGATTCACAACAAAAAAGTGAAACTGTGGTCAGATTCACAACAAAAAAGTCAACTTGTGGTCAGATGCACAACAAAAAAGTGAAACTGTGGTCAGATTCACAATAAAACAAGTGTAACTGTGGTCAGATTCACAACAAAACAAGTGAAACTGTGGTCAGATTCACATCAAAAAAGTGAAACTGTGGTCAGATTCACAACAAAAAAAGTGAAACTGTGGTCAGTTTCACAACAAAACAAGTGACACTGTGGTCAGATTCACAACAAAAAAGTGAAACAGTGGTCAGATTCACAACAAAACAAGTGAAACTGTGGTCAGATTCACAACAAAACAGGTGAAACAGTGGTCAGATTCACAACAAAAGAAGTGAAACTGTGGTCAGATTCACAACAAAACAAGCGAAACTGTGGTCAGATTCACAACAAAGAAGTGAAACTGTGGTCAGATTCACAACAAAACAAGTGAAACTGTGGTCAGATTCACAACAAAACAAGTGAAACTGTGGTCAGATTCACAACAAAAAAGTGAAACTGTGGTCAGATTCACAACAAAAAGTGAACTTGTGGTCAGATTCACAACAAAACAAGTGAAACTGTGGTCAGATTCACAACAAAACAGGTGAAACTGTGGTCAGATTCACAACAAAACAGGTGAAACAGTGGTCAGATTCACAACAAAACAAGTGAAACTGTGGTCAGATTCACAACAAAACAAGCGAAAGAGTGGTCAGATTCACAACAAAACAAGTGAAACTGTGGTCGGATTCACAACAAAACAAAAGAAACTGTGGTCAGATTTACAACAAAGAAGTGAAACTGTGGTCAGATTCACAACAAAACAAGTGAAACTGTGGTCAGATTCACAACAAAACAAGTAAAAATGTGGTCAGATTCACAACAAAAAAGTGAAACTGTGGTCAGATTCACAACAAAACAAGTGAAACTGTGGTCAGATTCACAACAAAACAGGTGAAACAGTGGTCAGATTCACAACAAAACAAGTGAACTTGTGGTCAGATTCACAACAAAACAAGCGAAACTGTGGTCAGATTCACAACAAAGAAGTGAAACTGTGGTCAGATTCACAACAAAACAAGTGAAACTGTGGTCAGATTCACAACAAAACAAGTGAAACTGTGGTCAGATTAACAACAAAAAAGTGAAACTGTGGTCAGATTCACAACAAAAAAGTGAACTTGTGGTCAGATTCACAACAAAACAAGTGAAACTGTGGTCAGATTCACAACAAAAAAAGTGAAACTGTGGTCAGATTCACAACAAAAAAGTGATACTGTGGTCAGATTCACAACAAAACAAGTGAAACTGTGGTCAGATTCACAACAAAACAAGTGAAACTGTGGTCAGATTCACAACAAAAAAGTGAAACTGTGGTCAGATTCACAACAAAACAAGTGAAACTGTGGTCAGATTCACAACAAACAGGTGAAACAGTGGTCAGATTCACAACAAAACAAGTGAAACTGTGGTCGGATTCACAACAAAACAAGCGAAACTGTGGTCAGATTCACAACAAAGAAGTGAAACTGTGGTCAGATTCACAACAAAACAAGTGAAACTGTGGTCAGATTCACAACAAAACAAGTGAAAACTGTGGTCAGATTCACAACAAACAAGTGAAACTGTGGTCAGATTCACAACAAAACAAATGAAACTGTGGTCAGATTCACAACAAAAAAAGTGAAACTGTGGTCAGATTTACAACAAAAAAGTGAACTTGTGGTCGGATTCACAACAAAAAAGTGAAACTGTGGTCAGATTTACAACAAAAAAGTGAACTTGTGGTCGGATTCACAACAAAAAAAAGTGAAACTGTGGTCAGATTTACAACAAAAGAGTGAACTTGTGGTCAGATTCACAACAAAAAAGTGAAACTGTGGTCAGATTCACAACAAAACAAATGAAACTGTGGTCAGATTCACAACAAAAAAAGTGAAACTGTGGTCAGATTCACAATGAAAAAGTGAACTTGTGGTCGGATTCACAACAAAAAAAGTGAACTTGTGGTCGGATTCACAATAAAAAAGTGAACTTGTGGTCGGATTCACAATAAAAAAGTGAACTTGTGGTCGGATTCGCAACAAAACAAGTGAAACTGTGGTCGTATTCACAACAAAAAAGTGATACTGTGGTCAGATTCACAATAAAAAAGTGACTTTGTGGTTGGATTCACAATAAAAAAGGGAACTTGTGGTCGGATTCACAACAAAACAAGTGAAACTGTGGTCAGATTCACAAGAAAAAAGTGAACTTGTGGTGGGATTCACAACAAAAAAGTGAACTTGTGGTCGGATTCACAACAAAACAAAAGAAACTGTGGTCAGATTCACAACAAAACAAGTGACACTGTGGTCAGATTCACAACAAAACAAGTGAAACTGTGGTCAAATTCACAACAAAACAAGTGAAACTGTGGTCAAATTCACAACAAAACAAGTGAAACTGTGGTCAAATTCACAACAAAACAAGTGAAACTGTGGTCAAATTCACAACAAAACAAGTGAAACTGTGGTCAAATTCACAACAAAACAAGTGAAACTGTGGTCAGATTTACAACAAAAAGTGAACTTGTGGTCGGATTCACAACAAAAAAGTGAAACTGTGGTCAGATTTACAACAAAAGAGTGAACTTGTGGTCAGATTCACAACAAAAAAGTGAAACTGTGGTCAGATTCACAACAAAACAAATGAAACTGTGGTCAGATTCACAACAAAAAAAGTGAAACTGTGGTCAGATTCACAATGAAAAAGTGAACTTGTGGTCGGATTCACAACAAAAAAAGTGAACTTGTGGTCGGATTCACAATAAAAAAGTGAACTTGTGGTCGGATTCACAATAAAAAAGTGAACTTGTGGTCGGATTCGCAACAAAACAAGTGAAACTGTGGTCGTATTCACAACAAAAAAGTGATACTGTGGTCAGATTCACAATAAAAAAGTGACTTTGTGGTTGGATTCACAATAAAAAAGGGAACTTGTGGTCGGATTCACAACAAAACAAGTGAAACTGTGGTCAGATTCACAAGAAAAAAGTGAACTTGTGGTGGGATTCACAACAAAAAAGTGAACTTGTGGTCGGATTCACAACAAAACAAAAGAAACTGTGGTCAGATTCACAACAAAACAAGTGACACTGTGGTCAGATTCACAACAAAACAAGTGAAACTGTGGTCAAATTCACAACAAAACAAGTGAAACTGTGGTCAAATTCACAACAAAACAAGTGAAACTGTGGTCGAAATTCACAACAAAACAAGTGAAACTGTGGTCAGATTCACAACAAAACAAGTGAAACTGTGGTCAAATTCACAACAAAACAAGTGAAACTGTGGTCAAATTCACAACAAAACAAGTGAAATTTGTGGTCAGATTCACAACAAAACAAGTGAAACTGTGGTCAAATTCACAACAAAACAAGTGAAACTGTGGTCAGATTCACAACAAAACAAGTGAAACTGTGGTCAGATTCACAACAAAAAAAGTTAAACTGTGGTTGGATTCACAACAAAACAAGCCGTTATATCGACTTTGTCATTATATAAAAGATTAATCTGTCTACTTTGTGTTTTAACACGTAGAATACATTATGTCCTCATTGGAGCTCTGTTACAACATTAAAACGCTCAAAAAAGGAAAATGAAATTACTTTCTAGTTTTTGTAGAACAAAAAATATAAATAAATAAATAAATAAATAAATAAATAAATAAATAAATAAAAAATGAGGTGTAGTGTTTAGAGATAATGTGTATCATATAATTAATCACTTTATTTTTTAAATTTATTGAAAACTAAGGTTTGTTCCCTCGTGCAAAGCATCCCTTAGCTAGATTTTGAATTCATTTAATTTTGGAACTTTGGATTCATTCATTTTCAACTGTTTGGCTTATGTTTTTATCTATCAAACTTTTCGACCCCTAGTGTCACTGATGAAGAATACTTTTCCGAAATGTGCACATCTGGCACATCAAAATTAAACAGGTTTTTGCTATATGTATGATGTAATTATACGTAAATTTGATGCAGTTTTATTGACTGTGAAAATCAATCAACATCACACCTGAACGTCAGCATTTTCAGGTGTAAATCTATAATACTTTACCTGTAATGTTACTGAATACTTAAAAATAGCTGTGTATTGATTGGATTAGGATGACAGTTAAACAAAATACTAAATGCAACTATTCATACATAATGTATGATCCAAATGGCTCATCCATCCGTTACTATGACAACATTTGAGCTTTCATGCACTCTCTTAAAAATAACCCTTTTTACGCATACATTTTCCGTTTACATAGAATCGCCGATATTTAATTAACATGTTAATGCGGGGACATAATTCCAATGTTAATTCATCTATCAGTTAATTCATCGAATTTACCAGGTTAGGTCAGTATATATAGATAGCAAGATAACACAAAGATATAAAACTCCACAAATTTATCGGGCACCACAGATCTGTACATATACCGTAGTCTACATGTCGACGTAAAGGACCACAAGTCCTTCCAGGTATTCCAGCCACCCGGTCATATTACGGATCCCCTTCAGTGTAAACATTGAACTTACAAAACTGTTTATAATATTCGCTTATAATTACTTACCTATCACGAACTGCATATCAAATTTGAAACTTTAAAATTCTCTGTGTAAAAATATGATCCTTTTACTACTCGCACAGGTTGTATAGTTATCCCACCATGTGTTCTGTTAAAGAAAAATGTATTGGTTTTATGTATAATGCACAGTAAAAAAAAAAAAACAAGTCATGCGTTGCACATTGGAGTACAATTGTTTGCAAGGTCACTGTCAGGTGTATCAGGTAGCGGTTCAAATTAACATAAACGTATATTTAATATGTTTGTTTACTGTTTAAAGTGGAATTTTACTGGCTACGATGATTTTATTAATCATAGACAAAATGATACTATTTACACGTAGTCAAGAGTTTCCGGTGTGAGTATCCTGAAAAATAATTAATTTTGACTCTTTCTCTGAAAAAAATCTTTTTAAACAAATTTGTAATGGTTCAAAAGCAATACACACTTTTTGTAAATTCTTTCAAAGGAACTGCTAATTAAGTGTGGTGTTATTATTATTATTATTATTATTATTATTATTATTACTTGTATTATTATTATTACATTTATCATTATTATTATTATTGCTATTATTATTATTATTATTATTTCTTCTTCTATTATTATTGCTATTATTATTATTATTTCTTCTTCTATTATTATTATTATTATTATCATTATTATTCTTATTACTTGTATTATTATTATTATTACTATTATTATTATTTTTATTTTTCTTATTACTTGTATTATATTATTATAATTATTATTATTACATGTATTAAAATTATTATTATTAATATTATAAATATTATTAAATGTTTTCTTGGTTCCTTAGGACCGACTAAAAGATTTTGTCACAAAACATGCATGCATATATCTATATGATGATGATGATGATGATGATGATGATGATATATATATATATATATATATATATATATATATATATATATATATATCTTTAAAGATTTGTTAATGATCGTTAGCTCATCTAGCCTATCTATTAAATAAAAAGGTTATCAGATGTTCGAACATCAATTGTTAGTTATTGCATTTTTGATAAATCAATAAAAACTGTCTCCTTTTAAATTATTGTGCTATAAAACAATATGTTACCGTTTGATTATTATATTATCTTATGATCTTTTGACAAAAAAATGTTTGAAGGTATACAAGATACAAATATGTGCAAAAATTGATTGTAAATATATAGCACAATACCTGTTAAATTTTCATGTGCCGTATGTGCACATTTCGGAAAATCATTTCTCATCAGTGAAATAAGTAACAAGATTCATTCTCTGTCAAAAGTAGGCTATATATATATATTTTTTTCAAAAAACGTCGATGAAAATTGTTTATGAATATAACGAATATAAAGAACCCATGAGAAAGAATAATGCTGTTATGACAAGTAGGCTTTAAGGGAGTATTGTTATTTTTAATTTTCACGTGCAATAACTTTATTGCAATTCCTTTAGCCACTGCGATAGCTCAGTTGGAAGAGTGCTCGCTCCGTAAGTGGGAGGTCGTGGGTTTGAACCCAGACCGGGTCTGATCCAAGACTTGAAAGTGGAAAGTGACTGTTCTTTCGCCAAGCACTCGGCATTACAAAATTACGTCACGGTTCTTTAGGATGGGAAGTTAAAATAAACGACGTCTCGTGTCACGATAAAGAATCCTGCTGTGTAATGCCATCAGCACAAAGCACAGGTAAAATTTCTGCACCTTCACCTAAAGCTGGCCACGTCTCGATATAAGTGAAATATTCTTTACTGGGACGTTAAACACCATTAATCACTCACTCGTTTTAGCCAATATAAAGAGGAAGCGGTATGGGACAACAAAACTAGCTTTACAAAACTAATGCAGATAAAACGTTATATGTTTTTTAGCTTTCTTATTTCTTCGATATGTTTTTAACATTTATTAAAAATTGAAATTAATTTTATCCCTAAAATGATAAATGGTAAATTGTCAAATTGGGTGTAGAATTACATGGACCTGACGAAAAAATTGTTCACAGTTATATGTTTTTTTCTTCATTTTTTTTTTACAAATCATTGTTGTACAGATGCTCTCTCAAAATTGTGAAAAAAAAGTGTAAAAAAGAAAATTTTGACCCTGATACATACCACAGACAACTCGGCTACCAAGATCCCTTATCCAAATAGGCATTGATATAGATAAATAGTTGTTGTTGGGTCTTTTTCCAAATCATTTATATAACATTATAGATACAAATACTATTAACGATTTGAATTAACATTACCCAACGATCCATACAGATATTAATGTTAGGATAGTTATAATGAGATGATACTATCAATATAAACAATGTTTAAAATGAAACAGTTGTGTATTTAGTAACAGCTACTTCAATAAAATTTAGAAACATCAATTAAGCCGAGCTGTTTATTTACAATTTGACCTTTTGACATTAACCTTTGACCTGTACACGTTTAAGTTTTGCAAGCGACAATTACATCATGTTGGTTTACGTTTACACCAAGTTTGATTGAAATTTATCTTCTTGTTTTGGTTAAAACGACAACATCAACCAGATTTTACTCTAATGAAGTGATTGCTATTTTTTACGAAATTTTAACACATTTATTTTAATTTCGAGAGGCATGTGATAAAACTTGATCTTAAGAATAGGTAAAATCTAATCAAATTTAAGATAAGAGATTGGAGGTCCGAAGTGCACGCTTCCAGACCACAGCGCCTAAGTTTGGGAACCACCGTGTCGGACAGATTATATTATAAAAAAAATTTCTCCGGATTCCTCTTCCGTTTCAACACTGACCTTATTGTTATCAATTAAAAATCAGGTTTGACTGGTCGTTAATTAAATAACTCCATTCCAGAATAATTAGCGGGAGTGGAGTGGAGTAATGGTGTTTTACGCCCCAGTCAAGAATATTTCACTTATTTCGAGGCGGTCAGTTCTGGGATGGTGGAGGAAACCGGAGTGCCCGAAGAAAACCACCGACGTTCGGCAAGCGAACTGACAAACTTTCTCACACTAGGATCTGTCCCGGGTGGGATTCGAACCCAGGCGGTGAGAGGCGCTGTGATCCGTAAGGGCGCGCTTTAGACCATTCGGCCACCCAGGCCTCACAAAATAATTAGAAATTTTTAACATATGTTAATGAAATCCGAGTTAATATGATCGATACTTATTAATAATCGATCATTTAAAATATCGCACAGCTGTACTTTACTTATAGGATTAATTTATTATCATTAATGTATGTAATATGAATGCCATGTGCTTCTTTTGAATTTTTATAACATATTGCTATTCAAAAGTAGCACATACAGGTATTCAACTGTATAAAATGGCGAACTACATGAACGTAACTGTGTCTTATGTGTTGTATGTGAAAAATGAAAATGCTTTGAAAGTTTTAGAACTACTGATATATATGCTATTTTTGAATTGTATTATTTCATTAAAATTCAAAAGTAGGACAAATGACAATTCGACTGTATAAATAGATTACAATCTCCTGTTTTATTGGAGATGTTCATTTTTTTCTGTCAGTAGGAAATAATCAGTTTGCATAAGTATGTCCCGTATCAAAAGAGTGAGTGAGTAATGGTGTTTAACGCCCCACCAAAAAGAATATTTCACTGATAGCGAGACGTCACCAGCTATAGCCAAAAGTGCAGAAATATTGCCTGTGTGTTGCGCTGATGGCATTATATAGCAGTGTTCTTTATCGTGCCATGCCTACTGTGACACGAGACCTCGTTTATTTTAAGTTCCCATCCGAAGAACCGCGACTTTTATTTCGTAATGCCGAGTGCTTGTCGAAAAAACAGTCACTATCCACTTTCAAGCCTTGGGCCAGACCCGGTCGGGGTTCGAACCCACGACCTTCCACTTACGGAACCGTATCAAAAGACGAGGCGCCACCTAGTATTGCAATCGGGCGGAATAAGACATACCTTGGTGCCTTTCTGAACTACTTCCTTTCATAAACTGACTTTATACAATCTAGAAGAGAGGAGTGGAGTAAAGTGATGGCGTTTCACATCAAAGTCCGAGATATTTTATACAATCAAGAAGAGAGGAGTGAAGTAAAGTGATGGTGTTTCACATCAAAGTCCGAGATATTTTATACAATCAAGAAGAGAGGAGTGAAGTAAAGTAATGGTGTTTCACATCAAAGTCCGAGATATTTTATACAATCAAGAAGAGAGGAGTGAAGTAAAGTAATGGTGTTTCACATCAAAGTCCGAGATATTTTATACAATCAAGAAGAGAGGAGTGAAGTAAAGTAATGGTGTTTCACATCAAAGTCCGAGATATTTTATACAATCAAGAAGATAGGAGTGAAGTAAAGTAATGGTGTTTCACATCAAAGTCCGAGATATTTTATACAATCAAGAAGAGAGGAGTGAAGTAAAGTAATGGTGTTTCACATCAAAGTCCGAGATATTTTTCCAAGATATTCGGTCAGTTCATGAATGAAAAGAAAAACACAGAACCCGAAAAAACACCAGACTTTTGTCATGTAAACTGACAGTAGTAGAACTTAAAACATATAGGGGTTCGTTCAAACCTGCAAGTATGTGGCTTAAGTTGTAGATTTCGCAAAACGCCATCGTGTAGTTCAAAAATTTCAAACGACCGCTTAAATTAACAAGAGGCCCAAGATGGCCCTAATTTGCTCACCTGAGTTTAAATGTAACTGGTATGTCTTGATAATACCTGGTTAAGTCATAACATGTTGCCTCATTAGAAGTGGTTTCAGACATTATTTTTATTGTTTTGGTTTTTAGCTATATAGGTCACTGTGACCTACTTTTGGTAGCCAAAGTGACCAGAAACACAAATTAGAATGACAATGGTTTAAAGGAGCTATTGACTTATATGAATGAAATGTGACCAGAAGTGTCTGAGAAGAAGTCTTTTGATGGATGGATGGCAGAGTTCCTATCCATAACCAAAGCTCACATGAGCAATTTTCAGATCCGGATTTAAGACTTTACAGATTTGACGCATTAATTCAAATATTTAAAAAAAAATTGTAAAATTCCACTGCAAATTATTTTTAAAATGTTCAATGAATTTAAATAATGTCACATAACAATGATTTTGTAATAAAAAAAAAAAAAAAAAAAAATCAAGGTTTTAGCTAAATCTACATATCAGTATCACATGTATTTCAAAAATAATAATTCACTAAAAAGAAAAAATTCATAACATCTCTTCCATGCACCATTGTAAGTCATAAAATTCAGAAATTAAAAAAAAATAATAACAATAATAATAAAAAGTGGCCTCACTGGGATTTGAACCCTCGATCCTTGGGTTGCTAGAATTGAAAAGAAAAAGGTCAAAAAAGCGACTTGTATTTTACAGAATTTCATGAAAATTATTAAAGCTGCATTAAGTTTTCCAAAGAAAAAATTAAAACGGTGCTAATCTAATTAATGATGTTCCTAATGAACAATGTTACATTTGGTTCAACGATAAAAGCTTGAATAAATACAGAAATTACAGTATTTACCCAGCGAGATGCAGCATTTGGGATATAATATTAGAACATGGTTACGTCATCAAAACGCGGGTCATTTAAACACAACTTTCAAAACGGTGAAATACGATAAATTAAATACAGAACTCCGTTGAATTTGTCAATTTTGACTTAGTATGGGATACATAACACCATTTCAAATACATCTGGATATTAATGAAGGACAATTAATGCAACCTGTCATGTTTCACCTTCGATTCTAGGGTTTTCCGTACATCCGTGCGCATGCTCCAAGCTTATACGGTCAGAGAATTCCGTTTATTTACAGCTAACAGAAATAAAATTTTAGAAAATGAATGTCACGGATCGTGGTTAGAAGATATCTATTTTTAAAAAAATATATTTTTAGAAAATCAAAAAAAATTCAGAAAACTTAATGCAGCTTTAAACTTATGTTTCTTCACATAAGAAAATGATGTTTGAAAATGAATTCACCTAAATTTATTAATATTGTAATTTTGGTAAAAAGTACTACATGTTTATTTACAATGTATAAAAAATAAACGCAAAAACACATAACCTAATTTTCACAAAATTGTTGGAATTCAGAAACTTGGGGCGCGTTTTTTTTCACTTAAACCAGTTTCAGTTTTATAATTGGTTATAAAACTTTCCATTTTTTCATGTAACCGGTTTCAAACCAGATTTAAACTCTGACCAGTTTTTTTCATTTTTTAGCACCAAACTTTAAACTTTTTTACAAACTGAACAAACCGCCTCCGGGTGCGGTTAGATCGGTTAGATTTGACATCAACGACAGATCAAGATGGCGACAGTGACAGACCTCGCATTTATGTGAATGGTGTTTTCACATTTTTAACAATTCTGAAGTTTTTGTCAATTATGATTGAAATTCCTCATCATTAAAGCTATGAACAGTGTCAAGATAGTAAATTACACGGGGAACATTAGTCTCCTTAATGCGCAAGCAGAAAAAGTGATGCCTGTCTGTTTTTGCTATCAAGTACAACAACATCTGTGTTATCCTCATGGTCATTTTCCATCATTTCCATTAAAATTATTGTTATAAGTTTTAGGACTTGTTTGTTATCCGCCATTTTTTTAATTAAAGAAACTGATCATTTTTTTCAAACAAAACTAGTTTTGAAACTGGTTAGAAAGCTAAAACTAAAACTAAAACTGGTTCAAGTGAAAAAATTCGCCCTTGGTTATAAGATGCTTTAGATGCCAAATATCACATTAGATTTTTTCTCAGTGAAGTGGTTTTGGAGAAGAAGATTATTTTTAGGTTTTCAACTATGTAGGTCATTGTGACTCACATTTGGTAGCTATGGCAACCAAAAACACAAATCTGAAAGGCAATATTCTATAGATGCTTTTGACCAAGTTTAAACAAAATGTGACCAAAAGTTTCTGAGAAGAAGTCGTTTGAAGCAATTGTTGACGGACGGACGGACGGGCGGACGACGGACGACGAACGACGGAGGGTCTGCCTCTATTGATACCAATAGCTCACATGAGCACTTTGTGCTCAGGTGAACTAAAAATAGGTGGGTTTATCCAAGTATGAGAAAGTTTTTCAGTTGGACGTTATTGATTGGTTGAAGAAATTTTCTGTAATTTTTGTGTATGTAAGTAACAAAAATGAAGTGTAACGCTCGGCCAAAAATAATTTTGGAACTTTCCAGTTCCGAAGAATTTTCCCGTTCCGGAGAACTTTCCAGTTCCGGAAAACTTTCCTGTTCCACAGAACTTTCCCGTTCCGGATAATTTTCCAGTTCCGGAGAACTTTCCAGTTCCAGAGAATTTTCCCGTTCCGGAGAATTTTCCCGTTCCAGAGAATTTTCCCGTTCCAGAGAATTTTCCCGTTCCGGAGAATTTTCCAGTTCCGGAGAATTTTCCAGTTCCGAAGAATTTTCCCGTTCCGGAGAATTTTCCCGCTCAAGAGAATTTTCCCGTTCCAGAGAATTTTCCCGTTCCAGAGAATTTTCCCGTTCCGGAGAATTTTCCAGTTCCGGAGAATTTTCCCGTTCCGGAGAATTTTCCCGTTCCGGATAATTTTCCCGCTCAAGAGAATTTTCCCGTTCCAGAGAATTTTCCCGTTCCGGATAATTTTCCCGCTCAAGAGAATTTTCCCGTTCCGGAGAATTTTCCCGTTCCGGATAATTTTCCCGCTCAAGAGAATTTTCCCGTTCCAGAGAATTTTCCCGTTCCGGAGTTGAATTTCGATTCATTACAGTAGTAACTATTTTGTACCGCTTGGTGTTAGTTGACAATTAATAAGATAATATCCATTATTGACGGCAAAAAGAAAATTTTGTTTCCGTTTCTATCATTATTCCGTCTTTGTTTTATCATCAATTCTGTAACAAATGTTTATGATACTTTAAATAGCAGATTTACGGTTCTGAATGTCTGACATGAATAAATCACATTGCTGACAAAGTTTTATAATTACCCAGATCAAACAGTAAAGTGACAAAGATGTCCAATAAACTTTAAACAAAATAAATAACATGCCGGACAAAAAGATTTGAAAACAAACCAAAGGAATGTTTAGAAAGTTGGGTTTAAGAGGGATTATAAACAATGATTTGTTCATACAATGTAAATATGACGAATGCTGGGAGAAAAACCGATTGGAGAAGGGTCAAGTGGAGTGAAATACTTACGTATTTTTACCGAAAATTGTGTGAATTCAGAGAGAGAGAGAGAGAGAGAGAGAGAGAGAGAGAGAGAGAGAGAGAGAGAGAGAGAGAGAGAGAGAGACTTACACTGATAGTAATAAGTCTTTCATTAGCTAGATTATTTCATATTGCTCATGATATTAAACAGTACATAATGTTGTGACTATTTCATTGATTGTGGTTATAAATTGAAAAGCTGTTTCCGTCACGTATCAAATATTTAATAGATAATTATTTTATCTCAGATTTTTTGCATAGATAAGTAAATGTAGCATTTATGTAAGCCACCTAATTATTCGAAAGTACAATTAATATTTTATAATATTTAATAATTTAATATTAATGTTCAAAATCAAAGGCCAAAATAAATAATTAGATAGTATTTATATAATATATACTGCATTTAAAAATAATCATAACGTATGTTTATTCAAATTATTTTCATAAACGGCCCTTAGAACAGTAAATAAGTTAGTTTAAACGTTGTTTAACGTCGCATCAGCAACTATTCAGTTACTTGCGATGTTGAGTTAAGTTGAGTAATGTTTTAACGTCACAGTCAAGAATATTACACTTATATCGAGACGTCGCCAGCAATAGGCGAAAGTGCAGAAATTTTGCCTGTGCGTTGCGCTGATGGCATCATACACCAGGGTTCTTTATCGTGCCACGCCGTGATACGGGACCCTCGTTTATTTTAAGTTTCCATCCGAAAGAATCGTGACCTTCATCTCGTAATGCCGAGTGCTTGGCGAAAGAACAGCCACTACCCACTTTCAAGTCTTGGGTCAGAACCGGCCGGGGTTCGAACCCACGACCTCCCACTTACGGAGCAAGCACTCTACCAACTGAGCTACCGCAATGGTTTATTTGCGATGTGTGCAAATACATGTATATAATTTCTAGGGATCAATCTAAGACTCAATTCCTGTGCGGGTATACATTATAGTCCGCCTTGTGCTACGCGCAATCAGGGTGACTTTTTGGTTAGGTGCTAGTTCGCCGAATCAGTGTATCTCAGACAAACATAAAATTCAGTCACATTATCCTGGCACCATACTCTTTCTGTGATGCTGAACGCAAGGCGAAGAAGCAGTATGTCTTATGTATGACCCGACCGGGGTACGAACTTACGACCTAATCCTACTACTAAGCCACAGAGGCGATCCAAATGAATAAACTTTTGAAAAGACAACAATTTACAATAGAAGACAGGAACTGAAAAAAATTCCGTAAAAGACGTTTTCCTCTGACACTACAGTCTTTACCATCACTTACACATAAGTGAAAGAAACTTGACAGGAAGCATTACCTTGTTACCGGAAGTAGTCGTTTCTAATCTGTCATTTACCGTAAAGCAGTCGTCCTTAACAGCAACCTGCGAAACATGCTAATTAATTGTATAGTTCCTCTTAGTTAAGGACTGTTTTAATTGGATGTTCATATCGAGTAGGTTTGACAAAATATTTAGATATATACATGTTATATTAAACCAGATTAAGAATAAACAATGAATATTTTGTAGACAAAGAATAATTACGGTAAAGTCTGTATATAAGAACCGCCCATGTCACATCAGAAATATAGACTTTATACACAGGTTGTCATTATTCAGATGTTGTTTTGTTTGAAATATACAGCAAGAGGATCTTAATACAATGGTTGTAATAGACAGACGGTCTTTTTATAAAAGTGGTCGCTACAGCATGTTTTACTGTATAATATTTACGTACTGAGTTATATTCTCTAGGCTCACTCGCATCTTTGCCAAGGGAACGGAAAGCTAATTTTAGGAATTTTAAAGACCCCGTCGAACAAAACTTTACCACACTATTAAGGGCTAATAAAAAGGTGCGAAGTTAAAGTTTTGCTAAGACATGTACACACGTATGAAGAAGTAAAAATGTGACAAAAAATGTCGTGCTGTTTGTTTAAATCGTTGATTGTTTGAATACTATTTTGCATCACATTAGTATTTTTGAGCCGTTCATGAGGAGATATTTGTTTTATACAATATTAGGTATGATTCTAAACTGTGCAAACTTAATTTTGCAAACATTTTTTTCTGTACATATTCTTCCTTATCGTGACCTCGTATGCAACCCAATATCGCAAATAAACATCGACAGAATGTCATACAACACAGTAAGTCAAGGGGAAAAACAAACATTCCCACTTGTAGTTGATTGGGATCGAACCCGTATTTGTTTGAAGACTCTTGGTCATTGCATGATTTGAAATTATCTTTTTGTTACATCAATTAAACAAAGCTACGGATGTCTTTATAGAATTTAAAAACTATAATCTTTTTTATTTTATGAAAGTCCATAATCCAAATGTAACGGGTAATTTCAGAAATATACTATATTGACCTAGAACACGGACCTACTTGAAGACACCCCCATACGCTCCAGCTCGTTCAAAGATTTTTATCTTGATATTGTTATTCAAAAATAAATTACGTTTTTAGGGAACAGGGGAGATTTGGGGTTGACACAATTTAATTGTGCTTCTGGTTCATAAATTATTTTCCTAGAATTTTTCAAATGGTAAAGATGTTTTGCTTAAATCTATGATCATTTTACTTGGCCCTGTATGTTAGAGTTGCGTCCCTTTTTATGTTACTGCACTGTTCCGCCTTCAGAAGGTCGTATTTTATACTACTAAACTGACAAGGCTAGAATGCTATTGACGTATAGTCATTTGCTGTGAACTATACTGTTGAAGATTTCAAAATGACTGATTAAGCCACATTTATTTTGTGAACATAATTAGCCACGGTTTTGGTCCCTCATACATTTTAGGTCAAGTCTTTTCAACACACACACACACACACACACACACACACACACACACACACACACACACACACACACACACACTATTAATCTAGGCCCTAGAATAGAAGTTTTAACAAGAGGCCCATGGGCCTTAACGCTCACCTGAGGATACGTCCAAAATTGTTTGCAAAGCACAAAAGACAATATATTAGGTTCAGAAACTTTACAAGTTTTCTCAGGTTCAGAACTCCCACAAAACTTAATCAGAAATATATCCAGTCACATTTCATTTATAAGTAGCATATATAATATGCATGAAGTTACTGAAATGCAATGAATAATTTCCAAATAATTAACAAATTTTAGTATACTTATACAGCTATGTCCTTGACCTTTGAACATATATGACCTTGAACCATATATGATCACCACGTCAATACCTATAATATTCTAATATACATGCCTATACAAAAAGTTAAAGTTTTCAAGATAATAAGCAATTAATGTGTACTTTTGCAGCTGTGACTTTCACCTTTGAACACATGACCTTGAACCATATATCCAAATGATCATTGCTGCAATACCTACAATATTCTAATATAAATGCCTATACAAAAAGTTAATAGTTTTCAAGATAATTAGCAATTTATGTCTTCTTTTGCAGCTGTGACCTTGACCTTTGAACATATATGACCTTGAACCATATATAATCACCATGTCAATACCTACAACATTCTAATATACATGCCTATACAAAAAGTTAAAGTTTTCAAGATAATTAGCAATTAGTCTTCTTTTGCAGCTGTGACCTTGACCTTTGAACATATATGACCTTGAACCATATATAATCACCATGTCAATACCTACAACATTCTAATATACATGCCTATACAAAAAGTTGATAGTTTTCAAGATAATTAGCAATTTATGTCTTCTTTTGCAGCTGTGACCTTGACCTTTGAACACATTACCTTAAACCATATATCAAAATCATTGTTGCTGCAATACCTACAATATTGTAATATACATGCCTATACAAAAAGTTAACAATTTTCAAGATAATTAGCAATTTATGTCTTCTTTTGCAACTGTGACCTTGACCTTTGACCATATGACCTTGAACCATATATCAAAATGATCGTTGTCACAATACGTACAATATTCTAATATACATGCCTATACAAAAAGTTAATAGTTTTCAAGATAATTAGCAATTTAAGTTTTCTTTTGCAGCTGTGACCTTGACCTTTCAACATATGACCTTGAACCATATATCAAAATGATCGCCATATCAATTCCTACAACATTCTATTATACATGCCTATACAAAAAGTTAATAGTTTTCAAGATTATTAGCAATTTATGTCTTCTTCTGCATCTGTGACCTTGACCTTTGATCATATGACCTTGAACCATATATCAAAATGATTATTGTCACAATACCTACATTATTCTAATATACATGCCTATACAAAAAGATTATAGTTTTCAAGCTAATGCACAATAGTTTTGGTAGCCATGGCAACGCCATGAACAAATCTGAATTGCACCGGCCCATATATGCTTCTGACCAGTATCATTGGAATCTGTCCAGCAGTTTTGGAGGAGAAGTCGAAAATAGGTGTTAACGACGCACGCACGCACGAACACACGCCGCGCCATGCCATAAGCTCACATGAACTTTCGGTCAGGTGAGCTAAAAATACTGTTCGTAGAAATTTTTATTTTTAAATCGAATACACGATCAGAAAATAGAAGTTCAAGTGACAGATTTAACCCGTGTAAAGTAGTGAATTGATCATCCAGTAAGGCTACCTTATGTAAACATGTTAATAAGACCTAAAGAATTTTTCCTCTTTAGAAACTTTGTACTTAAAGGCACCAGATGTTCTCTTAAAATCTTTTTAATTGGTGAATTGCTGATTGAGTGATATATATGAGGATTTAAAGATCACACAGTCTCTTATTTATAATGTTGAATCCTACTCCAGCAGATCGTAGTGTTTGGAAATTTATAAGTTCATTGGACACTCGGGTTTTCTTCACCATCCCAGAACTGTGGAAATTGAAATTAATAAACGTATCCTGACTGAGGCGTAAAACATCAATATTCCTCTCCCCCTTTTTAGGAAGTTTAAGCCGAGTAGGTTGCACCCGACCTTGACTTTTAAAACGGCCTTTTATGGTTTGCGACTGTAAAGATACTCGACTTGACTTAAACGGCCTT
>CM056611.1:21946919-22132446 GCA_029721355.1 Tegillarca granosa | reverse complement strand
AATTTTGTAAATTTAACAAAAAAATGTACCATATTTCCAATTCAAAATTTCGGACATTTGCAGTAAAAATGTTAATAACCAACCCCTATATACTTGGTATCTCTATATAACATACTTTACATTAAGGTAGGTAAAATCTAAATATTTGTTACCAAAATTTTCTTCATGTTATGAAGATTTTATTACTGTGAATCCATATATGAATTTTATCTTTGCTTAATAAAAAAGTATTCAACTAAATATCGGTTACTATGGCAACCAAATAAGAAAAATGTACTAGAAACGAAAATTTGTATAAAAATCCACAATTTTTTGACAATGTCTAGATATCAGCAGTCGGAAAAACGTGCATTTTAAAGAAATAATTTCTATTTTAGCACCTCATAAAAGCTAGTAAAAAAGACAATCATATTTTGTTATTTCAATGTACATGTTCATGTAAGAACACAATTTTTGGACTCAGTAATCTAACAGTTACAAGAAATAATGGCAAAGAAACATTTATATTTAGACCACATACATGATAATTTTGATTTTGTCAGAATTTCAATCAAATTTTCATTACCATGGCAACAAAAATGCAAAATCTAATCAAAAACCGTGAAAGAGCATATTTTACTACTTTTACATATATCATGCAGAATAAATAGACGTGCAACACAGTTTAATTCGTTTATTATAAAATGTATAATTAGTAGAGCTGTAAATTGCAGATTGTTTTAGAATTTTCACTTTTTCATTTAAAATTAGGATGCATAATCTCTTAGTTTTACTTCAACTATTTCAAAACTTGAAGCCATCTTGCATTTGAAGAAACTCGAGATAACAATTAAGCTTTTACATACCCCCCTCACCTGAAAAAATACTGAATCAAATTTGTATAATTAAACCAATTGTCATTCTGAAATTTTTAAAATTTTCTTATAAGTCAATAGGTCAATTCCCGTTACAATGATAACAGAATCTAGCGAATTTGGATAAATTGTGGAAAAACCCACGTGCTTTGCAAATATGCATTTAATTATATTTGAAATACGTATCTGGTAAGTACAATAAACACACTCTACTACAGATTGTGACATGTAAATTTTCATTTTGGATCAAAGTTATGAGGTTTTTTTTTAGATATATGCCAGATATTTGATACAGTTGTTAATTCGCCATCTTGCATCAGAATAGCTCAGGTAGCAAACAATAGGTAAACAATATGCATTTTATTCATCATACCTATGCTAAAAGTCGGCCTGGCAAACTGAAGGTATTTTCGGCATACAAGTGCCATAGTCTTAAGCATCATTTGAAAATCGTTGTCTTAAATATTTCAGTACCTCTCACCACTGCTTTCAAATCAATCATAATTGATTAATCGAGGTAATCAAGCAGATCCTAGTGGTAGAAAGTTTATATTTCTTCTAAAGGTTGGTGTTTTTCTCTGGGTATTCTTTCATACTTACACCGATAGCTTCGACAGGGATTGAATAACAACATTGAAAAACAACAAAACCACTTAGGAATTGGCAAAGATTAATACCTGTTACTGTTATGAGGGTTACTTTGATTATCTGTGAACAATATTACCATGCCTTCTATAAATGTTATTTATATACAGAATCATGTCGAACGTTTGTAACAAAATGCTTCCGCAACTGTTTAAAAATGCACATTTCACACAGTATATGCATTTTTGGTGGGAAAAGTGCGTTCTGGACAGTGACAGATTCTTAGACAGATGGGCGGAGATATCGTAAACAAACTCTCGTTCTTATCAATGGTAATCTGTTTTAAATGTTGTTGACCATGATGATATTTCAAAAGTACGATTCATGAGCATCTTATGAACTCGAATTATTTGAAAGATAATTACACATGAGAGCTACTTGGTACGTTAAATGATATCACAATTAGCTTAAATTTCCGTGCACTTTTCAATCATAAAGTTTCTAGTGATGAATCTTGGAATTTCAACATTGGAATACTGAATGATAATAATCTCTCTCTCTCTCTCTCTCTCTCTCTCTCTCTCTCTCTCCTCTCTCTCTCTCTCTGTGCGTGAGAGATTATTGAGAAGTTTTAAAAAATCACAAATCGGTAGTATTAAAATATTTATCTAAAGCTTAGTATCAAAATCAATCATTATTAACAATCTAGATAAAAAAGTTTTATAAACTAGTATACGCATCGTTTGACTGTAATATATCAGGCGTAAGAATCCCTTTTGTAGGCCCGCTTATTAAATTTTATGTTTTTGCCCTATCATATACTAACGTGAACGGACTCGATGCTTTTGAGAATTGAAGTTGAAACTATTTAAGGATTGACGCCATTCATTCAATTTGCGCGTGACCAACTGAAGTTATCACCCAATAAATTCAGTACAATCAAAGTTCAATCCTTATATTTACAATCTTTTAAGATTTCTACGATAAAACACGAGGTTTCCTTAGTAATGAATTTTATTATAAAAAAAAAAAATCCGACATGGTCCTGGTTTTCTTGTATAAAAGAACACAAACACTGATTGATCCTTTGCATTTATCACTAAAATTTATTAATTTCTGAAAAAAAATTCTAATCCGATTGATAAATTAGCGATTTCGGAAAAAAGGCAACAAAAAACATAGCGGATCAGCTGATCGACACTGCAAGGTTTTGTTTGTAAACAATGTTGTAGTAGAACGTTTTTGACGCATTCATACGTCACTGATACAGGTCCTGACGTCATGGGTTAAAGGTCGCACGTGCCCGACCAAAGTTATTGGGAAATAACTTCAGTTGCTCTCAAAGGGTTTACTGAAGAGAATTCTGTACGATTGTAAATATATTATAATGAACTTGTTTTCTTTTTTCTATATCCAGCATTCACAGTGATCTGGCAGCTCGTGCCGCTGTTTTGCATGCCATGACGCATATATGGAATTAAAGTTTTTATGCTATTGCTAATTTTTTATTTTTGGCTTTTATTTGCAGCTTCAGTCTTATTTTCTTTCTTTAGTTGCTTCTTATTTTCTTTATTAACCTGTAACTTTTTAATTAATATTTTGAACAGTGTGGTTATACTAATGCCTAAAGTTGTATGTTTTTCTTTTAACTCTTAAATCTCTTTATGCATGTAATTAATATTTGTGATGTCACTTGTCTTTTGTATATATGTCTTCATGTTTAAGTCAAACTTCACATGGAAATACGGTGTTGAGTGCTTAGAAGTCGTAGACTCTTATGTATATTTAGGGGTGTTGTTAAATAGTAATGGGAAATTTAATTTAACACAGAAACGATTAGCCAACCAAGGATCCGTATCAATGTATGGACTATTTAAAATCTTCAGAAACATTCCTTTGACTGTAAAACAAAAGTGTGATCTTTTCGATTCTGTGTGCCTTCCAGTTTTATCTTATGGTTCTCAGGTATGGGGCTTTCATAGAGCCTCTGAAATTGATTTAATACACAATAAATTTTGTAGAGATATACTTGGTTTAAGTAAAACCTCATCAGTTGATGCTATGTTGGGTGAACTTGGACGCTTGCCACTACACATAAAGCGTAAAGAGTATATTATTAAATATTGGTATAAAATATTACAAAACACAGATAGTTTAATTTATATTATATACAATTTGTTATTGCAAGATGCAAATGATGGTAAAACCAACTGGGTACTAAATATAAAAAATCTCATATGCAGTTTAGGGTTTTCTGAATATTGGTATAATCAAAATCCATATTGTATTAATATAGAACTTGTTTTACAGCGATTACGCGATCAATATGTACAGCAGTGGTTTGAATCTATAAAAGAAAAATCTAAATTGAATATCTATGTTAATGTTAAATATATGTATAATTTTGAATTCTATTTACAGTGTTTATGTAATGAACATTTAACTATATTATCGAAGCTTAGATGTGGTAATTTAAAGTTAAATGTAGAAACTGGACGGTATACAAACATTACAAGACATCTACGAATATGTTCGTGCTGCAATATAAACGTAACAGAAGATGAATACCATTTCATCTTAATATGTCCGGCATACAGACACATACGGATTAAACATATACCAACATACTATAACCACTGGCCTACTATAAAAAAACTATATGGACTGTTATCGACTACAAAAAAAAGTTTATTATTATCTTTATCAAAATATCTAGTCAGCGCCTGGAAATTAAGATCCCAATTAATAGCTAATGTGATGTAATCAATATAACAATTTGATGTTATGTATTCTAATTGTGAATATGTTATTGTATTCTACCGCTATCTCTGTGAATGTTTGTTGTTTTGTGCTACAAGCTATATATAGCTTTTTTGCAATAAAGATTATATATATATATATATATAAGTCGATAAAAAGCTCAATAGAACTTATATTATTTGTTGTAAAATTTTAACGACTATAAATCAAAATTTATTATTTATTATTATTATTGATTATTTAATTGTAGACAACATTTTTATACCATTTCAATGATTTTATGCATTGATGATTCCATATCAACAACAAAAAAACACATATAGATGTCATTATTTTATTATTACCAATTTACCATTTAGTACTTACATATACATATAAATGCGAAGGCTTGGTCTTAAATTATATTAACTTTTCCACATTTGTAAAAATTGACGCGGAACAACAGGTCCGTTTCCTATTATGACATTACAATAAATCCGTTAACAATTTCATCCAATCAGCATTTAGTGTGACCACAGGTGCGATCCTAAAAGCTTGATTAACAACGCAACTTCACATTTCAGATTAGACTAAATTCACAGTCAAAATGCCACCTAAAAAGAAGAAAGGGAAGGGAAAAGGAAAGAAAAAGAAAGATGGTAATAATCTTCATCGCAAAAAGAATCAAGAATTTACAAAATTTCTTAAAAAATAGGCAGTATAAAAATGGAAGCTATTAATATTAGCCCGCTATCTTCAGTTTAGATATCGTGTACCTTTAAGAGAGTACAGAGAGCTACATATTATTTGTAAACTAAGTGGGTTGATTTCGTGTTATTGTCGCTAAAATTACATACTTTTATGTTACATTATTTGTTTGGACTATTCATCAACTAAAAATCATTAAAACATTGTCGCCTTGGCACTGATTGATCCAGAAAATCTAAACTAGTAAATTAATTTGATATGACAATATTCTTATTTCTGATATAACAAAACTCATATAATATTATATCAAAGACAACTCCAGCACATGCAAAAAAAGAAAAATGCAGGGTCCGACTGGGGATCGAACCTGGGACCTTCTGCAATATAGGCAAGTGCTCTACCAACTGAGCTACCCAGACCGCTACATTCCTCTCCCTAAATTCCCTTGGCAGGACTTTGTATGGCCTGCAATTGCCAGTCCACCACTTCCGAGGGCTACACTGGTCACGGAACCCGGGACCTCCCACACTACAGGCGGGTGCTCTACCAACTAAGCTACCCAGACCATTACATTTATAATCTATTGAGTAATTATATATATACATATATATATATATATTTAACCTGCAATTTATCTTTCAGATGCACAGCTTGATCTTGAAGACAAGTATAAGAAGACCATGGATGAAATAGAAGCTCTAAAAGACCATCTAGGTAAGTTATACGTTAATATAATAATAAACAGTAAATCCTGAAAAATAAGACAACCTATGAGATCCAAGAAGTGTGGACTTTCTAGGCAAGTGCTCTTTATTTCAAGGTTCTTTTGATTAAATTATAAATAATTTTAAAACACTTATGACTTTTTATGCCCTGGCCATTATTCTTTTACTTGTAGCAAGGCAGTTTATACTGAGATAATGAAGGAAACTTAAATATCCGGGAAAAAAATCACCTCGCAAGCCAACTGACACTCTTTTTCACATTAGGTCCTGACCAAGTAGAATAAGAAGCAACTGTTAGAGGCATTGTAATTTGTAAGCACATCCATATGACAACTTGTCTGTTGGATTTGTCTTCAGTTAATGTATAAATACCATGCTAAATTGAAATAAATTTTTTATGTGAAAAAAAAGGTACAGCTTGTTATGAAGAATCTCTATTCACATGTGTATGTTTTGTACACAGATCAAATATTGTGCAACAGGTTTTGCTTATATATCACATTATTGATACTCCATAAAATTCTACTGAAAATGCAGGAATACAATGTTCGTGAGTAGTTTGGTGTTGTTAACAAGTGAATACCAAGCGTTATTCAGTAGAGTTCTAATACTATGATAAGAATTGTTAGAAAAAAATTAGATCTCAACACTAGTTAACAATAGTTTTTGTAATCTTTAATTGTCTAATCAACTAATTTTGCCAGAATATTTCTAGTGTCTTCAAGACTATGTACGGTATTCAAAAAAAATAAAAGAGAAGTTATTGTATTTTTTTTTTTAATGTCAACCAGATATCGAGATAATCATAAAAGACTAATAATCCTACAGTACAAGCACTGACTTAAACTTACTATGAAATGTTAGTTTGTAAATACTAGCCATGTGATTATGAATGGTTATCTTTGTAGGTTTTAGGAAGGAACTAGCTAGAAGAAACCAGTCAGCTACAGAAACCATGAAATCTAAAATGAATGACAGCATGAAAGAACTTGAGAGTCATAAAGAGGACCAAAAAGCTATAAATGCAGGTAAAATAATCATAAAAAAGGTACTTAATGAACCAGACTCATATTTAGAGTTTAAAAGTTAAAAGTCTCCGAAATTCAGCTGGTCCATCACAGCTCAAATTATAGGCTTATTTTATGTATGAGCTATTGCTTCTATGTCTAGTGAAAAGTTACAAATGTGATTAAGCAGTTGTAGGCAAGCAGTTTTCTTTTTAAAAAATCACTAGCCAAGATTAGTGGGCCAGTAATGGATTATTTATCGCTGTATAGATAGAAACAGGTGATCCTGAGCCTGGTGATTTTTTTTAAATCAGCATACAAAAAATACTGATAATGTCAACTCTATACTTTGGGTAAAAATAGATTTTTGAGGACCATTTGTGTGTGTTACAACTTAAACTTGTCATATACCTTATAATTATACATAAAGTAGATTGGAGTTGTTGTAGCTTAAACCCTGCCAAGAGTATTTATTAGCTCACCTGAGCTGAAGCTTTCATGGTAAAACACATGGTTTACATGTCCTATTTTTTTAGTTATAGTAATAATAATGAAGCCTGGGTTTCAGTTTACAGGACATTCTATAGCCTAGGTTTGTATCCAACTCAACTAGATCTCAGTGTGTGAAAGCTTGTCATTTTTTGGTTTCTCTTGGCACTCTGGTTTCCTTCATAATTCTAGACTGCCCTGATGTAAGTGAAGAATTTTTGACTTGGACATAAAACACAATTAATCCAGTCTATGTTTTTATTTTTACAGCTATGACAAGACAATACAAGACAATGCAGTCTGAGATGGGACAAAAAACGCATCTCCTGGAACGAGAGTTAATACAAACACAAGAACTTTTACGTAAGTTAATCGTCGCTTTTATCTCGAATGTCACATGTCAATTAGTGTTTGATTAAATGTATTTTATGTTGAACTATGTATTAAATTTTCTACCATTTATATTCAAAGCAACATCTATTTTATAAAAATTGTAACAGTATGGAGAAAGCATGCAAGGTTGGACCAGGACTCAAACCCAGGACTACCCTTGGAAAAATGCAGTCATACTAGGTCTCGAAAAAAGGTTAAATGCTTGCTGTTATGTCAGTTTTAAGAGAGTGAAAATATTCTTTACCACATATGATATAAATTGGGGGGGGGGGGGGGGGTGGCATAATATATTGTAATAATAATTTTTTAAAGGTTTTTTTTTTGTTTTACATGTCTTAAAATAGTACCCAGGAGCATATCAGAATTTTATCTTTTTAATGCTTTATCTGTAACCATTACAAAGTGCATTAAAATGTATGAAATTTTCATACTAGACAAAAAGACACAGTACCATTTCTGTACCAACATTTGTCTTTTGAGTATATTTTACTGTACCATTTCTGTACCAACATTTGTCTTTGTTTGTATTTTACTGTACCATTTCTGTACCAACATTTGTCTTTGTTTGTATTTTACTGTGCCTTTTCTGTACCAACATTTGTCTTTGTTTGTATTTTACTGTACCATTTCTGTACCAATATTTGTCTTTGTTTGTATTTTACTGTACCATTTCTGTACCAACATTTGTCTTTGTTTGTATTTTACTGTACCATTTCTGTACCAATATTTGTCTTTGTTTGTATTTTACTGTACCATTTCTGTACCAATATTTGTCTTTGTTTGTATTTTACTGTACCATTTCTGTACCAATATTTGTCTTTGTTTGTATTTTACTGTACCTTTTCTGTACCAACATTTGTCTTTGTTTGTATTTTACTGTACCATTTCTGTACCAACATTTGTCTTTGTCTGTATTTTACTGTACCATTTCTGTACCAATATTTGTCTTTGTTTGTATTTTACTGTACCATTTCTGTACCAACATTTGTCTTTGTTTGTATTTTACTGTGTCTTTTCTGTACCAACATTTGTCTTTGCCTCTATTTTACTGTACCATTTCTGAACCAACATTTGTCTTTGTTTGTATTTTACTGTACCAACATTTGTCTTTGCTTGTATTTTACTGTACCTTTTCTGTACCAACATTTGTCTTTGTTTGTATTTTACTGTGCCTTTTCTGTACCAACATTTGTCTTTGCCTCTATTTTACTGTACCATTTCTGAACCAACATTTGTCTTTGTTTGTATTTTACTGTACCAACATTTGTCTTTTCTTGTATTTTACTGTACCTTTTCTGTACCAACATTTGTCTTTGTTTGTATTTTACTGTACCTTTTCTGTACCAATATTTGTCTTTGTTTGTATTTTACTGTACCTTTTCTGTACCAATATTTGTCTTTGTTTGTATTTTACTGTACCTTTTCTGTACCAACATTTGTCTTTGCTTGTATTTTACTGTGCCTTTTCTGTATCTTTTAAGACTTAGTTAATTTTTTATGTACCTTTTATGTACTGAATTACAAATTCAAAGGTGTGACTTTTTGTGCACTAATTTTTTTTTTTTTTGCAGTTTGATACAAAAATCAAAGGATCTTAGTTTTCTGTATACACTTTCTTACTTTGGATTTTAAGGCATGTCTTTTTTAAAAAAAAAAAAAAAAAAATTCCAACTTAATTTTTTTTTTTGCAGTTTAATATGAAATTCCAAGTACTTTTTCTATATACATTCTCTTACTTAAGAATTTTAGTTTTGCCATTTTGTATCTTGTTTTACTTCTTGATATGAAATATTTTGTACCTTTTCTGTATAAAGAGAATCTATTACGAGTTAAAGGTCGAGATTTGGAAATTCTTATCGAGTGGTCAGGTTTTCCATCTCAAACCAGGCTGTGTCATTAGTTTGAGATGAAACACAATCTGACAGCAAGGTCAGAATTTCCCCATGTCGACCTCAGTCAAGTAATTGATTATTTTTCTCACCTATAATTTACCAAAAATACCAGAATCCCTACTATTACAATGCAAGATTTGCTAGCGGGTGAAAACAAGACATGCAACAATAATGATTTAACATTTCACTCACAGCAGAATGTGAACCTATGTGACAAAACAAAGTAAGCTTTAAATTGATCACATCGACATAAGTAAAATTGATGAGAGGGGCATAAAACACAATTACTCTACTAAACTTGTATTTGTACGGCATTTAGGAAACACACAAAGGAAACTCAGAGAAACAGAGGAAGAAAAAAAAAGAATAATTATAGAAAAAGATGAAGAGATATTTAGACTAAATAGTGATATTAGTAAAATGGAGAGAGAATACAAAAGAATCCTAGAAGTAAGTGATTTGCTTATTATTAATAACATGGGGTTCAACAGCAGATCACAAAACCTTGATAAAACTTAAAATATTTAATATGTATATATACTGACATAATTGATTTGAATTGAGGAATGGTGTTAAATGTCCAAGTCAAGAATATTTCACTTATATCGAGATGTCGCCAGCTATAGGCAAAGCAAAAGTGCAGATATTTTTCCTGTGTGTTGCGCTGATGGCCTTATACAGCAGGGTTCTTTATCATGGCGTTTCTACCGTGACATAGGACTTCATTTATTTTAAGTTCCCATCTGAAATAACTGTGACTTTCATTTCGTAATAACGTGTGCTTTGGCAAAAGAACAGTCACCACTCATTTTCAAGTCTTGGGGTCAGAACTGGTCGGGTTCGAACTCACAACCTCCCACTTATGGAGTGAACACTCTACCAACTGAGCTACCGCAGTTGTTTTTTGACATATATGAGTTTGCTTCTTAATAATCTTAAATCTCAAAACTTTATTTAAAAACAAAATTCATCAATGATACCATGTTACCTATAGCTGCTGTTTGTTAAAAAAGAATGTTAAAACAAATGTTTAAATATATAATACATTACTAGTAAATGTTACATTTTTGAAGTCATATAAAGCTCTATGGCCTCTTTGTTTGATCACTGATCTCTGACATTCTTTGCCCTGCTTTTTGTGATATGTTGATTTAAAATTTAATTTGTAACTTCATTGTAACCAATCAATTATTAAAATTGCAGGAAGCCATGGCAACCCTAATAAACCAGATTGATTCGTCCGTAATGAGGTGGGAGGAGAAAGCAGTGGCTATTCAAGGAAGCAACACAAAGTCATTACTGGAATTTGGATTAAAACCTTTGGATATTTAAATAATTACACAAAAACTGAACTCTACATATTGGACAATTCTGTATTACATTTTCTGCTTTTAGGAGTTCATGTTTCTGATAAATACAGTCCACTAAAGTTGTTGTATAGGCCACAAAGTATTTTACATTTCTAAAAAGTAATTGAATTCCAGTCAATTTTTATAACTAGATTTACTTTCAGTGATGTTTTTCTGGAAATTGATTGTGCGGTAACTTGACAAACAATGTGTTTGTGTTACTTGGTAGATCCTTACATGCCATTTATTTAACTATTTTAGAAAAATGAATATATATATTTATATCTATATATTGATATATTGGTTGATGTTTAAGGACGAAGTCGTTTAATTAACTTCAGTAACATCAACAAGCTCAGTGAATTGGGAGATTACTTTTTGATAAAAAAAGGGAGGAGTTCGATAAGCTCTCTGTGATAACAATTAGAGATTCACAAATACAAATCTTATTTTAAACGCTCTTTTTAAAACAAACCTTTAGCCAAAAACTCTATTATTATGACAATGGTTCCTGATGACTTCATAAAGAAGGCAACATATACACCCGCTTTTGTCCACTTTTCAGGCAAGAAGAAAAGGGAGGTAATTTAATTTAAAGTTATCAGCATTTTACATTTTTCACATATACAACATGAAGTTAATCCAGTAAATGAGTCTCTTGCTTATCTGTCCTCAATTATCTGCTTTAATTTTTTTAAGTTGCTAATTCTCTCTATATATCCCAAACTTGACTGGAGAAATTATAGTGCTATATATAGAGACCTTGACTTCAGGCTACATGTTATATTGAATTTTTTCATCATATAATCTTAGATCATTCTATTTTATGGCAAAAATTTATTCTTCACTAATGTAATAACGTGTGTGTATTGTTAACATTTTGACTGTTTTGTTTCCCGAGGAACGATTTTCCGATGCCATCCTGTTAATGTGACTTTATATGATATGTATAAGTCAAGAAAAAAGTGATATTACATTAGTATATTATGAACTTTATTTCTTGGATTTGCCTACAAACAGTGATAAGTTTTCCTATATATAAATTAAAATATATAAAACAATATCTTTGTACAGATGAATATAAGCATTTTGATTGGCTAATGCATACAGAGTTTAGTTGAGGAATTTTACATCATTGAACTCCTATCACATGATCTGTTTAGCATTGTCATAATTGATTTTTCTAATCTTTACACAGCATTTCCAGACTAAAATGTTTATAGAAAATATTCAAATTTAATTAGTTTTAAATATTAATCTAAAGTACAGAAAATAATGAAATTTTCTTGTTGATTATTGACTAAGTTATAAAATGTAGCTAAAGAAATAAACTTTTTTTTTTTTTTTTTTTTTTTTTTTGCATGTTAGATTTTTAATTTATACACGTTATCAGACAGAAAATTTGATTTATTTCTTAAACATAAAGATTTTTCTTCAGTTAGATCTATAATTTTATATCAAATAAGTAGGTTAATTTTACATATACATATGTATATTTTTGAATACTATTTTTGCTAATTTTGTGAATTGTACATAGAATACATGTTTATTGTTTAGAATAAATTATTTGAATGATAATTTGAATATATTTATTCATTTTAATAAAATATGTTAATCTACCTTTTTAAGCTTTTGTGATTTTTTATGCAAGACAAGTAGCACTTGTTTATGATCACAATTCAGAGATAAACCTGGTGCTAGAAAATTTGCCCGTTGTCTTGATGAAATTTGGCATTTTACCCTGGGCACTCATGTTTCCTCCATCATTCCAGTCCCACATTTATGTTCATAAAGAATCTTGATTTGGTGCAATTAATCCATTACCAGTATACTCTGTGCCCAGAAATCAGAATTTTCATGCTGGTCACATGACCGGGAATTCAGATCCTATAGTCCAAATTTCCTCTAACCCTAACACACATTATGTCTGACAGCTGTGTGTAGGGTCAGAACAATTTCTATATCAAAATCCTTGGATTTTTTCGATGCCAACTGGTGTCGGAAGGGGTGCCGCTGCAAACTGATTATATTAGTAGAACTGTAGAAAAATTGCCAACCTTGATCAACAGGTTAGTGATTTATCCTCCAAGATGTCCAAGAAGTCTTGTTTTGAAAATGGAAGACGATGTCGGCAAACTCAATATCGAAAAAAAAGATCTGAATCTCAAAACAGCGATGATGACATTTCAAAATATTTTAATATTTTGAAAGACAAACCATTGAACCATCGATTGATCTTAGTAACCTTGCTATACTTCTACCTATATTTTTAGTCTGAAACAAAATGAGACGATGCACATTTCAATATCATTTGGGTATCTGAAAATCCTGTGTTTTTAATATAGAAATTGCTCTGACCCTACATACAGCTGTCAGGCATAATGTTTGTTATGGTCAGAAGAAATTTGGACTATCAGATCCTAATGAGATTGTTAAATGGATTAGTGGAATGAGTCTATCTCAAAATGATTTGGAATTCTTGTTCATGACTTTCACTTTCAATGACACTTCGTTTAAATTGATAAAATTGATTGCAACAGAAAAATGCAACAGTTGATACTGGTTGAATCAATACTGAAAAATTGCATAAAAATGCATAAAATAAAATCTGAAAAGAAGCCCTTTTCATTTATTCTTTCAACATTTGACAAATAAATATACTAAAAAACTCAAATTTTTTACATTCTTTAAATATTTTATTCAAAAGATTGTATAATTTAATGAAATTTTAAAACTTTGTTTCATAGATATAACAATATATATATTTGTATAAATCATCTGAATATCAAAAACAAAGAACAATAAATATAAGGCTTTAGAAAATAATAAATAAGAGTAAGATACATGTATAAAATGAAATAATTTAAGATTGAAAACTACAAATAAAAAGAGAAATATATTCTTGGTATTGTAGAGGCTTTTATAGATAATAAACAAAATAAAAACTAACAACAGCATGATTTTTCATATTGCAATATATTTCGAATACACAGTACATGTATTCCTTATCAGGCTTACATTTTAACTAACAAATAAACTACATGACAAGAGAAATGTTTCAGTAGCAATGATAGAAATTTCTTAAAGCCCCTTTACAAATAAAATATTCATTGGTGGACCAAGGTCACATCAAATTAGCATCTATAATTAAATAGTCTCTAAATCATAACAAAAACAAATGACAATTATAGCATTAAAACGATTAAAAATTAATGTATGAAATAGAAGAGACCCTCAGTTAAAAATTACTCTGCTGTCCATAGCAGCAAGTTCAAGAATGCCTCTGGCAACATGCCTGCTATTGTTTATAGCAACAAGAGTCCAAACAAAAATATCACAATTTATGAATATCAAGAGAATAAAATACATTTAAACAATAAATCTTTAAAAAAAAAAGTCCTTTTTAAAAATCATCCCATAAAAGTCTTATGTTGTCTCTGATGACTCATTTTTTAATTTGTCTCTAATAGTCTTTTGCCCTTAGCAACAAGTGTTCTGTTGTTATTCCCTTAGCAACAAATGTTCTGTTGTCCTTAGCAACATGTTCTTTGCTGTCCCTCAAAGAAGTTAAAATCAATAATAAAACTAGCTCCAAGAATAATTACTTTGTCTTGTATATGTAGTGGCTTCAAATCTGAATAATAATAATAATAATAATAATGATTTATTAATCACTGTTGATATGGAAGTTTTGAGATGTCATCAGTTACAATTGAGGTTGTGTAAATTTAGTATATGCTACAAACTACAACGGTTAAGAAAAGTTGCGAAAAGGTTCATGAATTTTCTCTGACAACCATGACATTAGAGTTTCTGGTTAGATAGAAGTGAGAGTGAGATAATGTTGTTTTACACTAGCCGTTTTCTCCTTTAAACTTATATCAATGTGTTAATAGTTCTGGGATGGTGGAGAAAACCGAAGTACCTGCAGAAATCCAATAACCTTCAGCATTGAGAAACTTTCTTTTGTTAGAATCTACCTAATGTGATTTAAACCTTGGAAATGAGAAGCATTGTCATCTGTTATGTTCATGCATTAGACCTCTCAGCCATCAAAACCTTATTTAACAAGGGCTCTATGAGTATACCTCAATACTGTAAATTTTCACATCAATTAATTTATTGTATCATTGAAAAAAAATCCAGCTAAATAATACAATATCAAATTATAATGATACAGTACTATGAAGCATAAAAACACTACATTCTGATTTAGGATACCAATTGCTTCTTAAAAACATTTACTAAATTTTCTAAATTTTTTGAATCATTCATAAGTCACGTCCAGTCAGGGGATTAAACCTGCAGCTTTGTCCTTGAGGGGAAAGCATTCTATCAAACAAGTTGCAAATCTTTGTAGTTATGTGGTTTATGTTCAAGGTTATTAAATAAAATAGATATATATATATAAACTCACATCTAATAGTAAAATCATTACATGATCCGCAGCACTCGTCCGTTCTACCTTTACTGTTCTTTATTATCTCTGCTACAGTTTCCTGTCTGTCATTTACTATCTGAAGAATAAAATACAGTAAAACCTGTATATAAAGACCACACACACACACACACACACACACACACACACCTAAGAAATACAGGTGCTGGAGAAAGACAGGTGGATCTTTATTTAGGGATTCCTTCAGGTAATAAGAAACAAAATCAGTTACAAAAGTTTATCTTAATGTACAGGTGCTCTTTGTAAAGAGGTTATTTTTGTAACCATATGAAGTCTCAAATACATGCCTCAGAATGGCTTATTTATAATACTGATGTTGCCGTTTCGGGCAACATCAGTAATATAAAATAGCTGTTTGGAGCCATGTTTTTAAGGTTTACCATATGAATGAGCCTTTATTGGCAACAGATCTTTATATATTCCATAGTGTTGGTAAGAGGCACTGTGAACTGTAAGTGCGCGGTTTAGACCACTCGGCCACCTTATTGGCAAGGGATCTTTATATATGCCATAGTGTTGGTAAGAGGTACTGTGATCCATAAGCGTGCGCTTTAGACCACTCGGCCACTGAGCTTAATCTGACGTAATTGAATTTAAACCTGCATGGACACTGAGAGATAATGAGATAGGTAAAGTGATGCTTTAGACTCCTTCAATTCCTTCCAATACCATGTATTCTATCAAACTTGACTGTCAGAATTTTCTTTTTTTTTTTTTTTTTTAAATATTTCAGTTATTTTTGTATAATTAAGCTGTTCATTTTTTATATTCTCTGAGTTAAAAATGAATGTAAAAATGTACAAAGTACATGAAAATGACTGTATGTATTCTATTTCTTTGCTTAAAACCAACAATTTTTACACCAAAAATAACTAACAATTTGAAAAGAGGAATGGGGGTTACCCGGTATGTAGTTTTATAAGAAAATATTTATCCTGGCTATCTGTGGTGTACGTATGCTGAACATGGGTCACAATCATCTCCAGAAATTATCAATCACAGAATGTATATTTAACTTATTGAAGAAATGAATTATAAAAAATTACAATATATTGGATAAAATAATCAAAAATAATAAAAATAAAACTCTATTACTTTGTTAATTTGTATGACTTTTAAAGCTGCATTAAGTTTTCCAAGGAAAAACTGAAACGGTGCTAATCTAATTAATGATGTTCCTAATCATTAATGTTACATTTGGTTCAATGATAAAAGCTCGAAAAAATACAGAAACAACAATAATTTCCCAGCATGATGTAGCATGTGGGATCTTATATTAGAACATGGTTACATCATAAAAAAAACGGGTCATTTAAACACATCTTACAAAACAGTGAAATACAATAAATTAAACACAGAACATCATAGAATTTGTCATTTGTGACTTTGTAAGGGATACATAACACCACTGTGAATACATCTGGTTATTAATGACGGACAATTAATACAATCTGTCAGGTTTCACTTTCATTTTATTGGTCTATGCGCATGCTCCCAGCTCATAATAATCATCATTAAACATTGACCAACTGGTTAGAGGATTCCATTCATTTACAGCTAAAAGAAATGGAATTTTAGAAAATGAATCTCACGGATCATGATTAGAAGTTATCTATTTTTAAAAAAATATATTTTTAGAAAATCAAAAAAAAAAAAAATAAATAAATAAATAAATAAAATAAAATAAAATTTAGAAAATTGAAAAACTTAATGCAGCTTTAATATTTAACAAAATTTGAGACTTACCTCAATTTTGACATCTGAGCATAGCTTACACAAACAGCAACTAAAATCGGTCCTAAATACAATCCTATCATTATCATCTTCTATGTAATAACTAGCACAACAAATTCGACTGAAAAAAGAAACAAAAGTCTACAAATTTCCATTTATTTTAGAACTCTAATTCACCTCATGGTTGAAAAATTAGGACCAGTATGTAGGTCAAACACCTAAAACTTTTCAGATCCTGAAATATTTAGTAAATTATATATTCTAATTGGAGATGATACCCATTCTGACTAACTTCAATTTTAGTTTAATTTTAAACATTTAGAATCTGTCAGAACTGAATTCTTCAGTAATACTTATGATTGTCTGGGTGACAGATTTTGTACCTTCAGGGCTGTGTGATATATCCTTGAACAAGAAAATTTATTTTCCTGTGAATTTTGTATGACTAGCTGTAATAAAAAATTCATGTATATACATGTACACAAGCAGAACACTGCAAGGTTTACCTTATTACCAAATACCATCCAAACTTATAAAAATTAGCAATTGGCAAATGGCAGAGCAACCCCTGCTATTGAAACAGTGATATTCATCAAAGAGATAACAAAATTGGCTTAAACTTTTTTTCAAATTTGACACTCATATGACCACTATATAAAAATTTTGATGGTCATTTCAGGCTTTACTTATGTGAAGCAATTTTAAACTAAAATTACACTATCATGAGATAGGTAAAGTTTCTAATAACATGAAATAAAATCTTTATCTACTATATATTTAAAAGAAATGACAAATTAGTTTTACTTCAGTTTTCCTTCTGAGAAAAAAGCCAAAAATTGAAAATGATGAATTACCTCCCCTATAGTTATAAATATGTGGTCAATATTGTTATATGGATGGTGAACCCAGAGCCCCAACTCTAGCATCATCCGCCCTTTAACTTTGCCTGAGACAATAAAAATATTTCAAATAAAAAAAAAGTTTCTAATAACATGAGATAGGTAAACTTTATAATAACAACAGCAATCATCTATAGATACTTATATCACAAATGTTTACACTAGTGTAATATCTACATGAACTTATGTACTTCCAGATCCTGATTTTAATTTGGTTTTAAAGCAGAATCTCAATTCACTGAAAATCAAGTTCCATGCCTTTAATCAAGGTCAGGGGCCCAATCATCTGAGATCCTTTGAAAGTTTATTTAAAAGGAGAGGGTCCCCAATTTCCTCTCATCAGGGATCCAGGACTTTTCAGGAAAACCCTGAATTGGACACAATGATCGGAGCAAATCCTAATAAGAATACAACAATACCATAATTGAAATGGTCGGAAGAAAACTAATAAAATACATGTGGCTTAATATTTTCTCAGTGAAAGTAAAGGGGGGCCTTGGTGGCCAAGTGGTCTAAAGTGCATGCTTACAGAGCAAAGCGTCTCTCACCGCCTGGGTTTAAATCCCACTCGGGACAGATCCTAGAGTGAAAAAGTTTGTCAGTTCGCTTCACCAAGGTCGGTGTTTTTCTTTGGGCACACTGGTTTCCTCCACTATCCCAGAACTGACTGCCTCAAAATATGAAAGAATCTTGACTGGGGCATAAAACACCATTAGTCCACTCCATCATTGAAAAGAAGGGGCACCTGTGAGGAAAATAAAATTTACTTACTCTTCCCTGATTGTAGCTATGGGGGTTCCAGGAGGGTTTTCTATTGTGAGTTCCTGCACACAGCAACACCACCACCAGCAAATAGAACAGGGGCACTTGAGGGGTCTTTCTAATCTAATAACATCCTGTTGGTCTTTATTGCTTATTTTCATACTAAATCCCCGAATGGCCCCTAGACACTGTCTGGCATAACATTCAGATACTAAAATAATAAAAATACATTTTTTTTAAAAAATTCTTTTTTAATTGATTGCTTGTATTCACAGTCTAGCTTGGTGCCTGAGGTTAACCAGAGATTCTGTCTGCATTCATATTGTGAAATATTATACAACTATGCATCCTCCTAAAATGATAGATTTATATCCAGCATGTTGAAAACTGTTATTCCCATAGCTAAAAATTATTTTTCTATTTTTTGACAGTTTTTTTAATTTTGTTATTTTCTAATTTTAAATATTCAAGTTAATGCCATAATAAATGAATTAATTTTCTGCAAGGAAGGCTATCCATAAATTCAGCAAGAAAAATTGATGAAGTCACTCTCTTAGATAATGACAATAAAGTAAATGACAGACACAACTTTTTAATTGTTTGTCCTGGATTTTGTGCACTTGTACAGCATATGTGTGTGAGCTTAGTGCGAGGTTTACCTTCCTAAGGTATTTGAAGTCAGCGGCAAAGACTTGCTGGGAAGGTAATTGCAAAGTGTGTGTGTGTGTGTGTGTGTGTGACAGATTGACTGAATGCATTCATCATATTGAAGACAATCTAAATACAATGTATACTCTGTCATGCACAATATAATTTATCTCTTAGATAATATTTCTATTCAGATCAGAGAAAATTAAACACAGCTAATTTTGGCCAAATCGCATCTGATATATTTATGATTTTCTTTTAAAATATTTATTCAGCAAGTCATCTTTCATATCCCCTTGTCTTTGGGAAGATACACAAGTAATTAAGGTTACAAACATTCATGGCTCAAAGGTCAATGGGTTTAACTTGAGTTTATACTTGAGCAAGACAAATTTAATTCCACATTGCTCCAGGCAATCCAACTGTGAAGGCTATCTTGCGTGTTGACTTATTTAACTGATCAGTAAAATGAATGAATGATGTTAATCATTTAAGTCAAAATTATCTCCATAATTGATTGATCAGCTTAGATAAATGAATAGTGTCAATCCATCCAGTCATAATAAGCTACCATTTTTTCCCAGTTATCAGCCAAGTCCTGATTATCTCCCTTATTTCACGCTACATTAATGTATATCATCAGGCCAGTCATAAATATCTCCTGCATGTTAATTATCTCCAAAAAGTGGAACTTGTTTTCCTGTGTTAAGCAGACATATCAAAGGGAGATAAGTAATCGACAGGCTAGCCATAATTATCACCTTAAATAAAATAAAATAATTTTTATACCTTCCTGTATATACAAGAAATGATCATCAACATCAGCTCCTTCTGCGTGTACTGTATATCTACATGGTCTCTGGAAACACACTGAAAAAAAAACATAAAAAATTATGTAAGACAACCTAGCTTAAAGCTTGTCTCACACAGAACACAGTTGGGCACACGGTTTAAATACCGTATACTCGGTTATACATGGGTTGACTGGTACGAGTATTGAGCTCCAACCGTGCCTGGGGATGAGTTGGTATGATGTAGACTCGAATGTAGCACGAGTAGGTACGAACAAAGCACGGATATACTCGGTCAAGCAAGGTTTCTCACGGTTTGAACACGAGTTGCAAACGATTTTGATACGATTGTTGTACGGTTCCAAGTACGGTCTGTTATGGCCTAGTACGATTAAACACGACTTTTACTCGATTAACTAGACATTTACAGGGTTTACATACGATCCCACCGACTTTTGTTCGAGTTTTGCTTGAATTATCACACATTCGTGTATGTTTTAATATATACGATTTATATACGATATTGACACGGTTGAGCTCACTCGTGGAGTGAACTTCATGTGCGGTTGTATATACGGTCTCACACGGTCTTGTACGATCGCTAATACAATCATACATGGACATGGCACCCGTGCCAGTTTTTTAAAAATTTTAAAAATCATACACTGCTTTCACGGATATACTCGAATGGCCCGAGTGTAACTCGGATAAGGCCACGGTTGGTTCGGTTGTATGTAAGGTTTACACGGGTGGCCAACCGTATAAGCCATGTGTTCTGTGTGAGACAGGCTTAAAGTCACTTCTGAGATTATTTAATTGACAAATTCAAACTTATTGTCACTGCCAAAATGATTCTGCTGACTGAAACAAGCTTAATACCCCTGTCAAGATTCTTCAAATTTCCTTAAAAATTATGGTATATATTGATAAATACTAGTAACTGTAATATCTATTTAAGTTATATATCTACATGTAGTATACACATAGCAAACAAGTTTGAAATAACTCATTTACTCCCTCATAACTAACATTAACCCTGTTGAATACATAATATTTTTGTATTGTTCTTTGAAAACACACTTGTACGGAAACCATTGAATATCATAATTGTAATATAAAAATTTAAGCTTGACAAGTAATCTTACATTTTTTCTTTTCAATTTTATTATCTGAAATGGTTAAGGCTTTGATAATTAATGAAGAATTTGTAAATCTCTTGATCTATTAAAAAGAATACCCACTGTCTGCTTTGCCAAGGCATTCATGGATGGTTATTTCATTTAATTGGTTTAGCTCTTTCAAACCTTCAGGTAGATCATTTTTATCCTCTGTGTTCACATTTGGAGCTGTAGTTTTAGTTATAGATTCAGGCTGGTTAACAATGGCCGTCATATCAGACTTTACGATTTTACATCTTTTTATTCATATCTGCATTAATTCTACCTGCAAGATTATCAGATATTTCATGATTTTAATGTCAATAATACAACAACAACAAAAATAATAATAATAACAATAACATAAGCATTCAAAATTTATCAAAATTATCAGTTTATTCTGCCTTAACTAAACCCTGAATACTTTTTAATTTTTCATGTTGTACCCTCTGCAAAAGAATCCTCTATAAATTTTCCAGAAATCTTATTGCCTTTGGATACATATTTCCCTGTTATCCATGATTTATTTAACAATATAATTTGTTGGGAAAAAGTTTACAGCTATATATATGGCTTTAAGTTTTAGCTCACCATGTAATTTTTTTAAAGGAAAATCTATCTCTGTGGGATCAATCCTCAGCCAGGGCACTCGGTGAAGATTTGGAATTTTTTTTAGACATTTCCTCTTTCTTTTACCTCGTAGCCCAAACTAAATTACCTGCTAAAGTGTTGTTTGATGTTTGAAATAGAGGAATGTTGGGAAATCTCAACTTTACATTCAAGGGAGGAATGTTTCCGAATTGACCAAGCCAGGTGTAGTTGTCATTCACAGTAGATTCAACAGAGTGATTTACTGCTAGATTTTCTTGTCCAGATCTTTTAGCCTTGTGGTGAAACTGTTCACCAAGGAGAAATTGACTAACTCATCAGCCAGAGCACTCAGCAAGGAGTGGATTTTGAAGTGTTTCTCTCCTTCCTGTTACATTTTCAATATGTCTTTTTAGGATATCTCATCTGGCCTTCTACTAGAATATCCATCTTGTTGATATAAAACAATGTGGGACACTTGCTGAAGCTGAAAAATGTCCTTTGAAGACTCAACTCAATATGAAAAACATTTTACTAAACCCCAAGTAAACTGAAAACCTGTAAAAAATGTAATTACCATATGGAAAAAATAACCTCTATCAAGTGAATACCATCTGTCTTGTTCAAACAAAATGTGTAGTCTGGAAGGTGTCTGCTTTAGGCAGGTTCCATAGTACTTGCTTTCTGTTATCAATATCCAAAAGACAATGAAGTCCAAGGCCAAAATCATTTTCACCAACTAAACATAATGTAATAGGAAAGGGAAAAACAGTGGCTAAACCTGGAACCTTCTCTATACTAGCAGGATGCTCTATTGACAGAGCTTACCGGCTACCTATCAAGCCTGATCTGCTACAATAATATACCACCTGCTTAAGCCTAAGGGTTAGTTAATTGGAGAATATTTGCTCCAATTCAATTCCTATAGAAATGTGATTACGTTTATAAAAGGGATTGGATCTTATTCTTGCGTTGTAAACTAGACCCGGTCTTTATGTGACAATATTTGAAAATGCAACACGAACTTTCATAGAAAATAGAATTTTAAACCGTAAAGATTATAGTAAGAGTAGCAGAAGGATAAGGACAACAAAATGAAGCATTTGAAGCAACGATATTTTAAATTAATTTCCTTTTGTTCCTTTGAGAGAGAGAGAGAGAGAGAGAGAGAGAGAGAGAGAGAGAGAGAGAGAGACTAACGTTACACACATTACCTGTTTAACCCATCAGTCGAATTCAACTTTGTCAATATTTTCGACTTTGCTTAAGTTCTTAACATCGGAAGTAAACATATCCTTATAATTTCCGAATGAAAAACGAATTTAACCGAATAATAATCCGGTGCAATGTTCTTAAAGGCAAAATGGGTTTAAATGTTAAGTAAAAAAAAAAAAAAAAAAAAAAAAAAATTCATTTTTCAAAAATAAAATTTCATCAAATATACTAGCGGAAAAAAATAACTGTAAAACAATAAAATTTATAATTTCGCTATTATTACTGAATGTATAAATCTTAAAATTTGCACAAATGGTAAGTGTATATACCTCTATCATATCGCTTGGTCATTGCATCAATTGCCCGTGATTTTTACGCTTCATGCGCACGGGTCGGTTTTCACGCAATCGTCAGTTGCCCAGCATTTCAGTGTGACAATATTTTAGGAATAATTTACTGTTGTTTGTTTGTTTGGACACCAGAAAACCAGAAAAGCAACTTTATTCGGTTGAAAGCTTCCACAGTGTAATGCCTAGGCTAAATGAAAATGATCGCCTCCGCGCAATTGGTATGCTTGAGGCTGGTATGACCCAAAGCTTTGTCACTAGACATTTTGGTGTCCACAGAAACACTGTTTATCCTTTATGGAGACGATACCAACAGTTTGGCACCACTAGAGACCGCCCTCGTTCAGGACCTCCACGCGTAACGACACGTCAGCAAGACAACCAAATCCGGCTTGTGCACCTCCGGAACCGTTTCCAAACTGCCAGTGCTACTGCCCGGAGCATTCCTGGAATACGCCCAATCAGCCCCAGAACGGAATCGTTTACTGGAAAGACATATTCGCCCACGATGTCCGGCAATCCGTCCAATTCTACAACGACGTCATCGCACAGCTCGTCTTGCATGGTGCAGAACACATTTACGCTTCAATCGACGAGACTGGGCACAAATTATGTTCACCAATGAGTCCAGATTTCACTTGGACAGCAGTGACGGACGCTCCAGGGTTTATCGGCGCATTGGAGAACGTTTCCATGACGCGTGTGTGGTGGAACGACGTTCGTTCGGTGGGGGCAGTGTAATGGTTTGGGGTGGCATCACAGCGAATGACAGAACTCCTCTGGTAGTCATCGACGGGAATTTGACCGTTGTACGGTACCGTGATGAAATCCTACAGACCAATGTCATCCCATTTATTCAAGGACAGCAACGTAACGTCACTTTTTAGCATGATAATGCAAGACCACACGTCGCACGGGTTGCAATGGATTTTCTGGCACAGCATTACGTCAATGTGTTACCGTGGCCAGCCGTTTCACCCGACCTTTCTCCAATTGAACACGTATGGGATGAAATGGAACGCCGATTACATCATCTGCCCAATCAGCCTGTTACATTGCAAGGGTTGGCCCAAGCGTTAGACCAGATATGGAACAACATCCCTCAAGCATTCTTTAGGCATTTAATCAACTCTATGAGGCGTCGCTGTCACTCCTGTGTCAATGTTAATGGTGTTCACACACGATACTGATCTTGTGAACTGACTTTTACTATCTGCTATGTTTGTAGTCCCCTGTGTATGATAACAGTATCTGTAACCTTTTCAATGACATGAATTTGTAAAGAAATATCTGATAAACAAATACGAAATTATTCATTGCTTTGCATTTTCAAATTATTTTATAATCTCACATTTCAGTCATGCTCAGTTACTTTTATCCGCTAGTAGATTAACAAGAATTGGAATAAATTGTACTCAGTTATTAAGAAATAAATGAAATTGTAGATGTTTGTTTATTTCCGTCTCTCCTTGAGAATCGGGCCATTAACAAGTCCCCTCCATTTCACTTTATCATATGCCACTCTTGCTGCCTCTGCCCAGGTGCTGAAGCCAAGGTCTTTCCTTTCTTTTTCTATTGTCCTCCTCCAGGTCTCTTTTAGACGACCTGTCTTTCTTTTACCATCTGGGGTCCATGTAAGGGCTATTTTAGCATGCCTGCTGTTCTCCATCCTGGGCACATGTCCCAGCCATTTCCACCTTCTTGTTCTGATGGTGTCACTTATCTTTTCACAGCCATCTTCGGTTTTCTTACTTCTTCATTTGTATCTTTCATTGGCCAATATATTTTTAAGATTCTCCTTAAGCTCTTGTGAAGGAATGTGTCTAGCATATTTTCATCATTTTTGTTCATTTTCCAGGTTTCGCTTCCGTATAGAAGGACAGAGATGACATTGGAGTGGAACAGGCGGACTTTTGTTTTCTTTGATAGTTGGCTGTTGTTCCAACTAGGTGTAAGTTTGTTGTACGTCATTTTTGCAAGACCTAGTCGTCTTCTGATGTCTTCATTTGTTCCGCCAGTGGTTGTTATTACTGTACCAAGATAGATGAATGATTTGGCATCTTCTATTTCATTGCCATTATTGCTGGTGATCGGTTGATTGGTGTTTGTGTTCAGTCTCATAACTTTTGTTTTTGATGCATTAATCTTGAGGCCAGTGGAATTGGCAAGATTGTTAACTTTGTTAAACTTTCTTTGTAGTTGGTCTTTAGTGCTGGTGCTGAATTTGTAAATGATTTCATTAAAAAGTAACATGATAGCACTAGCTATAGAAGCGTAGATATAGTTTTTATTTGACATACTAAAACAGCAGGTTTACCCTCCAATACTTTAAAGTCAATCCAGAATCCTGAGGCCTGATATCGATTTGTTCCAGATTGAACAATCGTGGAATAGAAAAAATGCACTTACCTTTGAATGGTACACGTGTTGTCAAGTTGCTTTCTTCTCAAAATCAAGACACTGTATCTTCGATGCTGATTTCACAGCTAAATCCAATTTATAACATATGAATATTCAAAATTGATAATATAACCCTCTTAATTAAAACAAAACCTCTAAATAATCCAAATCACTAACTTCAATGTACCTATATACATAACTGTTTGCATAAAGCTGGGTGCATCCATGCGAAGACAAAGTTTAAAAAAAAAAAAAAAAACAAAAAAAAAAAACAAAAAAAAAAAAAAAAAACGTGTGAACTACGGATATTTTGGAAAGAGTTGTTAATAAACAAAGGTATAGTGTGTAAAATATGACATATATAAGTTTTGTGAAAATAGGACAATTAATGATTGAAATCTACTTTGTTTTAATTTTGTATCATAGACCTACTATACTTAAGTTTTATTGTTTTAATCTTAAATTTAGACTTTGTCATTTAAGGCACTGATCGCAAAATAAGTCTGATAGCTAAGGCTTTTCAAAGTATTAAACTTAATGAACTATTTAATATCAATGAGTTAAATGTTAATCATAAGTCCAAACGTTTTAATAAGTTGATTTATATCAGACAAAGATATCTTTATATTCTTTCTTTTATGAAGTTACACTTTAAAAGCTATTCTGTCTTGAGTTTGGACCTGTTGTTGTAATTACACAAAAAGTACAATGTTTTAAGTTAGAGGGAAGCCTCAAACTGGCCACTGTGTGAGAGAAAGAATTAACACTTTAACGCACCTCTATTGATTATATGTTACCGGCCTATAAGTGTATGCTTACGGAATAAATGAATAATTTTCAATTCTTTCTCCCACAGAATAGACAGTTTTCGGCTCAAGTTCTCTATAATATATAAAACCTGCTAATGATGGTTAGTTAATCAGGAACGTCTTTTAGTTCTATGGTCATTTGTTAGCTAGTGAATTTTTAATCATTGTTTCTGATATTTAAGGTTGTCATAATACGTTCACTCATATCAATAATATGAACTCTTTTCACGTGCTTAAATCTCTTCATGCACAGTGTTTTTTCTCTATGTTTGCATGTATGTCAAGTAATATCGGAGGTGTCCATTAATTTGAATACCTAGGCACTTGGAGTCGGTGATTCCGAGACGCGAAACACACACACACACATGCACACACATACACACTTTTCGCTACAGTAGCTAACATTATAGTGTCATTTCCATAAATAAACATATAGAGTTCTAATAGATTTGTTGATGATGTGAAGTTTCTTAAAGATGATAGAATATGAAAAAAAAATCCACAATTACTACATCAGGTATAGCTGGTGATGCTTGGATATGATTTGGATAATACTGCGGATATATCTTTAGGGAAAGATTTGATACATGTATTAACACCAAGTTGTGGAGTGTTTTGATAGTGAATTTTTTACAACAACAGCAGCAGCAGCAGCAGCAACAACAACAACAATAATGTCATATACCACTTTTTGACTTTAATCATAAAAATACATTCAAAAAGTGGTATATGACAATATATTGTCATATACCACTTTTTGAATGTATTTTTATGATTACATTCAAAAAAGGGTATATGACAATAATATTAATATCTTTTAACTATTTAACCACACCATCTGGTCAAATAGGTATACGTGTAATCAATGACCTGATGAAACGAACCATAATGTAACTCAAATATCATATTTGAGATAAGCTATGGAAGTTCATTAGATTTTATTTTATGTTTCTTCTTTTGAATCTGTGGTGCCATGTAGCCAAGAAAGTTCGAATACTGTCTAGTTTTACACTGCCGGTGTAATGAAGTATTTTGAACCGGGTTGAAAAGTGACCCGGGGGGATCATATTTCAACGTTGAAAATTGAGACCAGCTGTGTTGAATTACGACCCTACCCCGTTGAAAACCGGATCGTGGAATTTTGATCAGTAAACCGGGTCTAAATTCAACAGGTTAAAACAGATAATACTAATGAATTAATTTTTGTTTTTTCTAGTTGTTGGGTTTTTTGTGGTCTTTATTGGAAGGGGGGGGGGGGGTGGGTAATGATATAGGTTTCAGTCAATTTGTCTGTCTGACATTTTCCCTGTCTACCTGTCCGAACTTGGAGTACCTGCTTTATGTAAAAAACCCCTCTTACTACTTTAAACCAAGAAGTATGAAACTTTGTTTGCTGATATATATATATATATATATATATATATATATATATATATATATATATATATATATATATATATATATATGTGTGTGTGTGTGTGTGTGTGTGTGTGTGTGTGTGTGTGTGTGTGTGTGTGTGCAATAATATTTTGCCTGCATTGTATGATTGTTTTAGATTTCTTGACTAATTGAACTTGTCTATCATTCAAAATTGTCCCTATTAAGTGTACTTTCATGTCTTGTCGGACATATTTTCGTTATATGGTGTATTACACCGTGTTCCTGTTGCAAAGTACATGTTTTACCTGCAAATTCCTTTTTCTATTTAGTCAGTCAACAATTGTCTACCAATTTTCTGTATTAGTATTCATCTCCTCCAAAGATTCTGAAGTCTTAAACATGTTGAGGGCGAGGGCGGATGTATTCAAAATTATTATTAACTTTTTCGAATACCAATCGGGACAGATTTTAGTGTGAGATCTAGAAAGTTTGTCGGCTGCATAAGGTCAGTGGTTATTCTTCTGGCACTCCGGTTTTCTCCACCAACCTTGAACTGACCGCCTCGATATAAATGAAAGAATCTTGACTGGGGCGTTAAACTCTCATATACATAGTGTTCCTAGAAATGATTGAGGAATTCTGATGAAAACCGAATTTCTTAAACTATTCATGAATCACAATGGATACACCAAAAAAGTAATATTTTGTTAGTCCACTATTTCCCGAAATACCAATGTGTTCGAAACATCATCCTAAAATATTCTCTAGGAATAATGTAAGTAAATTTGATTTTTTTCTCAAAAATGAAATAATTGAAAAAGTAACAAATTGCTTTCTCCACTCAATTTTTTTGACTTGGTGATCCATTGACAGTGATTTGCAAAACAAAAGGTATCTAACGTGCATTCTAAAGAGTATTAAAGTAAATTTCAAACTAACGACGGAGAAATGACGACTGAAAGTGGTGGAGTTAAATACAACCAGCAGAAGCAATAATTCAAATACAAGACTACACTTGAGGACCCGAGACCAATACATAAACGACATGATATTGGCTGCGCGTGCATGCTACAGAATTATTGAATGGTGTGGTTTAACATTTTTATGTTACTGTACAGGAAGAGATCTCGGGAAATGAATATTTAAACATTGCCCTTCTTGTATCAAACAATATCCCTCTGCACAATTAAAATGCATCTAGTGTTTATAGAAATTAAAATGACACATTTTAAGAAATGGATCGATACCCCCTTTGAAATAGTGAGGTTCAATTGCTATTGATTTTTCTTCCACTAACCAAACAATTACTTTAACATACTCAAAATTTTGAAAGAAACAACTTTCAGTAAACATGTATGGAAAATAGCATAAATATTTAGAGAAAATAGGTCCATTGTAAAATATTTTGATATATCCGAACAAATATTGACAAACGAGAGTCAATTGTATTTTGCAATCGGATAATTGTATAATTATAAAATGCATACAATTGAACGAAAGCCTAATAGACTCGGTTTGAAAAAAAACCGCGTAATAATGCGTTACTTCTCGCGTAACATGTCACGTAATAATACATGACTTTCGTTAATTAACGCGTAACTTTCGCGAAATAACGCATAACGTTTTATAAAGATAACTTATTTTTTAATCAGTTCTTTGTGCTGTCCTAAATTGACATGTTTAAAATCAAAAATGAGATCGTGTGTTTGTGCTATCAAGTTGACAATATATTTGCTTTGCAAGTCTACATCTGAAAAGTGCTCTCTAACAGTCCACATAAAAGATCTGAAAATTTGACATCCATTTTCAACAAGTCGTCACAATCATCTAACAAGTCAACAAAATCATTGTCGAGTCGACATTATTATTATTTGACAAGTGAACACATAAAACCCGACTAGGCGCTAAACATTTGACTAGTCGATATAAAAATCTAACAAGTGATAGCACAAATATACTGTCATTCTGGAATTTAAAAAACCCCCACTCAACTCATGCCGATCGCTCAGTATCATAATAGCCGTTGATTTCGGATACACCGTGTACATGTTATGATTTACTGATTTCTGTCTAGTTTTATTCTGAATTATAAACTTATTAACACAAACACAAGCACGCGCACGCACGCCCGCACACGCACGCGCGCGCACACACACACACACACACACACACACACACGTATATATATATATATATATATATATATATATATATATATATATATATATATATATATATATATATATATATCATGATGTCGAACAACGTCCAGATCATAGACAGATCAAAACTCTGTAGTTTGTGGAGAGGATTAATATTCAACAGGGTAAATTTTCAACGAAATGAGGTCATAATTTGTCGAGAAAAAATTATCAACCTGTTGAAAAATGACCCCGGGTATAAATTTCACGAACTTTGGTCTCAATTTTCAACGTTGAAAAAGCACCCCCGGTTCAATATTCAACGTTGAAAATGAACTCCGGGTCAATTTTCAACCCGGGTCAAAATACTTCATTACACTAGCTAACCTTTTAACAAGAAATAATAGAATGGCACACCTAGAATACAGTATAAGACGCCAAATGACGGGACAGTCGCAATAGACAATTATTGTGAAGGTAATGAATAAATGGAACAGATGACAGAGAGAATTTTACATCTTTTACAGAGTATTTTACAAGAGGTTGTACACATACCTGTAAAATGGCATTAGAACGGAAAAATACTTCCTTACCAACAGATAACAATGAACTCTATTTGATGGTCATATCCTTCTTGAAAATTTTCATCTAAAATCCTTTTTTTATTCTTGAGCCATCATTCTGAATAAAATAAATAAGAAAAGAATATCAAAACGAGTCTGAGTTTTGGTCGAAATCTTAATCGAAATAGAAGATAGAAAAGGCGCAAATAGAAGCAACACGATTTGTCAAGAAACAACTAAGAAATCATTCAAAAGTTATTGGTAAGCAGGCTCGTGGCAGGTATTTTAGGAAGGGGTGCAATTTTGAAGAATGCCGTCACACCAACGGCGCGTGTGTGCACCACAGATGCGCCTCACGAGGGGTTTCTGCTGGCATGCTCTCCAACTAAACTTTTGAAAATGAGACGCAAAAAGATGCATTTTGGAGTATTTTAATGAACAAATAATAGTCAAATATGATGTTTTGAAGTTCCATTTTTCTTGTTTTAATTTAATTTATGTTTTCACAACGAATTTAAGGGTTTAGTAGTGGTAGATGATTTTAACGAGACTTTAACGGTGCTTAATGGTTTCCAAAAGGGGGTGCGTTCGCACCCCTTGCACCCCTCTGGATACGGGCCTGGTAAGTTATGTTTTGCTACGAGATCTTTTTCTGAACAGTCAGTTTGTATTGGTACGAATCCCAACAAAAGCATACAGAAGAAGATTTAAGGACTAAAAGAAACAAAAGATACAGATTCTTTTGTGTCAGAAAATCTGGTTACCAGTCCATGTACATAACTACTGGGTGTGGATTGGTATCACTTCCTTAGGAAATATTGTTACCCACCAATCTACATAACCATCAAGTATAGATTGGTTTAACTTCTCTAGAAATATGTGGAATCTATGGAAAAAATCGAAGAACCGCTGAAAAGACTATCAACCTTTCTGTTTTAGGCCGAGTGCAGTGACTCAAATATTGATCACTAATATATGGTATCATATTTCCAATCAACCATATCGACAAATCAAAAATGTAGAAGAACAGCCGTGTTATAATTTATTTCCAAAAATTAGCTTTCAAAAATCTCAAAAACTATGTTGATATGAAAAACAAATATATTGACTTTAAAGACCAAAAAAGTTTAAAAATACTTTAAAGCTGCATTAATGCCCGTATTCACAAAGGTGTTTAAAACAGAATTACCTGTCTGAACGGCTTATATTTTTAAAATCTGTTTCACAAACAATGCTCAGTCTGAGCTGAATTCAAATTTCCAGGTAAATCTAAACCTGCTATATAGCAGGTTTATATGTTAATCTTTGATTTAAAATGGATGACTACATTGATTTTCTTGACCAATTTGATTTATTTGATCGTTTAAATAGGAGACCTCAAGTTTTCAGAGATAGAATAGACCCATTTGACTTTTATGATGAAACTGATTTCATTGCTAGGTATCGTTTTAGCAAGGATAATGTCATTGACATAATGGAGTTAATAGGAAACAGGCTAGAACACAAACGTAGAAAACATTCATCTGTTTCGTCGATTCAGCAGTTGCTTGTTGCCTTAAGATTCTATTCAACCGGTAATTTTCAACTTGACAATGCTGACTTATTTGGCATTTCGCAGCCAACAATTTCCAGAATTGTGCAAAAGGTTTCGGGGATTATTGCATCCAAATATCGTGATGTTGTCACATTTCCAAGTGGGAACGGGATTCTTGAAGTACAAAGGGGCTTTATGAATATTAGTGGCATTCCTGGAGTTGTTGGTGCAATTGATTGCACCCACATTCCAATCCAGTCCCCAGGTGGATTAAACTCGGAACTATTCCGTAATAGGAAAGGGATTTACTCGGTAAATGTACAAGCTATATGTGATCACAATTGTAAATTTACAAATATTGTAGCAAGGTGGCCTGGAAGCACACATGATAGCCGAATTTTTGATAATAGTAACATATGTGCTAAATTTGAGCGTAGGGAAATTAATGGTATTTTACTGGGAGATAATGGGTATCCCCTACGTCCATACTTAATGACACCACTTTTACATTGTGCAACTCGAGCAGAACAACTGTATAACAATGCACACGCACGTACACGAGTGAAAATTGAAAACAGTTTTGGTATACTAAAGTGAACATTTCCATGTTTACGAAAGAAGTTGGCTGTTAAATTGGAAACTACTTTTCACATCATAGGTGCCTGTGCTGTACTTTACAACCTTCGTAAAAATTGGAATTTAACCATACCTGATGATAGCTCTGATGATAGTGATAATGAGATAAACATGCCACAAGTTGTTTTTCAACAAAATCAAGGAGGACAGGGGTATAGGTCATTTTTGATTCGGAAATTCCAGTGATAATATAAGATAAATAGAGTTGAAACAATTTGAAACAAATTGTCATAATATATATATTTTGTATAGAGTACATTGTATCTTACCTTCTCAGGTGAGTCTTGTGTATGGCCATGGAATGCTGCATCATCGTCGTACTCATTTTCAAAACTGTATATTTGCTGAGGAATCATTTCTCTCACTACCGTGCATACTTTATCAGTTATATTCTCCGATTTGCCACCACCAGTTTTATTAATTTCCCTGCGCTCTTTAGCTACTGCTGATTTCGTTTTTGATTTTAGATTTTTCCATAACGATTTTAACTGTGTGGCAGTCCTTTTATTAACTCCATGCCTTGAATTAAATTCAATTGATAAATCGTCCCATGACTTGTTTTTTCTTTCAATCATCTTGGCATCAGTTGCCTTGTTTTCAAGGATATCCTTTCTTGTCCCCACCAGCTCCACTAAAATGCATTTTTCCAGTTCAGAAAAATTTGGTCCCTTTTTTGTATATGTTGCCATTATAATGATAGAGATCTCAGGTAAATCAGACTTAAATTCTTATAAGAATATGGCTCAAAATTGGGTGAATAGTGCTCACAAGCGATTTAAAACAGTTTTAAACCCGATTTACCTGTGACTGATTTAGATGATAAATCTTTCTTACCTGAGACAGGAATAAGAATACGGGCATAAGTTTTCCAAAGAAAAAATTAAAACGGTGCTAATCTAATTAATGATGTTCCTAATGAACAATGTTACATTTGGTTCAACGATAAAAGCTTGAATAAATACAGAAATTACAGTATTTAGCCAGCGAGATGCAGCATTTGGGATCTAACATTAGAACATGGTTACGTCATCAAAACCCGGGTCATTTAATCACAACTTTAAAAACGGTGAAATACGATAAATTAAACACGGAACTTCGTTGAATTCATTTCAAATACATCTGAATATTAATTAAGGACAATTAATGCAATTTGCCATGTTTCGCCTTCGATTCATGGGTTTTCCGTACATCCATGCGCATGCTCCAAGCTTATAATTACCATCGTTAAGAATTGACCAACCGGTCAGAGGATTCCGTTTATTTACAGCTAAAAGAAATGAAATTTTAGAAAATGAATCTCACGGATCGTGGTTAGAGGATATCTATTTTAAAAAAAATATATTTTTATAAAATCAAAAAAAAAAAAAAAAAAAAAAAAAAAAAAAATTGAAAAACTTAATTCAGCTTTAACTTGCAGAATTGTACTGCTATCAAACTATCAAAATATATAGTTTCAAGTCCGTGGAAGATAAAACAAGCAAGATATCAGAGTTTCAATCATTCATTCAAAACATTTTTGCGCTAAAATGATCAAACTATATAGCTGTTACAGGAAACATGTCGTAATCGACACAAAATGTATTAGGAATACTGCAGCATGCAGAAAACAAAAATTTTTAAACAAACTACGTAAATGTCACTATTAGGATAATCCTGACATAATATAATAATACATGTACTGACATTGTTTCCAGACTGAAGAGTTATTTAAAGCTTTTGGCATATCAAAGAATTTTAAAACAAACAAACAAACAAGCAAATAAATGAATGATTGAAAGAATAGATAAATAATTAAATAAATAAATAAATAAATAAATAAATAAACATTATAAATTGAATATGATTGAATAATAAATTAAACAAAGAGAATATAAATGAAACTGAATATTTAGTCAGTCGAGTAAAATATTTAAATCAAACGTAAACAAACTGTAATTTAATGTGATATGTAAAGAAAGAAAAACTAAAATTGATAAAAATCTTTCTTTATGATCCGAAAAGAAAAAAAAAAAAATGAAATGTGAAAGGAGATAACAAAGAGCATTTCTAAACGTGCATTGTGGGTATTACAATATCACAAAAATAATATTAGAAATGAGATCTCGTCGACAGGAGATTTAATCAAAAGTGACGTCTGCTACATACTTATGTCAATGGCGGGAAAATAATCAAGATGTTTGTCTTGTAGGTAAATCACAGATAATGATGTTGTCCATGCCAATATATGAGTATATAATTGGTGGGGAGGTTTGATTAAACGTCTCTTAATTGTTTTTGTCACAACATAAAGAAGAATTTTGAGAGTGGAGTTGTTGTAATTATACGCTGTTAAGGGTAATTTGTATCTATTGGAGTATATATCAATGATATATTTAGTGTAATTAATCTGACCTACCACCGCCCAGTGTACGGCATTGCCAAGTCGACATTGATATCCCTTCCAATATTATACCGGCTGTAAAAGCAAGTGATATTATAGGGATCATGAGCAAAACCAATTTCGTATACAAAAAAGTGTAAAATTAAGCACCAATATATAATTAATATATTCAGCAACATTAAAAACGGATTCTAAATGTCACTGATATGATACAACACAGATTACGTTATACAAGATACATTAAACTGTGCCTTGTTGAACCGTAAATTTCACATATTCGAATATGTCACACGTGTGAAAAAATTCGTACGGATTTTTCAGACGTGCGACAAATATCAGCGTAGGAATATGTCACAAGTAGGTATTTTGAAATTTTCGAACCCCCCCCCCCCTTTTTTTTTAACCAACTCGAAGTTACAACGAATGTTTCACAATTTCTTACCCAAAGACCGATTAGCCCAATATGTCTTTGCATAAATTTTCCCGGTCTTGACAAACAGGAGTGATTTAAAATTGACATAAACTGCAAATGTATGATGGTTACTGATCCTGGTTGGGCAGAAATAGTATAAATGCGTGCATGTAGTGCGCGTGTTAGACGTTATTTATTTTATTTCATCATCAGAATGATTTAAGTATTAGGGATATTGAAAGAATATTATCAAAATGGATTTTAAATAGTTGTTTTATCATTAACTTGTGTTGCACTATATCTTTAATTTCTATTGCGTTAGTTAATTGATTATGTTTCAACTATCACGCTGAACGCAAAAAAAATGCGTCGTGAGAAAAAGAATCCAACCCTTCTTTAGTGACTGATTTTTTTTTTCTGAATCCTCTCCTCGTGTGTCAAATTTGAACACATTCGGTTTCAGAAAAATCTATCTCTCACATGGGTGGATTTTTAAGCCACACGATTTAATTCAGGGGAGCACTAAACTAGTATATATGCCCTTATATCAATTCGAAAGTGGGCACCGTTCAACTGTTCGTCCGTTTGAGCGTCTGAACATTCATCATTTTTCATCTCCGGGTTGTAACCTTGATATGCATGAACGGAATTTCAATACATGAAGCGCGAGTAATCAGCACACCAACTTGAAGTGTCACAAACAAAACTTGGCAGAAAAATTACTAAGTAAAGTCCAATTTAATTTGGAGATGTTTATCTTAGTCAGTCGTAGTGAAGTCCTCAATGAAGCGCTTGTGTGCAATTTGCGACAAAACATTAGACGTCCTCTAGCATTGCAACATTAGCAGAATTGTAAGTGAAAAATGAACATAGAATTATTAAAGTCTGAAAAATTTCCAATTAACTTTGAAAGGTAATAAAAGTATAATTAATTTCACTTACTAAAACCAAGGTGAAAAAATCCTTCAAAAACAAAATGTGACTACCGACACTGGCTGTATAAGGACGTGTCGGGTACAATCTAGTAATGGTTAAATGGAAGGGTTGATGAATAAATATGAAAGAAAAAATTGGTTTAGTTAAAATGCTACTTATGAGCAGAAAGGAAAATTGCAGCTGAAACAAATGTACTTGAAAAAACCAACCAGTAACACATCACAACTAAAAGCAAGACACATAAGGAAAAAAAAAAAAAAAAAAACAAGCACAGTACATAGAAACGCATATATGGACCACTGACTATAAAACTCGATTTTGGACCGGCATCATTCTTTACGGAGAATTAAATAAAAAGTCTCACACACCTGTACACATGCAAAGTTCTACCTACACCACACTGAATACATTTGTACAAAAGGATATAAACACAAAGGAAGAGTAAATGATCTTGGCACGAAAATACTTAGTAAACCCCCATAACAATCTTTGGTTTAATTATAGGTGTTCATCCAGCCAGTCGTTGTGAAATCTTTAATTAAGCACTTGTGTCCACTTTATTACCTAAAGACGCCCTCTACCACTGTGATCTTGTCAACTGAGTTAAATACCCAGGTTTTTCAGGTGGCAGGTTTTCATTTTATTGTTAACATTTTTTGCCGAATCATTCTACCGGTATAATTTCATTATAAACGGTAAAGTTATGCTCCATACATCAGCAACACCATCACTTAATTTATTTTTTTGATAACAAACGGAGCTCAAAATGATCTTGCATTCCTAACATGATTAGGATGTTGTGGACAGTTAGTGCAAATTCTATAACCAATTTCTAGCTCCATGATAGGACACTAAATTCGACAAACAAACTGAACGTTTCGCGGACGAATGTAGAAAAGATAATTCTCTGATATCAAAGCAACATGATTTTTTTCTTTCATTGAGACCATTTAGTTTGCCTTTGTATCAAACAGATATCAAGATGTTGAAAGTTAAAATGTTTGTGACCTTGACATTAGACCTGGTGACCCTAAACGCCACAAAAAACTACTGAAAAAAAAAAAACAATGAGGCTGCCAACTTTGAGAAATGTATCGGTGTCTTAAGATTATCAAGATACTGACGGTTAAATAGTAGTAAATGACATCTTTACACTATGTGGCCTTGACCTTTGACCAAAATTGAACTTGGGTCATTTACTCTCTATTTCATCATCCATTGAAATACGACGCTGAGCAAAAGCAATATTCCCCATGATCATTCTGAGTAGACATAACTGTTCTTTGGAATTTGTGAAAGTTTCGTATGAACAATTTTACTTATATTTTTCACCTTTTTTTACATGTAAGTTATACATTTCTACTTTGAGGTAGGGTAGAGGTGTAGAACTGAATCCACGAACATGTTACATATTCGTACATATTTATCACTGTGAAGAATTCGTACGAATATTTCACACGTGTGACGTATTCGTATTTGTGAAAAATGCGGTTCGATTGTGCTTCTATAAAGAGGAGTCAAGATTTTAGATAAAGTGATTTAGGGATCAATTTTATGTATTGAAGCTTGTATCAATGATAGGATTATCTATTTTAAATTAGTCCTTCTATACTCCGATATATTTTATAAGTAAAAATTGAAAATAAATAACTGCATTAGATTCCGTTGAACCAGTAACATTCAAACTGGAAGGATAAGAACATTCAAACCGGAAGGATAAGAACACCTTAAGTGACCTTGTTGGTAGATTTGCTCAATCCTCTTATCAATTGGTATATGTGTCCTGTAATAAATACATGTAGTGCTTTGTGGCCTCAAATCCAAATGACGCTGGTAGAATTCAGGATTACAAAAAATATGAAGATGCAAATCCATAATGGTGTGTTACTGAAACCATTTTCCCAGAAAACATCTTATTTAGCGCAGCAACACACCGGTACTACAACCAAAAATATCAGGGAGCCGGGTTTATATAAGACTTTTACTCTTGTTCCGGAATCCCTTATTGTACTTTTTGTAATATTTTCTGTATATGTTATTTATTTAAATACTGTTTGAACTTAAAAGATCAGTCAAGTTAAATATCAGTCTCCCTGAATAAAATTAAATACAGATAAATTGACATGAAGTTGTAATTATAAATAAATTATAATAAATAAATAAGCATGAATTGTGAAAAAAAAGAAAACAGCAAGATATAGATGTGAAACAAAACAACAACAACAACAAAATCGATTTGACAAAAGTATGTTTGCATTTTTGAAATTTCTGCCGGTGACCTTCAACAAACATAAGTTTGCGTTGGCATTAAGAACAAACAAAAAGCATATTAATTGCGTGAGGGGAATTATTACAATGTCAGACATGTGCGAAATTGAAACTTTTTCAGGCAACTTAATTTTGAGTTTTATATATTAACTTAATAGTACATGTGTTAAGAAGAGATACCTCATTGCTCTGACTTGTTTTAATGAAAATGAATAAGCTGATTGATTTTGATTTAATGGGGTTTTACGTCCCAGTCAAGAATATTTCACTTATATCGAGACGTCAGCAGCTATAGGTTAAGTGCCAGAAATTTTTATCTTTCCAGTGCGCTTAGGGTAATGCGCAGAAAGGGTTCTTCAACATGCTACGCCTGTCGTGACACGGGGCATCGGTATTTAAGGTCTTATCCGAAGAACCCTACGACTTTCATTTCTAAAAGCCGAGTGCTTCGCGAAAGAACATTCGATTTTCAAGTCTTGGTCAAGACCCGGTCGGGGTTCGAACCCTCGACCTTCTACATACGAAGCCAGCACTCTACCAACTGAGCTACAGTAGTGGTTAAAATGAATACGATCATTGCATTAATTTTAATTAGTGAAGCATGTAACATGACTTAATATCAGTACCTTCGATTCGTTAATGTTTTATTTTATCACGATACGCCATCATTCATTCACTAGTGCTGTGTAATGTCATCATTACTGCAGTGGTATAAATGAATGTGATTTAATTTGATCATAATGTACTACAAACAACATTTTTTATCTTTTTTAGATCTGCCGAACTGTGCATCAACGTTACACAAAAACTGCATCAACGTTAAACAAAAACCGTGCATCAACGTCACACAAAAACTGTGCATCAACGTTACACAAAGTTTTTTTTCTCTTTTTCTTGTTTTTTTTTCTCTTTTTTTACATTTTGCAATACCATTGATCCTACTGATGTTGTTAACTCAAGATTTGTGTAACTGTGCATTTCTTTTAATTGAAAAGCGTATTTTATAAAAACCAATGCAACAAAGAACATAAAACTACAAAATAATACATGCATCTTTATTATTCTATTGTATTATAATTAAATTTAAAAAAATAAAAGTTAATGGAAGAAGTTCTCAGCAGCCAGCACAACATAGAACACCTCAGGTACAGTACAAATCAATTATGTAAACAGCCAAACAGAATGTATCTGAATGAAATATAATATAAAGACATGTTTCTGTATCTGAATAAAATATAATATAAAGACATGTTTCTGTATCTGAATGAAATATAATATAAAGACATGTTTCTGTATCATATGTTTATTCTTTTCAAATGGAAGCTGGTTTATTTTTTTCCCTTTTTATATATATAAGTTAGTGTGCAAAAAAGTACAAACCACAGAGCTACACTATTTTAACAAACTCCTCTAATGGCTAAAACTATCAATATTTCCAGGCCATCAGTATAAAAAAATAAATAAAAACGTCCGTAGCATTAAAAAATCAATGGAGAATTTATTCTCTTTTCATCGGATGAGTTCTGAAAAATTACCGTATTTAATACATTGAAACCAACTCCCATTCATATCGTAAAAATTGATATGATATTTTAACAAAATGCTATTTTGCGAAAAATAAAATTTAATAGATAGATAAATAATGAAAATTCAGATTAGCAAACGCTTATCAGAGCACCTAATCTCATTAAAGAGTTAACATGTAATGGGTCATGATATTTTTATTTATTCATTTTTAATGTTTACTTGTTTATTTTCTTTGTTGTTTGTTTGATATATTGTGTGTATTTAAAACATCAAAACCTCCCAAAACTTGCTTCAATTTTTCATGGGGTGAAGGTCGAATTTTATCGAAAATTTGTTTTAAATAAAATCTTAAACATATAAAAACACTGTCATTCTGGGAGTCTGGCATCAATTAATATCGTGTAATCCATACAACTCCGATTATTTATTCAACTGTAATGGATTTTGATTGGCAAATCAAGTAAGCCACCAAAGCATAAAAAATTACCCCTGATTGGTTGATTCTATCGTCTGCTCGCACACAAATCGTCTGCTCATGTTACGTTTATCTTTTGACCTCTCAGCAGTTGATGAACACTTAGCCCATTAATGATATTTTTGAACAAAACGATTTTGTCAAATTTGTGAAGTGATTAATACCTACCACGATGCAAAATGGGATTCTTATTTTAGGAAGCACGATTTCAGAATTTGAGACCATTTATTTTTATTGTTTGAGTTTTGGTTTGGAGTAAGAACTTAGAAGGGTATATTTTTAAATCTCTTTTTGAATTTCTACTCACGTCATCTTTGTAAATTTTGATTTTCTCGTTTAATGGAATGGTTACATAATTCGAAAACAATTATTTAGACTGGCGTTTTTTGATAAAAAAAAATGCCTTAATTGAATGCGAAACAAATAATAAGAATCTATGGTTTTTGGATTTTAGTGCAATCGGATTTGAAAGAGCATCGTTGTTTATTTTTTGAGCAGCGAGTTTAGGATTTAGATTTTTTTGATTTTAGAAATTATTTCCGCTTAGAAGATGCCCAAGATAAAGATGTATTTAAGGAGTTGAAGAGAATTATTATTGTGCTTTAATGCTGTTTCAAGAATAAAATGGTTTTTTTCTGAAATCAACGAATGTCAAACATTGTGGCTCAGTTAACTACTTATAAACATTAGAGTTCTTAGGATATAGAGTAATTTGTTAATAACAATACCAAAGCATTCTTTTTTAAATTCGTGGACCTAAAACAATTTTTTTCGCTCAGGCGACAGCTAACTAGTTAATATCAAAGAAAGTGTCTGTTCGAACGGATTATTTGTTTAATTTTCGGAACAAGAATGCTTGCCAATAAAAGTATTTAATTTGAAAAAAAGAACTTAGAAAAATTGGTTTTGCAAATTTATGCAAAGAGAATTGTTTTGGTTTACGTTCAAATTTGTTTTGAAAAGTGAAAACTGTTAGATTTCTTAGTTGCAAAGAGATTTATTTGGGAATAAAAAAACGAGTAAAAGAAATGTATTTTGGAAATAAAACTAATCATTACAAAATATAAAATAAGCTATTGTAAAAATTGTAAATTCCTTATAAAAAGATATATTTTAAAACAGTTCGGAGAACTGTTAATTGTATTGTTAGTTTGAGAAGATGAAGAAAATGTTTTATTTCGGTTAATTCAAGTTGAAGTCAGTTTTCATTGGTGGTCATGTTGAAAAACGAGAAAGGAAAAATATTATTTAAAAATGGACTGTAACTTTTAAAATGATCAAGAGTGTCGAGATTTCGGATTTCCTTAAGTAAAAAGAATACCAAAATAGTCGACTTAGTGATAAATCGTACATCTACACATAATTTATAAAAAATTATACAAACAATTGAAATGTTTTCTATGGGTAATTTGAGTCAAAATCATAGACATGTATCGAATTCGTCCTTTTTCATTAGAGATATATTAGGTTCAGAGCAGGGCGATTTCATTGTTCCGGGTACAGATAAATATACCAATTATGCGGATCAGAATTTAAATTTATCATCATATCCGTCTTTCCATTCCTATGCTTCCGGAAACTCCCCACAGACCCAAGCTTCCATACAACATCCGTATTCAGCATCCATGTCCGGTTACCCGTCCGTTTGTTATACTGGATTTCCTAGACGTGAGTATTAAATCAAAAATCACAATTTAGCAAAATAATAATCATCTATAATATTTAATGTGAGTTTTAATGTATTTATTTATTTGTTTTATTGATTTTTATTTATTTATTTATTTATTGTTTGGGCTATACAGAAGTGGGAAATCTGAGTCAAAACAAATTCTCGATTCATAAGGGACATTGCATTAAGCCTTAGCAGAGAGATTTTTTATTGCTTTGGTTAGGGAAATAAAATGTTTAATCATTGTAAGGCTGTGAAATATTGATACAATCGGAACCTTATAAAAGTACTTAAACCACACCACCTGGGTACAATTTATTTGATGCTCGTCCGAAGTACGGAGTCCCCGCTTTGTTTTATTTTTAGATATTCTTTCTTTGTTTCCTTTTTAAGAGCGTTTTCTTGTTTGTTTTCCTTATTGTCAATTTCAAGTTACATTGTCGATTACTTGTATCTTTTTTGGTTATTAGTTGTGTACTTTATGTTTAATTCTCAACTTTTCTGTGATGCTAGTGGCTCTCTACTTAAGCATTCGTTTTAAAATCTTTGATTGTATTTCAGTTTAAATTGCATTGATTTGATATCATATTGATACTTTTGTATCTTTTACATTCTAGAGCGAAAAAACTTCAATAATCCCGAAAAAAATTCACCAATTTCTTCTGGCAGACTTGTAATTTTTTAATGTCAAGACGTTTGAAATATTTTTCTCGTGCATATTTTTTCAATTATTTTTCATGTGCAGATTTTTTTAGTTTATCTTTATTTAATGAAGAAACTTTGAAAATTTTTATAATTATGTTTAGGTGGTAATTGCATAATAATAATAATAATAATAATAATAATAATAATAATAATAATAATAATAATAATAATAATAAACACTTTTTTTTCTATCTTTCTTCTCAAATAAATGTATCTTTTAGAATCGTCTTTCAAAAATGTAGATACACTTTTAGTACATTTGTATTTGAAATTATTTTGAATTTGTTTTGAGATTTAGAATATTTATCAATTTATATACAGGGATTTTAATATATAAATAAACAGATAAATAGAAAAGTAGAAAAAATAAAATATAATAAATAAATAAGTCTCGTGCATTGAAACTAGGTATAAACATTTATTTAAACTTTAGAATTTTTGGTGTAAATTTTCCATTTTTTAAAAATTCCTTTTAAAAAAGAAGAAAAAAGAGAATATATTTCCAATTGAATAAAAACATTTTACGACAAATCTGTAAATGTTAACAATATGTTCTAGTTGTCGATTCATAACTAAAAGTAATAAAGTGCACTTTATAATTAAATTAAAATATGGTATATGACAAAAGCCTAAAAATTGTCGGCGAAGAAAGAGGGAGCGTAATTTCTTTTGTCTTATTGACAAGCCATTGTTGAAATTCTTTCTGTTCTCGTTTATCACGCAAAACTTGACCACGAAAAAGTGTGTGAATAAAAATAGTCTATTTTCTATTAATCTCTCCACAAAATGTTATATTATTTCACTGTCTCGTTATTCTATTATGTTTATGGTTCCACTGCCAATCATATCATGGGTTGTGATTTATATTTGTGTAATATTTGTTTCCCATATTCCAATAATTTGTAAAAATTACGGAAAAAAGTTGAAATAAATTAAAAAAATGTCTTATAACCTACACAAAATTCTTAGCTTTAATATAGCGGTTGGAAAATACTGCATTCTCTAAAAGAAAATTCTTGAATATTTGAATCCCCTTATTGCAAATAATAACTTAACTTTATCACGAAATGTGTGTGAATACAAGTCCCTCCCGAGTTAATATTTTGATATATAACAAATGGCTTGATATTTGATCAACAAGGAATTACTACACAGTGGGGGTGTTCCTCACGAAATTATATCACCCAGGCTAAGTAGAATTGGAGATGTAATTTTGTCTCTTTATCTCCAGCATCGATGGTTAGCCTGTTGTCGGCTTAATTAAAACTTTTTCAAAAAAAAAAAAAAAAAAAAAAAAAAAAAAAAAAAAAAAAAAAAAAAAAACCAAGATGATTACGCGTACTTCTTTATAGAATATAAATTTTAACAAACATGTCACGTCGGTTATTACATTATATATTATAAAAACCTGAAATATATCATTGGAAAATGCTATCTTGTGCTGTATTGAATTTTTTTCCGAAAAAAGTTTTTAAATGCACTATTATATCACAAATTACAAATTCAATAATAATAATAATAATAATAATAATAATAATAATAATAATGTCACATACCATTTTTTAATACAAAAAGTAATAATAATAATAATAATAATAATAATACAAAACAGTAAGAGAAATAAAATAGCTCGTCTTATATATAAGTTAAATATCTAAAAATCAGTTTTCGATGTCCTAATTATAAAGACACCATACGAATTCTCACAAGTATTGATACATTACAGTAATAGATTAATGACCAATTAAATTAGATGGGGAACAAATTGCAAATGCTGGATGCGAAATACCTCGCTGCGGGAGGGGGCGTTCCTCGAGCGCGGTTTAACATCAGTAGATGTATTGTCTTTTTTTCTATGATATTCTCATGTTATAACTTTTTTGAATTTTCTGAATAAAATATTCCAAAATTTATTCCAACAATACTCGTAAATTATTGAAAAATTAGCAGTTACTGCCAATGTTTGAGTTTTTATCAAGGAAATAATTCATGCGCAAAGATTTGGTTTTTTTTCGTGAATTTAATCATTTAAAAAAATAGAATGTATCATGTGCCAATTGTTGAAATTTATAATCAATGGCATTAATATTATTGTCGTATGCAATTTTTTGGGTTTTTTAAGTTAACTATTCAAAATGTGCACAAAACACCAGTTTCAATATTTTACGAAAAACGAGTGACCGTTTCCTAAATATAAACATATGTACTCTTTTTAAAGAAAGTTTTTACCGATGTGAATCTAACATTTGCCATCAACATTAATAATTTCCAGAAAATTATTTTGAGATTTAATTGTCGCCGATAACCTGAAAAATATTGGTCTCTGAAAAATGATATAAGCCTAACAAGTAAATCGTGGCCAACAATATTTCAGTTTACAATCATTGTCCTATTCCCCCTACCCTTCCTGGGACTCGGCGAATTAAGCCAAGTCAAAAATATTTGGGTATCTAAATATTGCGTCCAGTCATTGGTCATTTTTTTTCGATATATTGATGTAAAACAAATGTGTGATAAGAAATATCTCGCGCCGAGTTGGGGGGTGGCGGGGCTCTCAACCCAGATTTACAAATAGTTCTTAAACTAAGTTCCCCCTGAATTTAAATCTGTCAAATTCGAAATCTTTATTTTCTTATTACTTTTTAGAATATTGAAGAATTTCAGTTGTAATTTTGAAGATCACTTCGCTTATAAAATCTGTATTTACTTTTGATAAAGCATATTTATAGTTGCAAATTTTGTCAAAATTTCTAATGAAAATCTTGGATAAGAAATGATTGTAAAACTGGGGCCTGTAATCCAATGTGCATTGCAAAATTTTACAAATATTTTAACAACAAAATTCAAATTAATTCAATATTTTATTAACGTCTCACCTTCTAAAATACATATATAATATTTAACAAAAATACCTTTTTAATTTTTCTGTGATATATGTACAAATGAATATATATGGTAAATTATTAAATTACATCTATTTATCATATAAAAAATAAATCCCAAGTTTAAGCTTAAAATTGGTTGATAAAGGTTCGTCTTGGCACACTTTTGTAATATTGGTATCATATTTGTGTCATGAGCAACATTTTTAATTTTTACAAAAAGAAATATTCAAAATTCTGCACATGACAATGGACATGTGTACCGTATTTAGAAGTAGAACCTTGGCACGTTATTCTGTGTTTCTGTCTCTCCTAGTTTTATTTGTTCCGTCACCAATGTTTCAGCTTTAAAGATGACACTTTATCAAGGTTACATGCGCAATATACAGTTTGAAACTTTTAGCAAAGTTTAAGCAAAAAACATAATGCTACTTCTAGATGTAGTTGTTTATTTTAGGAACTGAAAAAGTATGTTATTACTGTCATGTGTTACTTTCAATTTTTATGAAATAATACATTGTCATGTGCTACTGTCGAATGTATTATTTCATAAAAATTCAAAAGTAGCACAGGACATTACTTGTAACGCTCAAAAGTGGATAAATCGCGCGCTTATGAATCACACTGCCTCTCATCGCCTAGGTACGAATTCCGCTAATTCCACAGATCCAACTAAGAAGAAGATTTTTATTTGCTTGCTAAAGGTTGTTAGTTTCTTCAGGTGCTCCTCCACCATCTCAGAACTGACAGCCTCAGTATGAGTAAAAGAACCTTTACTAGGGCGTAACACACAGTAACTCAACTCATTCTCGTGTGGATAATGTTGTAACTTACTTTATTAACAATTCCCTAATGATTGTAAAGTTCAAAGTTAAATTTAAAAAATCTTTTACACTATATTTTTATCTTTTGGCTTCGAAATTGTAAATAAAAAAAAACAACTATGCAGGAAAACAAAAACGTTTTGTTTATACAAACATTTTGTAACAGAAGAGGATAAATTCTGAGTCGGACCATGGATCAAACCCGGTACCTTCCACATTGATGACAATGACTACTTAGACTGCTGAAATGTTATTTCATTTGTCTATTTCAGCTGGATTTTCATTGGAAGCAATCGGGGATCTTCGAGACTCTTTAACAGTTCCTGTACCACTTCCTGTTTATATAAGGTCAAGGTCACCTCCGGATTCTGACAACTTCCTGAAGCCAAAGAAATGTCGAAGAAGCAGAACTGTATTCACTGAGCTTCAATTAGTGGGACTTGAAAAGAAGTTTGAAACTCATAAATATTTGTCTACTCCTGACAGAATGGAATTAGCAGAAATGTTGGGTCTCACACAAGTCCAAGTTAAAACGTGGTACCAGAATAGAAGGATGAAGTGGAAAAAGCAGGTAGGCATACATAAAAGAGTATGAACTGCAACAGAATATGAACAGGGCAACATGTACCTGAAAAAAGTCAGAAAAATAAAATGACATAAGAATGAAAAAAGACAAAAATTCATATGACTACCTGGTTGTAAATTTCAAGACTAGATGAGATCTACTTATTTACTCTGAAGTCTTTTTTTATTCTAGATTTGTCAATAAAGTCTATCCTTTGTGTGCGGCATGTTTATATATGTGTATGTTCAAAATATAAAACAAAAATAAGTTAAAATGTTTTCTAAAACAACTGAGTTTATTATTTGTAAAACGCAAGCTCGTGCAAATGTCGAGTCAACTCGGGACTATATTTCACAATATCATTTCAATAGCTGTACAATATAATATAAATATTTTTACGTCTCATCTTCCAGAGAAAACGTTTTTCGTTGAATTATGCAAACCTATTTAAGACAAAAATATTAAATATGATAGTAATGCCTCACTTTTTTTAAAAAAATTTAATGGTTGCTCTCTCTCACAGTTTTTTAATGATTCTGTAAAAACCTTGATGCTTTCAATTACAATTCAGTTAGTTTATTAGCATTAAACATATTACAACCATGTTTATAGCCATTTAACATTAATTACCACGCACTTTACACAAAAATTCACCTTAACTTTAACGTATTAAATATAAATTTTGCAACATTGTTAACAATTTTTTTCCTTTTATCCCTCATCAAACAATGAAACTTTTGTAAATTTGGCCAATGACAATAATATTTCGGTAAATATCGATTTCTTAATGACAAATATTTTGGACACACCAACAAAAAATGATATTCATTTTCTATAACTTTCATGTTGCAACAGGTACAAAAACGCAAATTTTTATCAATACCATCATATCTACCACGCTCAATAGCTAAGTCATGATTGCTTATTCTAAATTTTGTTAATACTGCTCTAAGCCTCTTGTTTTCTATAAGAGTTAAATAATTTTCTAAACCAAACATTTGTTTAAATGATAAATATGTTTCCACTTTTGAAGATAAATTCAAATTACTATACCAAATTTGTAAAAATTGGTCACGTATTCTTTGCTTCAGCACATCAAATGGAACAATATACGTATTTTGATTATACCAAACATCAGACATACCCATATTACACAACAAATTTTTCACATTAAATGCCCAGAAATGTTTCAAATTTTTCTTTACATTAATATTTAGACACAATAATTTATAAACTTTATATCTCAATGAATCTTTATCACTGCTTATAACTTTCAACCAAAACTTGAGAATTTGACATTAATGTAATTCTAAAAATCTATATCTCCCTAGTTCACCTAAAACAGCCATATTACTTGCTTTATTGTTTACACAAAGTATTCTCTTACAAAATTTAAAATGCAAACGTTCTATATTTTCAGCTTTATGAAATCCCCATATCTCTGATGCATAATTTAAAACAGGACTAACCATAACATCAAATAAGTACAATTTCCTATCAATGGCAAATAAACATTTTTAAAAGTAGCGAGAAGTTTATGCAATGCTTTTGAACCTTGCTCACAAATTCTGTTATGAGATTCATTCCAATAACCATTATATTGTAAAAGCAATCCTAGATAAACAAATTTATCTACTACCTCTAGTAAAACACCATTATAATATATTTGGATATCCATAGAATTTTTGCCATTACAAAAAACCATAACTTTACTCTTTTCAACATTTACATTTATACCCCCATGTGTCGCAAAAAACTTCAAGTTTATCTAAAAATAATTGTAACCCTTTCTTACTTTTAGAAAAAAGAACTGTATCATCTGCATATAATAATGTGAACAACATATCTTTATCTATAATAACTGCATCTTTTTGTTCTGTAAAAACGTACTCAACTAAATCGTTTATAAAAAATAAAAATAGAAGTGGAGATAAGGGCTCGCCTTGTTTTACTCCATTAAATAATTCAAATGGTTCAGACATAACATTGTTATAACGTACAGATGCTTTGGCTGTAGAATACATACTTTTAATCATATTACACATTTTGGTACTAATATTTGTATTGACTAATTTTAAAAATAACTTAAGTCTTGGAATCGCATCAAAAGCCTTTATAAAATCTTTAAATGCTGTAAATAACTTGTTGCCGTGACACAAAGTGTCAGCCACAATAGAGTTTAAAACAAAAATGCAATCTACGGTATATTTGTATGGGCGAAACCCAAATTGTTTATCAGAAAATATATCCGTGCTCTCAGCCCACTTCAATAACCTGTTATTAACTACAATAGAAAACAACTTAGCAATTACACTTATTAGGGAAATATTACGATAATTATTTACATCATTTAAATCACCTTTCTTTGGAATAGGAACTATGGTACATTTTGTCAATTGATCAGGATAAACAGAATTATCAAAGATCAAAGAAAAAATTAAATATTTTACATAAAAGGGGTAACAATAAGTCCCCTGCATATATAAAAATTTCACCAATAATACCATCAAAACCAGAAATTTTACCTCTTTTAAGCTTTCTAATTGCTTCTGCAATTTCTTTACATTTACCTCTGAAAACACATCATTGAAATAAGAAACAAAATCGTTTAACTCTAACTTACAATCATTATTTACAAATTTCTTACCCTAAATAAAATTCCAAAAATCTTTAGGATTAGACTTAGCAATATCACACAGCTTTTTACCTTGTTCATGTTTATATTTACACTTTGCCCTGTGTTTAATTTTATTGTACAATGTTCTATTTTATAGAATTCACTACGGTTCTCATCTGTAGGGCATCTATTATATTTATTTCTACTTTTATTAAAGACAACCCTTGCTGTTTTACATTCTGAATAAAACCATTTACTAGTATTACTACGCTTATTCCGCACTGGTCGTACAATTTTGCCAAATATATCAAATGATTTATTATACAAGACAGATGACACTTTTTTCAATAGCTCTATCGATACTCTGTTGATCATTACCATTCATACCAGACACTGTATCATGTAACATAGGTAGTAACAACTCTAACTGACTACGGAAAATATCAACCTTGTCATTACTCCAGGACACACGCTTTGTTTCTGTGTTATTCGAAGGTTTATAATCTGTATCATAATTGTTAATTGAAAAATATATAGGGGCATGACACGACAGTTCATTGAAATATAATACTTCAAAATCATTAATTAGACCAAAGTCATCTTTTGAAACCATTACATAATCAACAACGCTATGACCATTAATAGATGTGTATGTTAATCTACCGATACCCCTATCTTTATCTTTCCGTTCATTACAAATTAACAATTCTGTTTTCTTACATAAATTTAACAACCTTCTACCTTCACTATTTGTCTTACCGTCCATATTTGATCTTTTTAATGTTTTGACTACATTATTATCTACAATAAATGTTTCACCATCTATATAATTTATTAAATTATCGTTCTCAATGTAATCTTTAGACAAACCAACCCTGCTATTAAAATCACCACAGAGTATAATTGTACCAATATTCTCATACTTTTCAATGTCAGCTTCTGAAATATCATAAAAATATATTTCATCTCTCCTTCTTACCTCAGATGAATGTGGAAGAACATAGACATTACATAAATAAACATCACGCTCAATATCAAAAAACGTTTTATCAAATTTTACCCAAATAACATCGTTTTCATTTTTCTAAATCACTCTTATACCACCAGAAAATTCATTTTTATAATAAATAGATACACCGCCACTATGTCTTCCTTTCTTAAATACCTTCTTGCTCGGTACAGATACACATTCATAATCATTGCCATGTTTCACATCAACACAAAACGTCATAATTATTAACAAATGAAATAAAGTCATTATCATACACCTTTCTCTTAAAACCGTCAACATTCCAAACTAAAAATTTAAGTTGACCCCTGCTGCCTGTCCTAATCTCTATAGTCCTGTCTTTCTCTTTGTCTTTGTCCTTGCCTTTAACTTGAGTCCCCATGTGTATCTGTTCCTCTTCTACCTCCGGTTTCTGTATATGGTCTTCCATTCACAATCAGCTTGTTGTATGTTATATACGCGTCGTTTTCTTTGTCTCGTTCAGCCTTCATTATCGGTACAAGCCTTTGTCTTTCTCTAACTATACTAGCGGAAAAAAGTAACTGTGCATCAATACAATTTATAATTTCGCTATTATTACTGAATGTACAAATCTTAAAATTTGCACAAATGGTAAGTGTATATACCTCTATCATATCGCTTGGTCATTGCATCAATTGCCCGTGATTTTTACGCTTTATGCGCACGGGTCGGTTTTCACGCAATTGTCGCTCAGCATTTCAGTGTGACAATATTTTAGGAATAATTTCCTGTTGTTTGTTTGTTTGGACACCAGAAAACCAGAAAAGCAAGTTTATTCTGTTGAAAGCTTCCATAGTGTAATGCCTAGGCTAAATAAAAATGATCGCCTCCGCGCAATTGGTATGCTTGAGGCTGGTATGACCCAAAGCTTTGTTACTAGACATTTTGGTGTCCACAGAAACACTGTTTGTGCTTTATGGAGACGATACCAACAGTTTGGCACCACTAGAGACCGCCCTCGTTCAGGACGCCCACGCGTAACGACACGTCGGCAAGACAACCATATCCGGCTTGTGCACCTCCGGAACCGTTTCCAAACTGCCAGTTCTACTGCCCGGAGCATTCCTAGACTACGCCCAATCAGCCCCAGAACAGTACGGAATTATTACGGGAAAGACATATTCGCCCACGACGTCCGGCAATCCGTCCAATTCTACAACGACGTCATCGCACAGCTCGTCTTGCATGGTGCAGAACACATTTACGCTTTAATCGACGAGACTGGGCACAAATTATGTTCACCAATGAGTCCAGATTTTACTTGGACAGCAGTGACGGACGCTCCAGAGTGTATCGGCGCATTGGAGAATGTTTCCATGACGCGTGTGTGGTGGAACGACGTTCGTTCGGTGGGGGCAGTGTAATGGTTTGGGGTGGCATCACAGCGAATGACAGAACTCCTCTGGTAGTCATCGACAGGAATTTGACCGGTGTACGGTACCGTGATAAAATCCTACAGACCAATGTCATCCCATTCATTCAAGGACAGCAACGTAACGTCACTTTTCAGCATGATAATGCAAGACCACACGTCGCACGGGTTGCAATGGATTTTCTGGCACATCATAACGTCAATGTGTTACCGTGGCCAGCCGTTTCACCCGACCTTTCTCGAATTGAACACGTATGGGATGAAATGGAACGCCGATTACATCATCTGCCCAATCAGCCTGTTACATTGCAAGGGTTGGCCCAAGCGTTAGACCAGATATGGAACAACATCAGGCATTTAATCAACTCTATGAGGCGTCGCTGTCAGTCCTGTGTCAATGCTAATGGTGGTCACACACGATATTGATCTTCTGAACTGACTTTTTCTATCTGCTATCTTTCTAGTCCCCTGCGTATGAAATAACAGTATATGTAACCTTTGCAATAACATGAATTTGTAAAGAAATATCTAATATACAAATACGAAATTATTCATTGTTTTGCATTTTCAAATTATTTTATAATCTCACATTTCAGTCATGCACAGTTACTTTTTTCTGCTAGTATATTCCCTCTGGATACTGATCAAACACTATAAAATTACTGTTTCTATTCTTTTTTGCTTCACTTTTATCTCTTTCCTTGTCCTTTCTAATACTGAATTTCGCAACTATTTTACGTGGTTTTTTGTCCAGACGTCCAAATCTGTGCACAGCATCGAATTTATTATTAACTTCCGTTTGATCCATCTGTAGCTCGCGCACTAAAAACTCACTTAACACTTTTTCAGTATCTGATTGCTTTTCCTGTTGGATTTCAGGCACGTTTAGGAACACTAAGTTGTCTCTCTAGATTTTAAATCAGTCATTTCACTTTTCAACCTTTCATTCACTTCTATCATTTCGTTTAGTTGAACCGCCATTTCATTCACACTAAAATTACAACCATCGATTTTGTCGCGCACATCTTTAACTTCTACTGTAATTTTCCTCACATGCCCATTTAAGTCTGTACCCACTCGTTTAATATCTCTTTCAATGGCGACAACTCTACCTTCTAACATATCCAATTTTTTCAATTTTTCATTTACAGTCTGAAAGGAATTGTTCATAGAAACTTCTATTGTTTGCAATTTTGTCATTAGTAAATTGACCCATTCGGGTTGCTGATGATGTTGATACGAGATCTGTTGTACATTAGGTACAGGAGGTGGTGATGATGTATATTGTCCATGTGGTGATAACACACAATGTTCGTGTTGATGTGGCGGAGGGTGGGTAAAGGCGTAAGATGTTTGTACATTTGGTATTACTTGGTTATTTAAAACTTAACTGGCTTCTGAAATAACACCACTAATACTTGGACCACACGCGTTTTGTACTGACTTCTTTAAAGCTGCACTTTTAATTGCTGTTTGCGAAATTTGTCTTTTTCTATTTCTTCCTATAACGCATATACACAAGTTCAGTGTTCAAATTCATGACTGTTCTACATATAGTAGTAGTAGTAGTTTTATATATATATGGCTAAATAATATTATATCAATAGTACAGGTGTATAGAGTACCTATATACGTGTACTCAGGTAAATCTACCCGTGAATGTTACTATTTATAGCCTAAATTCAATTACAATGCGTGGACAAAATTTCAGTAAATTGCAACAATATACAAAGTTTATAACTCAAATTGTTCAATTTTTAGAATCTCATTAGTGTTACATTACTTATTGCTGTTTATCTTTAGCGTCTGTTCCTCATAATTGTAGTTATTCTTTGCAATTCTTCTAGCGTTATACATGGACTGTTTACCTGTGCGCCATATTGTTATATTACAGGTTTTGCAAAAAGGGGGTACAGAACCGCCAACAAAGCCAAAAGGAAGACCTCGGAAAGATGAGAGTGAAATCGATCAATTACATAATCCACAAAGTGGAGAAGAAATAAATAGTTCACCAATTCAATCACATGACTTACAACATGGCGCCGAAATAAGGGGTTCATCAACTTCTCCAATGTACAAAAGAGATGTGAAAAACATAAACGATTTATCATCTGTAACGCGCCAAAATTCGCGTTCATTGTTTGAAACAAGGACATGAATCCATGTTAATATGTTTACCAATCTGATTTTCAGTTGAAATAAATACTAGTATATAATTATGATCTGGGTAGTATATCTGGTCGCAGTTGTTAGAACCTCTTAAAATATGGCTTCCTGTGACGTATTGGTTTACGTGTTTCAGAGTTATAATTATTGCTATGGATACGCTTCTAGACATTTAACACTGACCTGCAGATTAAAAACGTTTAATTTTCGTTAACTATCATTTATAAAATACTAGAAAAAAAAAAAGCAGTTTGTCTTCGCAGTCAACCAAAGTAAAACAATCTTTAGGCTAAATGATCAGCTATTGATGCTGTTAAAATATCAGAGTAAAATATTCAAACTAATTGATTGATACAAAGTAAAATTCATTTGTACTTGAGATAAAGAACCACATTGTTTTAAAAGTAACTGCAATTTTACTTGTTTTTATCGAAGTGAAAAAAGATAGTTGAAAAAAATGAAATTTAATAAATAAATAAATAAATAATAAAAAACAATAATATAAAAAAAGAAATTTGAACAAGTTTTTAATATAGCATTAGTGTATAAATATATTTTTAAATCTAGGTGTCGAATCAGACGAAAATGTTTTAAGAGTAAATTGGTATTTGTTATTTTTTAACAGATTAGGACACAAACAGTTTGAAACAGCTCATAATAATAATAATAATAATAATAAATTATTATTATCACAAAGAGGTATTTTGGTAGAGTGCTCGCTCCGTAAGTGGGAGGTCGTGGGTTCAAACCCCGACCTGGTCTGACCCAAGACTTGAAAGTGGGTAGTGACTGTTCTTTCGCCAAGAACAACCTAGAAATTAGATGGAAATTTATACATAGACTTAAAATAGATGATTTAAGACAATTTAGAATGCAATACGTAAATGGAATGTAAAAAAAATAATACTTTTGCTGAAAGAATTTATGCAAAACGCTGATTAAGGGCAAGTTGATGAGATGGAAAAAAATTATTCACCTCAAATATGTTTTGTTATACACAAAAATGATAAAATAAATATATCTCAGGTTGAAACATAACTTTTCTATACTTCTACTTCATTACTTTGAGTTCTGTTATTAATTCCTCATCACTATAGAAACATTAGATTGTCAAAGACTTAAAATAAAATGCAACTGAATGAAAATGGGCCAATGATTTCACTTTAAATGAAATCAGAAATGTTGAATATACATATGGAATCAATTATAATTGATTAATTCCAGGGTCTTTGCTTTACTTATTGTTAAAATAGCAAAAAGCATGAGATAATTGGACTAAAACTCCACCTGTTTTACATGAGTTATCTCCCTTGTCTATAGAAATCCCGATGAGAAATTTAGACTTCTCAAAAACTTGTCAGATTTTGGAAAACTTTTTACTATAAACGTTTCATGTATTTCAGAGCATATTAGTAACAAAATTTGTTCTGTTGCAATTAGTTTGAGGTCAAACTGTAGATTGACTAGACTATAAACATATTTACAATAATGTATAGAGACAATATTTATATACAAATCATAAATAAATAACATATTGTAGTGAACGGTTTACATACCTGGAAGAGTGACCCTGTTTACAATTACAGATATAATTTACAAATTCTTTAAAGTAACAAAGTGTCTTTGAGATTAGATAGTTTTTTAAAGGAAAAAATGTTTGGTACCCTGGGAGCTTTTGGGACGAATAATCGTTTTTCAGATACAAATGCAGTACAATTAAATATATAATGAAACTCGACACCTATTTCATTTGAATCACATAGAAAACAATTTATTTCTAGGAACATTATTATATCTACCAACATGAATAGGAAGTTTTACATTATTCAATCTATATCGATAAAACAGTTTTGTATTTAATCTAAAGATGTTTTTGACAAGTAAATCGTAGGTGCGAAAACCGTGACTGCTAACTTATCACCTGATAATTACTGTTAACTAATCGAAACAACCAAAACAAGTAACTGAGCGAATAATCAGCTGTCAAAATGGGCCAATTATCCAGTAGGTCCATGCTAAAATTATTTATTTATGTATTTATTTATTTTGCAAAATAGTACTAGTTTTGGACAAGTGAATTTTTTAAAATTCATATTGATTTATTTATTTATTTATTTTGCAAAATAGTACTAGTTTTGGACAAGAAAGGTTTTTAAAAATTCATCTTAATTAATTTTATTTATTTATTTATTTATTTATTTATTTATTTTGCAAAATAGTACTAGTTTTGGAAAAGTAAGGATTTTCTGTTAACAAACAATGAAAGAAATTTTCAATAATTTAAACGAAAATGGCAATAATGTAATTGAAAATTGAAAAATACTACAAGAATGCCTTATCGTCAGCAAGTAATTTTGCTATCTGGGAACCAAAGATAATTTATATTCAAAAAGCATTTGGAAAGAACTAACAAAAACGATAATTAGGGAATAAACACAGGGAACTGTGGAATTCAGCAAAGGATGGTAATATTAAAGCCAATCTAACAAAGAGTTATTCCCCTTATAACGTAAAGAACTACAAATAGTTAAAACCGGATTTTGTTTCAGTCAAGATTATTTCATATATATCGGAGTAGCGGAATGATAAGTGCGTAGATGGTAGAAGAAATCAAAATACCCGGAGATAACACCAGCCCTCGGCAATCGAACTGACACAAAATTCTCATGCTAGGATCTAAATAAATGGGATTTGAACCTACATTAATTAGATGACCAGAGATGGTTTTCCGAAACCAGGAAATCGACGAGGAAATCGAAATAAATAAAACATTGAATATAATGTTAAAAACAAATAAATAAATAAATGAAAATTAGCACGTGGCAATAGTTACCTTGAACTTGAAATGGATTTGTGAATAACAATAACTAACTTGTAGACAATTTTTGATAATGTCTATCACACATTTAAATGTATAATTTTAACAGTTACATCTTGGTGTCAAAAATCACTGTTTATTTACGTGTGGTATTTCGTTGAACTAGCGATCATTTTTTTCCACTGGATACTTCATAAATCAGAACGTTGTTATCATAAAAAGTTAACGTGATAAATTCTCCAAGGAAACAACGTTTAATATTTTCAGAGGCCTGTGTTATTCTCCGGGTGCTCAATTTTCCTCCACCATTCCAAAAAAATAATCACCATTATCCGGGCATTCTAAGGCATTAAGGATTGACGAATTAGTTACCCTGGATACCAAAAAAGGTACGTTTAGGATATATTCTGATATGTTTATTTAGATCATGTTAAATTAAAGCCGGACAGAGTGTTAGGTCTTGTGCAAATGATTTGAATGAACACCGTGTACTCAGCCTCAAGCATTTAAATATAAAATATCTCAGCAATCGTATAAAATACAGGTTAATTTACTGTCATTAGCATATCCACTATAGGCCATCATCATCATACAGTCCCATCTTCATAAAATACTCCGGTTCTTTTTTAATAGCGATTGTCTTTTTTCTCTTGAACGTGCTAAATAGACCGGACATACAATAGTACGGAGCCCGTCATGTGACAAAAATTATTTCGTATGTCATGTGCTGATTTTGAATCTCTATTAAAATAATGCATTCAAAATCAGCACATGACAGTATTTCCGAAATTATATTTTGTATATTCGCAATTGTTATTCTGTAAATGCAAGTTATTATTTCGTATTTTCGAGATAGTCTTTCGCTGGCGACAATATGTGCAGCGGTGGCAGTATGCCTCATCACAAATCTGTAAGGGCATCATAAACTTTCTTATAATATATACCTACATATTGAATTCAATACTTCTTGTCCCGCTATCTGAAATATCGAGAAACAAATTAACTATTGTGAAAAGTACGAAACACTGGTTTGAAAATACGAAATAACTTTTAATTTCACACATGTCACATACCGGGCTCCTTACAGTCGTAGACATTGTAATTTATTTATTTTTTGTTTGTAACTATTCAATATTCTCTATACAACTGACCTTATCTAACGTTAAATTTTTAATCTCAACATTAAAGTTTTATCTTTGCCTTCCAAATGCTTTGTTGTCTCAGTAGCCGAGACGTATTAAACGCCTCTTGTTGAGCATTTCGATTTTATTTTGCATGTTTACGGATCATAGTGCCTCCTTCCGCCTCGGTTCAAATCCCTCTTAAACAGATCCTTGCCGAAAGTATTTTGTTATTTGGGGGTGGGGGTAGGGGGCAATTTGGTTTCCTCCACCATCCCAGAACTGACCACATCAATATAAGTGAAGAGATCTTGACCGAGTTATACACCTCTACTGCTCAACTCAACTCCTCTTTATTTTCTATAGCAAAATCGTCAAATCAGAATATACACTTACTTTGATTCTATTCGTGTAAGTAAACTGCAACTGAAATCCTGCCTTTTATTGTGTCCAAAACAACCTTGTATTATTATTATTATTATTATTATTATTATTATATCATTATTATTATTATTATACTAACTGTATCATTATCATTATTATTATATTATTATTATTATCATCATCATCATCATCATCATTTATTATTATTATTATTATTATTATCATTATCATTATCATCATCATCATCATCATTATCATCATCATTATCATTTTATTATTATTATTATTATTATTATTATTATTATTATTATTATTATAGTACAGGTTAGTTTGTAAGGCTAGAGAATGTCTAATCATCCGTTATGGAACGCTTTAAATAGTGCTTTTCAAGATTTCATAATGACTGACTAGATGAACATTACTAATCAAACCTGAGATTGTAAACTACATAAATGTGTTATACATTTACAAATATAATTCTGTCTGATTAGTTATTTAATGAACATTCTTTTTTAATTCTCACGAACTGTTGTCGTTATTTCAGATGAGGCATCGCCGAAGTAAAACAAATAAAACTGTGTTTGAAAGAATGGCAGACGATGTATATCGATGGACCAATGACGCTGCCATTAAAAGAGCAACAACTGGACTAAGCTTTTCCTCCGAGTCACATTTTCCAAAATCATCTAAAATACGGGAAAATGTTCAACAACTGAGAATTTCCAAGTCAAATCTCGGGAGAACGATACTTTACGGAAACGTAACTCATCAACGAAATCTTGATTTAAAAATTGACGAAATTGAAAAACAAAAAATTCGACAGTTTCGCAATATGGAATGGAAGCAATTGGAAATGTTTAAAGATCTCGCCAAAGATCGAATAAAACGAGAGCGAGAACGAGAAAGCGTGATTCTGTCAGCGCAAAATTCGCCTAGATTGAAAAAGAAAATCTTTAACGATAATTTAAAATTACCATATTTAACGCAAAGTATAGTGACTATAAAAAATACTGATTGACGAAAAATATCAATGATACAGAATCGACACGAAATCGATGATGATATCTGACATGTTTAAAAATTATCCCTCATTAGATTGTCGTTACTGTCAACTGATGTCAACTGAATCTATTAGTCAACCAGGATAACGAAAGAGACTATATCGAATCCGGTACTACTTTACCAAGTATCGATTTTAAAATATTTAACAGACGACGACAGCTTGATTTATCAGTTATTGGCAGGTCAATGTTAAATAAATGAAAACGCATTTTGACGGCAGGTGTCATAACAAACATGCATGTTAAGTGACCTAACAGGAAGGGCTAATGCAGAATACTGTTGATTTTATAGGTACTTGTTCCGTTGTAATAGTGAAAACAAATAAAGATGTAAACCATTTTCGGTTTTCCTTTTAAATTTCATCCCGTCATTGACGATCTCTCTCTCTCTCTAACCGTCTGTATGTCTCTCTCTCTCTCTCTCTCTCTCTCTCTCTCTCTCTCTCTCTCTCTTGTCAGATTATGGGTATTATAGTTCTTTTATACAAAATCAGATAACTATAGTTATATTTACCATAATATTTCACATCATTGTTCTGTGTTCGGTTCCGTTCAAAACTCCAATAACTTAACCTCTGACATGTTAACTACAGACAGAAAGGATTGACGTAATCACTTACAGTATCTGGTTGTAGCAACTGTATACAACAGGCATGTAGCCGTATACGAAAGCTGAAAAGCTAATTAAGGTAACGACGCTTTGTACAAAAGCATAATTTTTCTAAAATTTAAACTGACAAATAAGAAGTCTAAAAAATTTTGTTAATTGTCAAGATATCCGGGAATTTTAAGAATTTATTTTCATGGTAAATTTCAGTTTATAAAATCTGTTTTTGTTTTTTTTTTTTTTTGTTTGTTTTTTTGTTGTTTTTTTTGAGTATCAATCTCTAAGGATTCATCTAAGAACAAGTTCGTGTATGCGTGCGATGTGCGAGTGTGTAAAATGGTATGTCTTGTACAAGCACGCATACAGGCGACTTATTTGTTAAAGGCGCTACCTCACCGAGCAAGTAAGCCGTAGACGAGCAATCTCCAGTCACATAATCCTAACACGAAGTGTACCAGTCGATACTCTGACCTGCTAGTGCTAAAAGCCTAGAGGAAGCAGCATCCAAATGTAAAGTCTGATGTATGATCCGGTCGGGTTTCAAACCCGTGACCACCCGCTCTCGAGCGGCACGCTCTACCTCTGAGCCACCAAGGCGGTCCAATCTGTGAGTTTATAAGGATTTCGGTTTCCATGAGCCCAAGGCGAATCATTGGCAATGTCGGCTGAAGGATCGCATCGTCTTTATTTCACCACCTAGTTTAAATCCGTTGTGTGGGAAAATTAGTCAATTCGCTTGCTACTAAAATCTAATAAAATACCCCAAGGCTTCTTATATTTCTCCGGGTGCTCCAGTTTCTATCAGTCTAGAACAGACTATCATAAGCGAAAGAATCTTGACTAGGGTGTCAAAAATCACTACGTACTGATCTAAGTTTGATCTGAAAACTTACCATGAATTTTGTAGTGTGCAGGAAACACAAATACCCACAAAAACAGCTAATCTTAACAATCAAACTGAAAGAGAGCTTCTGACTAGAATTAGTCGAGAAAAGGTTTTAAACAAACAGACAGTAAGGAATCTCTGACCCGTAAGTAGGTGCTTTAAAATCGCTAAAAATAGCACAAACCTGCCACACCGATTTTTTCCCCGTATCTAACGACCAGTATACAGAGTCTGTTATTAAGACAGATTTTTCTTTGAATAAAAAATAATTAAAGAAATAAATTAAATCAATATCATTGTTTAATAAAGTTTTCTTTGCTCATGATGTTATGGCAACCAACGATAAAATAGAAACGAAAATAATTTATTATGTTGCAACAAATGTAAAACATTTTTTACAGATTATAAAAAATGGAATTCTTAAAAAATAACAAATAACATAAATATAAATACAAAAGCATGTACACACATACAAATACACACGTGATTACAAGATCCCGTGTACAGGGTCACAACGCACGTACGAAACAATTGTTGTACCGATAAATATATCCTTGTCACGTGGTACATAAAACAACTTAAAGAAAGTCTATGTTGAACTTTTAACATATATAATCGACATTTAATAAATGCATTATTATGGGTTTCCCTAAAATGCGGAAATAAAAAACGTTAAAATGATATATCGGACCGTTTATCTGTGTATTGACTGTGGTTATTACTTGTAATTGTAAATGTTTACTTAATTTTCAATTCATTTCCCTTGTGACTTGTGGGGAGTTAGACTTAAGTGATGCTTGAAAACTTTCCGAGGTAAAATTTATTTCCCAAAACACATTTAAATTTAAGCACTTCAATTACGTTACTGGCTTTAAGCCAAAAGTGTATAGCTAAAACGAACTATGTAAACCTCGCATAGCTGATGACATCTCGATATAAGTGAATTTATCTTGACTACGACAAAATAAACTTACCTCGACCTCATAAATATGAATCACATTAAAACTAATGGACTGGAGTGGAGTAATGGTGTTTTACGCCCCAGTCAAGATTCTTTCACTTATTTTCGAGGCGGTCAGTTCTGGGATGGTGGAGGAAACCGGAGTGTCCGGAAAAAACCGATCGAACTTCGGCAAGCTAACTGACAAACTTTCTCACACTAGGATCTGTTCTGAGTGGGATTCGAACCCAGGCGCTGTGATCTGCTTTAGACCACTTGGCCACCGAGTTCCCCACATTAAAACTAATGAAATACGGGATGTTACACCTGGCCACCGAGTTCCCCACATTAAAACTAATGAAATACGGGATGTTACACCTGGCCACCGAGTTCCCCACATTAAAACTAATGAAATACGGGATGTTACACCTGGCCACCGAGTTCCCCACATTAAAACTAATGAAAATACGGGATGTTACACCTGGCCACCGAGTTCTCCACATTAAAACTAATTAAATACGGGATGTTACACCTGGCCACCGAGTTCTCCACATTAAAACTAATTAAATACGGGATGTTACACCTGGCCACCGAGTTCTCCACATTAAAACTAATGAAATACGGGGTGTTACACCTGGCCACCGAGTTCTCCACATTAAAACTAATGAAATACGGGATGTTACACCTGGCCACCGAGTTCTCCACATTAAAACTAATGAAATACGGGATGTTACACCTGGCCACCGAGTTCCCCACATTAAAACTAATGAAATACGGGATGTTACACCTGGCCACCGAGTTCTCCACATTAAAACTAATGAAATACGGGATGTTACACCTGGCCACCGAGTTCCCCACATTAAAACTAATGAAATACGGGATGTTACACCTGGCCACCGAGTTCTCCACATTAAAACTAATTAAATACGGGATGTTACACCTGGCCACCGAGTTCTCCACATTAAAACTAATGAAATACGGGATGTTACACCTGGCCACCGAGTTCTCCACATTAAAACTAATGAAATACGGGATGTTACACCTGGCCACCGAGTTCTCCCACATTAAAACTAATGAAATACGGGATGTTACACCTGGCCACCGAGTTCTCCACATTAAAACTAATGAAATACGGGATGTTACACCTGGCCACCGAGTTCTCCACATTAAAACTAATGAAATACGGGATGTTACACCTGGCCACCGAGTTCCCCACATTAAAACTAATGAAATACGGGATGTTACACCTGGCCACCGAGTTCTCCACATTAAAACTAATGAAATACGGGATGTTACACCTGGCCACCGAGTTCCCCAATTAAAACTAATGAAATACGGGATGTTACACCTGGCCACCGAGTTCTCCACATTAAAACTAATGAAATACGGGATGTTACACCTGGCCACCGAGTTCTCCACATTAAAACTAATGAAATACGGGATGTTACACCTGGCCACCGAGTTCTCCACATTAAAACTAATGAAATACGGGATGTTACACCTGGCCACCGAGTTCCCCACATTAAAACTAATGAAATACGGGATGTTACACCTGGCCACCGAGTTCCCCACATTAAAACTAATGAAATACGGGATGTTACACCTGGCCACCGAGTTCTCCACATTAAAACTAATGAAATACGGGATGTTACACCTGGCCACCGAGTTCCCCACATTAAAACTAATGAAATACGGGATGTTACACCTGGCCACCGAGTTCTCCACATTAAAACTAATGAAATACGGGATGTTACACCTGGCCACCGAGTTCTCCACATTAAAACTAATGAAATACGGGATGTTACACCTGGCCACCGAGTTCCCCACATTAAAACTAATGAAATACGGGATGTTACACCTGGCCACCGAGTTCCCCACATTAAAACTAATGAAATACGGGATGTTACACCTGGCCACCGAGTTCTCCACATTAAAACTAATGAAATACAGGATGTTACACCTGGCCACCGAGTTCCCCACATTAAAACTGAAATACGGGATGTTACACCTGGCCACCGAGTTCCCCACATTAAAACTAATGAAATACGGGATGTTACACCTGGCCATTTGTGTTTTATGATCCTTTGTCATAAACCAATTAGCCTTGTCTACCAAATTAAAACTTTATCACTCAATATAATTGGATATGTACAATATACTAAATTTCCGTTAGGTCCCCTGATGCACACTATTTTTTTGTAAACAGAACTAAAAATGGTCTTAAACTTACATGTTTACTTTAAAACAATTAAACTTGGATATCCATTAATTTTAAACTTTTCTCTGAAAACAACAATACAATAAAACGTAAATTTGCATGTCTTGCAATAAATACGAAATATAATATGTTTATAGAAAATACCATTCCATCCGATTTAAATAACTATGTCACACACACACACACACACACACACACACACACACACACACACACACACACTCTCTCTCTCTCTCTCTCTCTCTCTCCTTCTCTCTCTCTCTCTCTCAAACACTGCATTTCTTCAGGAACACTTTTTATTCCAGATATCATATAGATGTTTAGGCGGTACTTGATGTGACGTCACAACAGAAGAACTCTTATAAGTACAAGGGTCAGATTTCACTCTGTAATTGTGATAACCTTTTAAACCATATAATTTTAGTCCAAGTTTTTTTATACACAATGCCACATAAACATCCTCTAAATGGAAAAATGGGACGTGCTCAGAAATTTTGTATATCTTTTTGGCGACAGCCATACTCATGACGTATCCAGGACCTGCGCAAAAGCCCGGATATTCCTTATTTGGATAACTCTTATATGAAGCATACCACTTTGACCGCGAATCTCTGATTGGTGGGGCACGTTGTGAGCATGTCCCACCTACACCTTTATTGAGAATTTCGGAATTTTTCTTAACGGACTCTATCAAATTCGGAACATTGACCCACATATCGTCGTCTGTCTTCATTACAAATCTTGCACGGGAACAATATTCATCCGCCCATCGGAAAGCCATCATGGTTTTGTAAGTTAAATTTGCATATGCGTCAATAAAATCCTCTTTGATAATATCACCATGGATACTGGCCTCTTCTTTTACAGAATCTGAAAGTTTTTTATCTTTTGTAAATCCAAGAAGAAACCCATAACGAACGTTAGCAGTATTATTTTTAGTGTATGTTAGCCACGTGCTCCGAATTGCCTCCCTTTGTGCCTTATTCTGATGTATGGTAAGAATCAAAATAACGATATCTATTTCAACGCCATTATTTTCACAGATTTTTTCGTTGTTGATTAAAAAATTAAAATTGTGAACAAAACATGAAATACACGTGTCTTTTCTGGTTCCATTTTTGTGTGTAGACAAACTTTTTGTAGGTATTGTTGGAGCTATCGTTGTTGCCTGTACAATGGTACTTTCAGTTATCCCGATACTATGATTGTATATAAAGTTATTGAAATCGGATCGGAATCGCAGTGTCATATCAAATATCGCATTCAAGTGATACGTTGAACGTAGAAGGTTAATGGTGACCAAGGCCGACAGAGTGGCTAGTATTACGATAAATGTTGGTATTGAACAAAAAGAAAATTTGGTTTCCTTCATGACTCGCTACTTATCAGTGCACCCCAGACTCTTATCAGTGAAACCAAATATAAGTATATGAATTCCCTCTAGATATAGGGATTAAACTGTCGAATCCCGGATAAACAGGAAACATTAAGGTTGACTTTTGTCAAATTGTAAACTTTTCCTTATGACATAAACTATATATAAAAATTATCTAAAAAAAAACACTTTGCAAAATCATTAAAACCCAATATAAAATTTCAAGTAAATGGAATCTGAATAAGTATAAACTGTACCATAATCCTTGCAAACACCAAAAAACGAATAAACGGTCCCAATTCTGTTTCTTCGATCCAAGTTCAATTTTAAACAAAAACACAGTCCTAATACTGTTCCTTCAAGTTCAACTTTAAACGAAAACACAGTCCTAATTCTGTTTCTTCAAGTTCAATTTTAAACGAAGACAAAGTCCCAATTCTGTTCCTTCAAGTTCAATTTTAAACGAAGACAAAGTCCCAATTCTGTTCCTTCAAATTCAACTTTAAACGAAGACACAGTCCTAATTCTGTTCCTTATATAAAGATCCGGTTGAACTGTAATTTTATTAAGTTACATTTAGCTCAACTTCAGCATACTTAATGTTGATCTACTAAGATATCCAGGATAAATGTTTTAAATGTTCCCCATTCTTTCCTTCAGTATAAACTTCAAATACTCGTATTTTTGTTTCTCTAAAATCAACTATAATTTTATTCTATGCATCTTTATTTACTTATATAGCCGTCCTATTTGATTTAATTACTAGAAAATAAAAAAAAAGTAAAGATATATTAATACACATCACTCAGAAATTTAAAATTTGTATACATAGTTAATCAGAACGACAAAATTCACTGTTAAATATCTCCCTGTAAATGTGGAAGCTTATGTTTTGGAGTGAGGACCTTTTCCATGCATGTTTCCATCAATGGTGTTGTGGCCGTCAACGGACTGTGTATTCGAAATATATTGCAATATGAAAAATCATGCTGTCGTTAGTTTTTATTTTGTTATTATCTATAAAAGCCTCTACAATACCAAGAAAATAAATAATACCGTTTCCTGTTTAATTTTTTTTTTATAATTCAATTCTCTTCTGTTTCAAGCATTTTGATTGGTCAGATCTTTTCTGATATTTTTACATGAAAGAATTGGCTCTGTTGCCGGAACTACTTTTCTGTAATTTTTCTTGCGCATTGGTGATGTAATTTTCTTTACTTATTATTAATTTAAGTTGTAAAAGTTTTGATTACTATTTTTTTTATTATTCTATGAATTGAATTATGGGAAATGAAATGAAATTTTCTTTTTGTTATGGAAAAATGAAGAATTGGACATCTTGCACACGTAACATAATTCGCTAGGCCATTTCGAATTATAAAATGTATTTTTTCATTGTTCTGGTTCTAAAATTCATCTAGTCCATATTTTAACTCAATTTCCCTGAGTGTTTTATTATTGGTTCTATACAACCAGTGTTAACAAACTATGCCTGTAAAAGTTTACAGATTTTCAATGAAAATTTATAGCTTTTATATAGTTTTGTCATTCTTACAATCCATTGGCCGGTTACGCGCTTACGGATCACAGTGCCTCTCACCGCCTAGGTTATAATCCCACTCGGGACAGATCTTAGTGTGAGAAAGTTTGTCAGTTCGCTTGCCGAAGGTCGGTGGTTTTCTCCGGGCACTCCGGTTTCCTCCACCATCCCAGAACTGACCACCTCGAAATAAGTGACATAATTCTTGACTGGGGCGTAAAACACCATTACTCCACTCCACTCTTACAATTCTACTAGTGTTGCAAGAAAAAAAATGCTTACAATTCAGGTCTTCGGTAGTCAAATCGTCTCTGGTTTCTCCGCCACCAACCGTAGAACTTACAATCTCTTTACAAATGAAAACACAATCTTGGGGTATGCGTTAAAAATCTTCAAAACAGCAATTTTTACTTTTTACAATGGAGAGCTAGAGGGCGTCTAGTAGTTAGTTGTTAAATGTTTGGAAATTTCACGTTGATGGATAAAATAAATTTCTTAAGCCAAATCGAGGATTGTAAGGTATTTGGTTTAAATTTGACCTCTAGATCTAGTTAATCAAACAACTTTAGAACCTTTTCACTTAAATACCTATAAAAAAATTAATACTTGTCAATACTATGTACGTACATGTATGTATATTGAATTGTGGACACGTGATGCCCTTGAGAGCGCATAGGTAACAAGCTGTTACTCTCAACAAATGCTATAATACATAAACAAAATTCAATTAAATTTACCTCTAAACGTTAATTGAAACTCAATCAGGAATTCTTTACAAAACAAAAATCATGTACTACCTTTGAATTTTTATGAGTGTAGTAGGAGTGGGGTAATGGTGTTTTACGCCCCAGTCAAGATTCTTTCTTTCTGTCGAGGTGGTCAGTTCTGGAATGGTGGAGGAAACCGGAGTATCCGGAGAAAACCACCGTCTTTCTGCAAGCGAACTGACAAACTTTCTCACACTAGGATCTGTCCCGAGTGGGATTCGATCCAAGGCGGTGAGAGGCGCTGTGATCTGTAAGCGCGCTTTAGACGAGGCTCCTGAGTTTTATGAAATAATGCCTTCAAAACAAGAAGATGACAATATCAATTAAAAATATCTTAAACAACTTTGGAGACAAAACAATAATACACATGTACAATAAGGGAACAATTTCCGAAGCTAATTTTGACAGATTGAATCCCATGTTTCTATATTCTGGATGAGCTTTGTGTAGCAAAGTGCGACCTGTAACTTTCTTGGTCCATTTTCCTGAAGATAATTTCAGCAAATGTGTTTTTTACAGAAAAAGGTAAAAATTTGAAGATAATAAAAAAAATCTTAACGCAGACAAAAATAGTTTTTGGCTTTCCAGAAAATTTGCATGTTTAAAATGTGTTCCATGTTATGTTTTTTTCTTCTCGTTTTTAGTCATTATTTTTACATAAGCACAAAAATGGAGAGAAAAAATACATTCTAATTTTTGTCACGATTTGTTTTACAATAGCTTATTTTCTAAACCATTAATTTACAAGAGGACTTTTTTTACATAAAAATGGAAATAGTAAAAAATATTTTCTGAAATTGTTGCATATAAAACGTCTGCTTTGACTGTCAGGTACATATTGGAAGAGCACATTTGTATCTATCGTATTTGTGTATATATTTGACTAAACCATAGTTTCTTGATCCTTTCATTCTCAAAATTCACAATGTACGTGACAAGTGTAGCTAGCTAGACAAGAGAAACTTTCCCATCCGAAGCACCCGGCCTCACTTCCTTGATTGAAGTTCAGGTGTATAACTAAATTTGCCAGTTTTCAAAGTTTTTACTCCTTTTTTTTTGGATTGTGATTTTGAACATGGACTGGTATGTTTGTATTTCATTTTATTGACTATCTGGTACGTGTTGATACCTAAGGACAAGGCCTTGGTTTCACATGAAGTTTTACTGTATTCGGAAGAAATTGTGGAATAAGGTTTTATTTATTTATTTATTTTAGTTATTGTTTTATTTATTTATTTATTTATTATTATTTTGCTATTTATTGTTAAAAATCACTGATTGATAAATATGCTGTGGTTGACGATCAAATGCCAACAATGTGTTAGTTATTATCCAAGAGATGTAATAGAAATCTTAATAAAAGAATGATTGTAAAACTGGTCAGATTCACAACAAAACAAGCGATACTGTGGTCAGATTCACAACAAAACAAGTGAAACTGTGGTCAGATTCACAACAAAAAAGTGAAACTGTGGTCAGATTCACAACAAAAAAGTGAACTTGTGGTCGGATCCACAACAAAACAAGTGAAACTGTGGTCAGATTCACAACAAAACAAGTGAAACTGTGGTCAGATTCACAACAAAAAGTGAATGTCAGATTCACATCAAAACAAGTGAAACTGTGGTCAGATTCACAACAAAACAGGTGAAACTGTGATCAGATTCACAACAAAACAAGTGAAACTGTGGTCAGATTCACAACAAAACAAGTGAAACTGTGGTAAGATTCACAACAAAAAAGTGAAACTGTGGTCAGATTCACAACAAAACAAGTGAAACTGTGGTCAGATTCACAACAAAAAAGAGAAACAGTGGTCAGATTCACAACAAAAAAGAGAAACTGTGGTCAGATTCACAACAAAAAAAGTGAAACTGTGGTCAGATTCACAACAAAACAAGTGAAACTGTGGTCAGATTCACAACAAAACAAGTGAAACTGTGGTCAGATTCACAACAAAAAAGTGAACTTGTGGTCAGATGCACAACAAAAAAGTGAAACTGTGGTCAGATTCACAACAAAAAAGTGAAACTGTGGTCAGATTCACAACAAAAAAGTGAACTTGTGGTCAGATGCACAACAAAAAAGTGAAACTGTGGTCAGATGCACAACAAAAAAGTGAAACTGTGGTCAGATTCACAACAAAAAAGTGAACTTGTGGTCAGATGCACAACAAAAAAGTAAAACTGTGGTCAGATTCACAACAAAAAAGTGAAACTGTGGTCAGATTCACAACAAAAAAGTGAAACTGTGGTCAGATGCACAACAAAAAAGTGAAACTGTGGTCAGATTCACAACAAAAAAGTGAACTTGTGGTCAGATGCACAACAAAACAAGAGATACTGTGGTCAGATTCACAACAAAAAAGTGAAAGTTTGGTCAGATTCACAACAAAACAAGTGAAAGTTTGGTCAGATTCACAACAAAAAAGTGAAACTGTGGTCAGATTCACAACAAAAAAGTGAAGTTGTGGTCAGATTCACAACAAAAAAGTGAAACTGTGGTCAGATTCACAACAAAACAAGTGAAACTGTGGTCAGATTCACAACAAAAAAGTGAAACTGTGGTCAGATTCACAACAAAAAAGTGAAACTGTGGTCAGATTCACAACAAAACAAGTGAGACTGTGGTCAGATTCACAACAAAACAAGTGAAACTGTGGTCAGATTCACAACAAAAAGTGAACTTGTGGTCAGATTCACAACAAAAAAGTAAAACTGTGGTCAGATTCACAACAAAAAAGTGAAACTGTGGTCAGATTCACAACAAAACAAGTGAAACTGTGGTCGGATTCACAACAAAACAAGCCAGATTTTGAATTCATTTAATTTTGTAACTTTGGATTCATTCATTTTCAACTGTTTGGCTTATGTTTTTATCTATCAAACTTTTCGACCCCTAGTGTCACTGATGAGGAATACCTTTCCGAAAAGTGCACATATGGTACATCAAAATTAAACATGTTTTTGCTATATGTATGATGTAATTATACGTAAATTTGATGCAGTTTTATTGACTGTGAAAAATCAATCAACATTACACCTGAACGTCAGCATTTTCAGGTGTAAATCTATAATACTTTAACTGTAATGTTACTGAATACTTAAAAATAGCTGTGTATTGATTGGATTAGGATGACAGTTAAACAAAATACTAAATGCAACTATTCATACATAATGTATGATCCAAATGGCTCATCCATCCGTTACTATGACAACATTTGGGCTTTCATGCACTCTCTTAAAAATAACCCTTTTTAAGCATACATTTTCCGTTTACATAGAATCGCCGATATTTAATTAGCATGTTAATGCGGGGACATAATTCCAATGTTAATTTATCTATCAGTTAATTCATCGAATTTACCAGGTAAAGTCAGTATATATAGATAGCAAGATAACACAAAGATATAAAACTCCACAAATTTATCGGGCACCACAGATCTGTACATATACCGTAGTCTACATGTCGACGTAAAGGACCACAAGTCCTTCCAGGTATTCCAGCCACCCGGTTATATAACGGATCCCTGTCAGTGTAAACATTGAACTTACAAAACTGTTTTATAATATTCGCTTATAATTACTTACCTATCACGAACTGCATATCAAATTTGTAACTTTAAAATTCTCTGTATAAAAATATTATCCTTTTACTACTCGCACAGGTTGTATAGTTATCCCACCATGTGTTCTGTTAAAGAAAAATGTATTGGTTTTATGTATAATGCACAGTAAAAAAAAAAAAAACAAGTCATGCGTTGCACATTGGAGTACAATTGTTTGCAAGGTCACTGTCAGGTGTATCAGGTAGCGGTTCAAATTAACATAAACGTATATTTAATATGTTTGTTTACTGTTTAAAGTGGAATTTTACTGGCTACGATTATTTTATTAATCATACAGACAAAATGATACTATTTACACGTAGTCAAGAGTTTCCGGTATGAGTATCCTGAAAAATAATTAATTTTGACTCTTTCTCTGAAAAAAATCTTTTTAAACAAAATTGTAATGGTTCAAAAGCAATACACACTTTTTGTAAATTCTTTCAAAGGAACTGCTAATTAAGTGTGGTATTATCATTTTTATTATTATTTCTTCTATTATTATTATTATCATTATTATTCTAATTACTTGTATTATTATTATTACATTTGTTATTATTACTTGTATTATTATTATTATTATTGCTATTATTATTATTTTTATTTCTATTATTTTTATTATTATTATTGCTGTTATTATTATTATTATTTCTATTATTATCATCATCATCATCATCATCATTATTATTATTATTATTATTATTATTATTATTATTATTATTATTATTATTATTACTTGTATTGTTATTATTACATTTATCATTATTATTATTATTGCTATTATTATTATTATTATTTCTTCTTCTATTATTATTGCTATTATTATTATTATTTCTTCTTCTATTATTATTATTATCATTATTATTCTTATTACTTGTATTATTATTATTATAATTATTATTATTACATGTATTAAAATTATTATTATTAATATTATAAATATTATTTAATTTTTTCTTGGTTCCTTGGGACCGACTAAAAGATTTCGTCACAAAACATGCATGCATATATCTATATGATGATGATGATATATACAAATAAATATATATATATATATATATATATATATATATATATATATATATATATATATATATATATATATATATATATATATATATATATCTTTAAAGATTTGTTAATGATCGTTAGCTCATCTAGCCTATCTATTAAATAAAAAGGTTATCAGATGTTCGAACATCAATTGTTAGTTATTGCATTTTTGATAAATCAATAAAAACTGTCTCCTTTTAAATTATTGTGCTATAAAACAATATGTTACCGTTTGATTATTATATTATCTTATGATCTTTTGACAAAAAAATGTTTGAAGGTATACAAGATACAAATATGTGCAAAAATTGATTGTAAATATATAGCACAATACCTGTTAAATTTTTATGTGCCATATGTGCACATTTCGGAAAATCATTTCTCATCAGTGAAATAAGTAACAAGATACATTCTCTGTCAAAAGTAGGCTATATATTTTTTTTTTTCAAAAAACGTCGATGAAAATTGTTTATGAATATAACGAATATAAAGAACCCATGAGAAAGAATAATGCTGTTATGACAAGTAGGCTTTGAGGGAGTATTGTTATTTTTAATTTTCACGTGCAATAACTTTATTGCAATTCCTTTAGCCACTGCGATAGCTCAGTTGGAAGAGTGCTCGCTCCGTAAGTGGGAGGTCGTGGGTTTGAACCCAGACCGGGTCTGATCCAAGACTTGAAAGTGGTTAGTGACTGTTCTTTCGCCAAGCACTCGGCATTACAAAATTACGTCACGGTTCTTTAGGATGGGAAGTTAAAATAAACGAGGTCTCGTGTCACGATAAAGAATCCTGCTGTGTAATGCCATCAGCACAAAGCACAGGTAAAATTTCTGCACCTTCACCTAAAGCTGGCGACGTCTCGATATAAGTGAAATATTCTTGACTGGGACGTTAAACACCATTAATCACTCACTCGTTTTAGCCAAAATAAAGAGGAAACGGTATGGGACAACAAAACTAGCTTTACAAAACTAATGCAGATAAAACGTTATATGTTTTTTAGCTTTCTTATTTCTTCGATATGTTTTTAATATTTATTTAAAATTGAAATTAATTTTATCCCTAAAATGATAAATGGTAAATTGTCAAATTGGGTGTAGAATTACATGGACTTGACGAAAAAATTGTTCACAGTTATATGTTTTTTTTTTTTTCATTTTTTTTTTTTTTTTTACAAATCATTGTTGTAAAGATGCTCTCTCAAAATTGTGAAAAAAAGTGTAAAAAAGAAAATTTTGACCCTGATACATACCACAGACAACTCGGCTACACAGATCCCTTATCAATTTAAACAGGCATTGATATAGATAAATAGTTGTTGTTGGGTCTTTTTCCAAATCATTTATATAACATTATAGATACAAATACTATTAACGATTGAATTAACATTACCCAACGATCCATACAGATATTAATGTTAGGATAGTTATAATGAGATGATACTATCAATATAAACAATGTTTAAAATGAAACAGTTGTGTATTTAGTAACAGCTACTTCAATAAAATATAGAAACATCAATTAAGCCGAGCTGTTTATTTACAATTTGACCTTTTGACATTAACCTTTGACCTGTACACGTTTAAGTTTTGCAAGCGACACGTTACATCATGTTGGTTTACGTTTACACCAAGTTTGATTGAAATTTATCTTCTTGTTTTGGTTAAAACGACAACATTTACCAGATTTTTCTCTTATGAAGTGATTGCTATTTTTTACGAAATTTTAACACATTTATTTTAATTTCGAGAGGCATGTGATAAAACTTGATCTTAAGAATAGTAAATTCTAATCAAATTTAAGATAAGAGATTGGAGGTCCGAAGGGCACGCTTCCAGACCACAGTGATTCTTAGCGCCTAAGTTTGAAAACTACCGTGTCGGACAGATTATATTATAAAAAAAAAATTTCTCCGGATTCCTCTACCGTTTCAACACTGACCTTATTGATATCAATTAAAAATCAGGTTTGACTGGTCGTTAATTAAATAACTCCATTCCAGAATAATTAGCGGGAGTGGAATGGAGTAATGGTGTTTTACGCCCCAGTCAAGAATATTTCACTTATTTCGAGGCGGTCAGTTCTGGGATGGTGGCGGAAAATGGAGTGCCCGAAGAAAACCACCGACGTTCGGCAAGCGAACTGACAAACTTTCTCACACTAGGATCTGTCCCGGGTGGGATTCGAACCCAGGCGGTGAGAGGCGCTGTGATCCGTAAGCGCGCGCTTTAGACCATTCGGCCACCCAGGCCCCACAAAATAATTAGAAATTTTTAACGTATGTTAATGAAATCCGAGTTAATATGATCGATACTTATTAATAATCGATCATTTAAAATATCGCACAGCTGTACTTTACTTATAGGATTAATTTATTATCATTAATGTATGTAATATGAATGCCATGTGCTTCTTTTGAATTTTTATAACATATTGCTATTCAAAAGTAGCACATGACAGGTATTTAACTGTATAAAATGGCGAACTACATGAACGTAACTGTGTCTTATGTGTTGTATGTGAAAAATGAAAATGCTTTGAAAGTTTTAGAACTACTGATATATATGCTATTTTTGAATTGTATTATTTCATTAAAATTCAAAAGTAGGACAAATGACGATTCGACTGTATAAATAGATTACAATCTCCTGTTTTATTGGAGATGTTCATTTTTTTCTGTCAGTAGGAAATAATCAATTTACATAAGTATGTCCCGTATCAAAAGAGTGAGTGAGTAATGGTGTTTAACGCCCCACTAATAACAATATTTCACTGATATCGAGACGTCACCAGCTATAGCCAAAAGTGCAGAAAATTTGCCTGTGTGTTGCGCTGATGGCATTATACAGCAGTGTTCTTTATCGTGCCATGCCTACTGTGACACGAGACCTCGTTTATTTTAAGTTCCCATCCGAAGAACCGCGACTTTTATTTCGTAATGCCGAGTGCTTGTCGAAAAAACAGTCACTATCCACTTTCAAGCCTTGGGCCAGACCCGGTCGGGGTTCGAACCCACGACCTTCCACTTACGGAACCGTATCAAAAGACGAGGCGACACCTAGTATTGTAATCGGGCGGAATAAGACAAACCTGGGTGCCTTTCTGAACTACTTCCTTTCATAAACTGGCTTTTTACAATCAAGAAGAGAGAAGTGAAGTAAAGTGATGGTGTTTCACATCAAAGTCCGAGATATTTTATACAATCAAGAAGAGAGAAGTGAAGTAAAGTAATGGTGTTTCACATCAAAGTCCGAGATATTTTTCTACAATCAAGAAGAGAGGAGTGGAATAAAGTGATGGTGTTTCACATCAAAGTCCGAGATATTTTATACAATCAAGAAGAGAGAAGTGAAGTAAAGTAATGGTGTTTCACATCAAAGTCCGAGATATTTTATACAATCAAGAAGAGAGAAGTGAAGTAAAGTAATGGTGTTTCACATCAAAGTCCGAGATATTTTATACAATCAAGAAGAGAGGAGTGAAGTAAAGTAATGGTGTTTCACATCAAAGTCCGAGATATTTTTCTACAATCAAGAACAGAGGAGTGGAGTAAAGTGATGGTGTTTCACATCAAAGTCCGAGATATTTTTCTACAATCAAGAAGAGAGAAGTGAAGTAAAGTGATGGTGTTTCACATCAAAGTCCGAGATATTTTATACAATCAAGAAGAGAGAAGTGAAGTAAAGTAATGGTGTTTCACATCAAAGTCCGAGATATTTTTCTACAATCAAGAAGAGAGGAGTGGAGTAAAGTGATGGTGTTTCACATCAAAGTCCGAGATATTTTATACAATCAAGAAGAGAAGAGTGAAGTAAAGTAATGGTGTTTCACATCAAAGTCCCAGATATTTTTCCAAGATATTCGGTCAGTTCATGAATGAAAAGAAAAACACAGAACCCAGACTTTTGTCATGTGAACTGACAGTAGTAGAACTTACTACATATATTCGTCAAAACCTGCAAGTATGTGGCTTAAGTTGTAGATTTCGCAAAACGCCATCGTGTAGTTCAAAAATTTCAAACGACCGCTTAAATTAACAAGAGGCCCAAGATGGCCCTAATTTGCTCACCTGAGTTTAAATGTAACTGGTATGTTTTGATAATACCTGGTTAAGTCATAACATGTTGCCTCATTAGAAGTGGTTTCAGACATTATTTTTATTGCTTTGGTTTTTAGCTATATAGGTCACTGTGACCTACTTTTGGTAGCCAAAGTGACCAGAAACACAAATGAGAATGGCAATGGTTTAAAGGTGCTATTGACTAATATGAATGAAATGTGACCAGAAGTGTCTGAGAAGAAGTTTTTTGATGGATGTATGGATGGATGGCAGAGTTCCTATTCATAACAAAAGCTCACATGAGCAATTTTCAGATCCGGATTTAAGACTTTACAGATTTGACACATTAATTCAAATATTTAAAAAAAAATTGTAAAATTCCACTGCAAATTATTTTAAAAAAATGTTCAATGAATTTAAATAATGTCACATAACAATGATTTTGTAAAACAAAACAAAAAATGTTCCTAATGAACAATGTTACATTTGGTTCAACGATAAAAGCTTGAATAAATACAGAAATTACAGTATTTACCCAGCGAGATGCAGCATTTGGGATCTAATATTAGAACATGGTTACGTCATCAAAACGCGGGTCATTTAAACACAACTTTCAAAACGGTGAAATACGATAAATTAAATACAGAACTTCGTTGAATTTGTCAATTTTGACTTAGTATGGGATACATAACGCCATTTCAAATACATCTGGACAATTAATGCAATCTGTCATGTTTCACCTCCGATTCTAAGGTTTTCAGTACATCCGTGCGCATGCTCCAAGCTTATAATTACCATCGTAAAACACTGACCAACCGGTCAGAGGATTCCGTTTATTTACAGCTAAAAGAAATGAAATTTTAGAAAATGAATGTCACGGATCGTGGTTAGAAGATATCTATTTTTTAAAAATATATTTTTAGAAAATCAAAAAAAAAATTCAGAAAATTGAAAAACTTAATGCAGCTTTAAACATATGTTTCTTCACATAAGAAAATCATGTTTGGAAAATGAATTCACCTAAATTTATTAATATTGTAATTTTGGTAAAAAGTACTACATGTTTATTTACAATGTATAAAAAATAAACGCAAAAACACGTAACCTAATTTTTCACAAAATTGTTGGAATTCACAAACTTGGGGCGCGTTATTTTCACTTAAACCAATTTCAGTTTTATAATTGGTTATAAAACTTTTCATGTAACCGGTTTTAAACCAGATTTAAACTCTGACCAGTTTTTTTTTCATTTTTAGCACCAAACTTAAAACTTTTTACAAACTGAACAAACCGCCTCCGGGTGCGGTTAGATCGGCTAGATTTGACATCAACGACAGATCAAGATGGCGACAGTGACAGACCTCGCATTTATGTGTGAATGGTGTTTCCACATTTTTAACAATTCTAAAGTTTTTGTCAATCATCATTGAAAGTCCGCATTATTATAGCTATGAACAGTGTCAAGATAGTTGATTAAACGGGGAACATTACGTCTCCTTAATGCGCAAGCAGCAAAAAGTGATGCCTGTCTGTTCTAACTATCAAGTACAACAACATCTGTGTTATCCTCATGGTCATCCTCCATCATTTCCATTAAAATTATTGTTTTAAGTTTCAGGACTTGTTTGTTATCCGCCATTTTTTTAATTAAAGAAACTGATCATTTTTTCCAAACAAAACCAGTTTTAAAACTAGTTTTGAAACTGGTTAGAAACTTAAAACTAAAACTGGTTCAAGTGAAAAAATTCGCCCTTGGTTTATAAGATGATTTAGATGCCAAATATCACATCAGATTTTATCTCAGTGAAGTTGTTTTGGAGAAGAAATTTTTTTTAGGTTTTCAACAATTTAGGTCAATGTAGCTATGGCAACCTAAAAATTATAAAATCATAAAATTTCTTCCCTGCACTATTTATAGTCATAAAAATTCAGAAAAAAAAAAAAAAAAGAAAAAAGAAAAAAAAAAAAAAGTGGCTCCACTGGGATTTGAACTCTCGACCCTTGGGTTGCATTATCACATGTATTTCAAAAAATATAATTACACTAAAAAGTCAAAAAATTCATAAAATCTCTTCCATGCACCATTGTAAGTCAAAAATTCAAAAAAAAAAAAAAAAAAAAAAAAAAAAAAAAAAAAAAAAAAATTAAAAATTTTTAAAAAAAGTGGCCCCAGTGGGATTTGAACCCTTGACCCTTCGGTTGCTAGAATTGAAAATGAAAAAGGCCGAAAAAAAGCGACTTGTATTTTACAGAATTTCAAGAAAATTGTCAAACATATGTTTCTTCACATAAGAAAATGATGTTTGGAAAAAGAGTTCACCTAAATTTATTCATTATTGTAATTTTTGTAAAAAAGTACTATTTACAATAAACAAAAAATAAACGCAAAAACGCCTAACCTAATTTTTCACAAAAATTATTGAAATTCACAAACTTGGTATATAAGATGCCGTAGATGCCAAATATCACATCAGATTTTATCTCAGTGAAGTGGTTTTGGAGAAGAAGATTTTTTTTTTTAGGTTTTTAACTATGTAGGTCATTGTGACTCACATTTGGTAGCTATGGCAACCAAAAGCACAAATCTGAAAGGCAATGTTCTATAGATGCTTTTGACCAAGTTTAAACAAAATGTGACCAGAAGTTTCTGAGAGGAAGTCGTTTGAAGCAATTGTTGACGGACGGACGGACGGACGGACGGACGGGCGGACGACGGACGGACGGACGGACGACGAACGACGGAGGGTCTGCCTCTTTTGATACCAATAGCTCACATGAGCACTTTGTGCTCAGGTGAACTAAAAATTGGTGGGTTTATTCAAGTGTGAGAAAGTTTTTCAGTTTGGACGTTATTGATTGGTTGAAGAATTTTTTTGTTATTTTTGTGTAAGTAACAAAAATGAAGTGTAACGCTCGGCCAAAAATAACTTTGGAACTTTCCAGTTCTAGAGAATTTTCCTGTTCCGGAAAACTTTCCAGTTCCACAGAACTTTCCCGTTCCGGAGAACTTTCCAGTTCCAGAGAATTTTCCCGTTCCGGAGAATTTTCCCGCTCAAGATAATTTTCCCGTTCCGGAGTTGAATTTCGATTCATTATAGTAGTAAATATATAATACAAATACCAGTTTAATTTTGATGTGCCAGATGTGCACATTTCGGAAAATCATTCCTCATCAGTGACACTAAGACCGAAAAGTTTGATGGATAAAATACATAAGCCAAACAGTTGAAAATAATGAATCTAAAGTTCCAAAATTATAAAAATCCAATACCAGCTAAGGAATGCTTTGCATGAGGGAACAAACCTAAGTTTTAAATAAATTTCAAATTTTAGAGGGCCATTTTGTATCTCTTGGTGTTAGTTGACAAATAATAAGCCAATATCCATTATTGACGGCAAAAAGAAAATTTTGTTTCCGTTTCTATCATTATTCCGTCTCTGTTTTATCATCAATTCTGTAACAATGTTTATGATACTTTAAATAGCAGATTTACGGTTCTGAATGTCTGACATGAATAAATCACATTGTTGACAAAGCTTTATAATTACCCAGATCAAACAGTAAAGTGACAAAGATGTCCAATAAACTTTAAACAAAATAAATAACATGCCGGACAAAAAGATTTGATAACAAACCAAAAGGAATGTTTAGAAAGTTGGGTTTAAGAGGGATTATAAACAATGATTTGTTCATACAAGGTAAATATGACGAATGCTGGGGGAAAAGCCGATTGGAGAAGGGTCAAGTGGAGTGAAATACTAACGTATTTTACCGAAAATTGTTTGAATTCAGAGAGAGAGAGAGAGAGAGAGAGAGAGAGAGAGAGAGAGAGAGAGAGAGAGAGAGACTTACACTGATAGTAATAAGTCTTTCATTAGCTAGATTATTTCATATTGCTCACGATATTTTACAGTACATAATGTTGTGACTATTTCATTGATTGTGGTTATAAATTGAAAAGCTGTTTCCGTCACGTATCAAATATTTAATAGATAATTATTTTATCTCAGATTTTTTGCATAGATAAGTAAATGTAGCATTTATGTAAGCCACCTAATTATTCGAAAGTACAATTAATATTTTATAATATTTAATAATTTAATATTAATGTTCAAAATCAAAGGCCAAAATAAATAATTAGATAGTATTTATATAATATATACTGCATTTAAAAATAATCATAACGTATGTTTATTCAAATTATTTTCATAAACGGCCCTTAGAACAGTAAATAAGTTAGTTTAAACGTTGTTTAACGTCGCATCAGCAACTATTCAGCTACTTGCGATGTTGAGTTAAGTTGAGTAATGTTTTAACGTCACAGTCAAGAATATTACACTTATATCGAGACGTCGCCAGCAATAGGCGAAAGTGCAGAAATTTTGCCTGTGCGTTGCGCTGATGGCATCATACACCAAGGTTCTTTATCGTGCCACGCCGTGATACGGGACCTCGTTTATTTTAAGTTTCCATCCGAAAGAATCGTGACCTTCATCTCGTAATGCCGAGTGCTTGGCGAAAGAACAGCCACTACCCACTTTCAAGTCTTGGGTCAGAACCGGCCGAGGTTCGAACCCACGACCTCCCACTTACGGAGCAAGCACTCTACCAACTGAGCTACCGCAATGGTTTATTTGCGATGTGTGCAAATACATGTATATAATTTCTAGGGATTAATCTAAGACTCAATTCCTGTGCGGGTATACATTATAGTCCGTCTTGTGCTACGCGCAATCAGGGTGACTTTTTGGTAAGGTGCTAGTTTGCCGAATCAGTGTATCTCAGACAAACATACAATTCAGTCACATTATCCTGGCACCGGTTGAACCAATCGATACTCTTTCTGTGATGCTGAACGCAAGGCGAAGAAGCAGTATGTCTTATGTATGACCCGACCGGGGTTCGAACTTACGACCTAACCCTACTACTAAGCTACAGAGGCGATCCAAATGAATAAACTTTTGAAAAGAGAACAATTTACAATAGAAGACAGGAACTGAAAAAAAATTCCGTAAAAGACGTTTTTCTCCGACACTACAGTCTTTACCATCACTTACAGCATAAGTGAAAGAAACTTGACAGGAAGCATTACCTTGTTACCGGAAGTAGTCGTTTCTAATCTGTCATTTACCGTAAAGCAGTCGTCATTAACAGCAACCTGCGAAACATGCTAATTAATTGCATAGTTCCTCTTAGTTAAGGACTGTTTTAATTGGATGTTCATATCGAGTAGGTTTGACAAAATATTTAGATATATACATGTTATATTAAACCAGATTAAGAATAAACAATGAATATTTTGTAGACAAAGAATAATTACGGTAAAACCTGTATATAAGAACCGCCCATGTCACATCAGAAATATAGACTTTATACACAGGTTGTCGTTATTCAGATGTTGTTTTGTTTGAAATATACAGCAAGAGGATCTTAATACAATGGTTGTAATAGACAGACGGTCTTTTTATAAAAGTGGTCGCTACAGCATGTTTTACTGTATAATATTTACGTACTGAGTTATATTCTCTAGGCTCACTCGCATCTTTGCCAAGGGAACGGAAAGCTAATTTTAGGAATTTTAAAGACCCCGTCGAACAAAACTTTACCACACTATTAAGGGCTAATAAAAAGGTGCGAAGTTAAAGTTTTGCTAAGACATGTACACACGTATGAAGAAGTAAAAATGTGACAAAAAATGTCGTGCTGTTTGTTTAAATCGTTGATTGTTTGAATACTATTTTGCATCAAATTAGTATTTTTGAGCCGTTCATGAGGAGATATTTGTTTTATACAATATTAGTTATGATTCTAAACTGTGCAAACTTAATTTTGCAAACATTTTTTTCTGTACATATTCTTCCTTATCGTGACCTCGTATGCAACCCAATATCGCAAATAAACATCGACAGAATGTCATACAACACAGTAGATGAACAAGTCAAGGGGAAAAACAACATTCCCACTTGTAGTTGATTGGGGTCGAACCCGTATTTGTTTGAAGACTCTTGGTCATTGCATGATTTGAAATTATCTTTTTGTTACATCAATTAAAACAAAGCTACGGATGTCTTTATAGAATTTAAAAACTATAATCTTTTTGATTTTATGAAAGTCCATAATCCAAATGTAACGGGTAATTTCAGAAATATACTATATTGACCTAGAACACGGACCTACTTGAAGACACCCCCATACGCTCCAGCTCGTTCAAAGATTTTTATCTTGATATTGTTATTCAAAAATAAATTACGTTTTTAGGGAACAGGGGAGATTTGGGGTTGACACAATTTAATTGTGCTTCTGGTTCATAAATTATTTTCCTAGAATTTTTCAAATGGTAAAGATGTTTTGCTTAAATCTATGATCATTTTACTTGGCCCTGTATGTTAGAATTGCGTCCCTTTTTATGTTACTGCACTGTTCCGCCTTCAGAAGGTCGTATTTTATACTACTAAACTGACAAGGCTAGAATGCTATTGACGTATAGTCATTTGCTGTGAACTATACTGTTGAAGATTTCAAAATGACTGATTAAGCCACATTTATTTTGTGAACATAATTAGCCACGGTTTTGGTCCCTCATACATTTTAGGTCAAGTCTTTTCAACACACACACACACACACACACACACACACACACACACACACACACACACACACACACTATTAATCTAGGCCCTAGAATAGAAGTTTTAACAAGAGGCCCATGGGCCTTAACGCTCACCTGAGGATACGTCCAAAATTGTTTGCAAAGCACAAAAGACAATATATTAGGTTCAGAAACTTTACAAGTTTTCTCAGGTTCAGAACTCCCACAAAACTTAATCAGAAATATATCCAGTCACATTTCATTTATAAGTAGCATATATAATATGCATGAAGTTACTGAAATGCAATGAATAATTTCCAAATAATTAACAAATTTTAGTATACTTATACAGCTATGTCCTTGACCTTTGAACATATATGACCTTGAACCATATATGATCACCACGTCAATACCTATAATATTCTAATATACATGCCTATACAAAAAGTTAAAGTTTTCAAGATAATAAGCAATTAATGTGTACTTTTGCAGCTGTGACTTTCACCTTTGAACACATGACCTTGAACCATATATCCAAATGATCATTGCTGCAATACCTACAATATTCTAATATAAATGCCTATACAAAAAGTTAATAGTTTTCAAGATAATTAGCAATTTATGTCTTCTTTTGCAGCTGTGACCTTGACCTTTGAACATATATGACCTTGAACCATATATAATCACCATGTCAATACCTACAACATTCTAATATACATGCCTATACAAAAAGTTAAAGTTTTCAAGATAATTAGCAATTAGTCTTCTTTTGCAGCTGTGACCTTGACCTTTGAACACATATGACCTTGAACCATATATAATCACCATGTCAATACCTACAACATTCTAATATACATGCCTATACAAGTTGATAGTTTTCAAGATAATTAGCAATTTATGTCTTCTTTTGCAGCTGTGACCTTGACCTTTGAACACATTACCTTAAACCATATATCAAAATCATTGTTGCTGCAATACCTACAATATTGTAATATACATGCCTATACAAAAAGTTAACAATTTTCAAGATAATTAGCAATTTATGTCTTCTTTTGCAACTGTGACCTTGACCTTTGACCATATGACCTTGAACCATATATCAAAATGATCGCCATATCAATTCCTACAACATTCTATTATACATGCCTATACAAAAAGTTAATAGTTTTCAAGATTATTAGCAATTTATGTCTTCTTCTGCATCTGTGACCTTGACCTTTGATCATATGACCTTGAACCATATATCAAAATGATTATTGTCACAATACCTACATTATTCTAATATACATGCCTATACAAAAAGATTATAGTTTTCAAGCTAATGCACAATAGTTTTGGTAGCCATGGCAACGCCATGAACAAATCTGAATTGCACCGGCCCATATATGCTTCTGACCAGTATCATTGGAATCTGTCCAGCAGTTTTGGAGGAGAAGTCGAAAATAGGTGTTAACGACGCACGCACGCACGAACACACGCCGCGCCATGCCATAAGCTCACATGACCTTTCGGTCAGGTGAGCTAAAAATACTGTTCGTAGAAATTTTTATTTTTAAATCGAATAAACGATCAGAAAATAGAAGTTCAAGTGACAGATTTAACCCGTGTAAAGTAGTGAATTGATCATCCAGTAAGGCTACCTTATGTAAACATGTTAATAAGACCTAAAGAATTTTTCCTCTTTAGAACTTTGTACTTAAAGGCACCAGATGTTTCTTAAAATCTTTTTAATGGTGAATTGCTGATTGAGTGATATATATGAGGATTTAAAGATCACACTGTCTCTTATTTATAATGTTGAATCCTACTCCAGCAGATCGTAGTGTTTGGAAATTTATAAGTTCATTGGACACTCGGGTTTTCTTCACCATCCCAGAACTGTGGAAATTGAAATTAATAAACGTATCCTGACTGAGGCGTAAAACATCAATATTCCTCTCCCCCTTTTTAGGAAGTTTAAGCCGAGTAGGTTGCACCCGACTTGACTTTAAAACGGCCTTTTATGGTTTGTACCGACTGTAAAGATACTCGACTTGACTTAAACGGCCTTTTATGGTTTGTACCGACTGTAAAGATACTCGACTTGACTTAAACGACCTTTTATGGTTTGTACCGACTGTAAAGATACTCGACTTGACTTAAACGGCCTTTTATCGTTTGTACCGACTGTAAAGATACTCGACTTGACTTAAACGACCTTTTATGGTTTGTACCGACTGTAAAGATACTCGACTTGACTTAAACAGCCTTTTATCGTTTGTACCGACTGTAAAGATACTCGACTTGACTTAAACGGCCTTTTATCGTTTGTACCGACTGTAAAGATACTCGACTTGACTTAAACGACCTTTTATGGTTTGTACCGACTGTAAAGATACTCGACTTGACTTAAACGACCTTTTATCGTTTGTACCGACTGTAAAGATACTCGACTTGACTTAAACGGCCTTTTATGGTTTGTACCGACTGTAAAGATACTCGACTTGACTTAAACGACCTTTTATGGTTTGTACCGACTGTAAAGATACTCGACTTGCCTTAAACGACCTTTTATGGTTTGTACCGACTGTAAAGATACTCGACTTGACAATAAAACGGTATTTATCGTTTGTACCGACTGTAAAGATACTCGACTTGACTTAAACGACCTTTTATGGTTTGTACCGACTGTAAAGATACTCGACTTGACTTAAACGACCTTTTATGGTTTGTACCGACTGTAAAGATACTCGACTTGACAATAAAACGGTATTTATCGTTTGTACCGACTGTAAAGATACTCGACTTGACTTAAACGACCTTTTATGGTTTGTACCGACTGTAAAGATACTCGACTTGACAATAAAACGGTATTTATCGTTTGTACCGACTGTAAAGATACTCGACTTGACTTAAACGACCTTTTATGGTTTGTACCGACTGTAAAGATACTCGACTTGACTTAAACGACCTTTTATGGTTTGTACCGACTGTAAAGATACTCGACTTGACTTAAACGACCTTTTATGGTTTGTACCGACTGTAAAGATACTCGACTTGACTTAAACGACCTTTTATGGTTTGTACCGACTATGGTTTGTACCGACTATGGTTTGTACCGACTGTAAAGATACTCGACTTGACTTAAACGACCTTTTATGGTTTGTACCGACTGTAAAGATACTCGACTTGACAATAAAACGGTATTTATCGTTTGTACCGACTGTAAAGATACTCGACTTGACTTAAACGACCTTTTATGGTTTGTACCGACTGTAAAGATACTCGACTTGACTTAAACGACCTTTTATGGTTTGTACCGACTGTAAAGATACTCGACTTGACTTAAACGACCTTTTATGGTTTGTACCGACTGTAAAGATACTCGACTTGACAATAAAACGGTCTTTATCGTTTGTACCGACTGTAAAGATACTCGACTTGACTTAAACGACCTTTTATGGTTTGTACCGACTGTAAAGATACTCGACTTGACTTAAACGACCTTTTATGGTTTGTACCGACTGTAAAGATACTCGACTTGACTTAAACGACCTTTTATGGTTTGTACCGACTGTAAAGATACTCGACTTGACAATAAAACGGTCTTTATCGTTTGTACCGACTGTAAAGATACTCGACTTGACTTAAACGACCTTTTATGGTTTGTACCGACTGTAAAGATACTCGACTTGACTTAAACGACCTTTTATGGTTTGTACCGACTGTAAAGATACTCGACTTGACAATAAAACGGTCTTTATCGTTTGTACCGACTGTAAAGATACTCGACTTGACTTAAACGACCTTTTATGGTTTGTACCGACTGTAAAGATACTCGACTTGACTTAAACGGCCTTTTATGGTTTGTACCGACTGTAAAGATACTCGACTTGACTTAAACGACCTTTTATGGTTTGTACCGACTATGGTTTGTACCGACTGTAAAGATACTCGACTTGACTTAAACGACCTTTTATGGTTTGTACCGACTGTAAAGATACTCGACTTGACTTAAACCACCTTTTATGGTTTGTACCGACTGTAAAGATACTCGACTTGACTTAAACGACCTTTTATGGTTTTTACCGACTGTAAAGATACTCGACTTGACTTAAACGGCCTTTTATCGTTTGTACCGACTGTAAAGATACTCGACTTGACTTAAACGACCTTTTATGGTTTGTACCGACTGTAAAGATACTCGACTTGACTTAAACGGCCTTTTATCGTTTGTACCGACTGTAAAGATACTCGACTTGACTTAAACGACCTTTTATGGTTTGTACCGACTGTAAAGATACTCGACTTGACTTAAACGGCCTTTTATCGTTTGTACCGACTGTAAAGATACTCGACTTGACTTAAACGGCCTTTTATCGTTTGTACCGACTGTTAAGATACTCGACTTGACTTAAACAGCCTTTTATCGTTTGTACCGACTGTTAAGATACTCGACTTGACTTAAACGACCTTTTATGGTTTGTACCGACTGTAAAGATACTCGACTTGACTTAAACGACCTTTTATGGTTTGTACCGACTATGGTTTGTACCGACTGTAAAGATACTCGACTTGACTTAAACGGCCTTTTATCGTTTGTACCGACTGTTAAGATACTCGACTTGACTTAAACGACCTTTTATGGTTTGTACCGACTGTAAAGATACTCGACTTGACTTAAACGGCCTTTTATCGTTTGTACCGACTGTAAAGATACTCGACTTGACTTAAACGACCTTTTATGGTTTGTACCGACTGTAAAGATACTCGACTTGACTTAAACGACCTTTTATGGTTTGTACCGACTGTTAAGATACTCGACTTGACTTAAACGACCTTTTATCGTTTGTACCGACTGTAAAGATACTCGACTTGACTTAAACGACCTTTTATGGTTTGTACCGACTGTAAAGATACTCGACTTGACTTAAACGGCCTTTTATCGTTTGTACCGACTGTTAAGATACTCGACTTGACTTAAACGACCTTTTATGGTTTGTACCGACTGTAAAGATACTCGACTTGACTTAAACGGCCTTTTATCGTTTGTACCGACTGTTAAGATACTCGACTTGACTTAAACGACCTTTTATGGTTTGTACCGACTGTAAAGATACTCGACTTGACTTAAACGACCTTTTATGGTTTGTACCGACTGTAAAGATACTCGACTTGACTTAAACGACCTTTTATGGTTTGTACCGACTGTAAAGATACTCGACTTGACTTAAACGACCTTTTATGGTTTGTACCGACTGTAAAGATACTCGACTTGACTTAAACGGCCTTTTATCGTTTGTACCGACTGTAAAGATACTCGACTTGACTTAAACGGTCTTTATCGTTTTTACCGACTGTAAAGATACTCGATTTGACTTAAATGGCCTTTTATGGTTTGTACCGACTGTAAAGATACTCGACTTGACTTAAACGACCTTTTATGGTTTGTACCGACTGTAAAGATACTCGACTTGACTTAAACGGTCTTTATCGTTTTTACCGACTGTTAAGATACTCGACTTGACTTAAACGGCCTTTTATCGTTTGTACCGACTGTAAAGATACTCGACTTGACTTAAACGGTCTTTATCGTTTGTACCGACTGTAAAGATACTCGACTTGACTTAAACGACCTTTTATGGTTTGTACCGACTATGGTTTGTACCGACTGTTAAGATACTCGACTTGACTTAAACGACCTTTTATCGTTTGTACCGACTGTAAAGATACTCGACTTGACTTAAACGACCTTTTATGGTTTGTACCGACTATGGTTTGTACCGACTGTTAAGATACTCGACTTGACTTAAACGACCTTTTATGGTTTGTACCGACTGTTAAGATACTCGACTTGACTTAAATGGCCTTTTATCGTTTGTACCGACTGTAAAGATACTCGACTTGACTTAAACGACCTTTTATGGTTTGTACCGACTATGGTTTGTACCGACTGTTAAGATACTCGACTTGACTTAAACGACCTTTTATGGTTTGTACCGACTATGGTTTGTACCGACTGTTAAGATACTCGACTTGACTTAAACGACCTTTTATCGTTTGTACCGACTGTAAAGATACTCGACTTGACTTAAACGACCTTTTATGGTTTGTACCGACTATGGTTTGTACCGACTGTTAAGATACTCGACTTGACTTAAACGACCTTTTATGGTTTGTACCGACTGTTAAGATACTCGACTTGACTTAAATGGCCTTTTATCGTTTGTACCGACTGTTAAGATACTCGACTTGACTTAAACGACCTTTTATGGTTTGTACCGACTGTTAAGATACTCGACTTGACTTAAATGGCCTTTTATCGTTTGTACCGACTGTTAAGATACTCGACTTGACTTAAACGACCTTTTATGGTTTGTACCGACTATGGTTTGTACCGACTGTAAAGATACTCGACTTGACTTAAACGGCCTTTTATGGTTTGTACCGACTATGGTTTGTACCGACTGTAAAGATACTCGACTTGACTTAATTTAACGGCCTTTTATCGTTTGTACCGACTGTAAAGATACTCGACTTGACTTAAAATGGCCTTTTATCGTTTGTACCGCCTGTAAAGATACTCGACTTGTTTTAAACGGCCTTTTATGGTTTGTACCGACTGTAAAGATACTCGACTTGCCTTAAACGACCTTTTATCGTTTTTACCGACTGTAAGGATACTCGACTTGCCTTAAACGACCTTTTATCGTTTGTACCGACTGTAAAGATACTCGACTTGACTTAAACGGCCTTTTATGGTTTGTACCGACTGTAAAGATACTCGACTTGACTTAAACGGCCTTTTATCGTTTGTACCGACTGTAAAGATACTCGACTTGACTTAAACGACCTTTTATGGTTTGTACCGACTGTAAAGATACTCGACTTGACTAAACGACCTTTTATGGTTTGTACCGACTGTAAAGATACTCGACTTGACTTAAACGACCTTTTATGGTTTGTACCGACTGTAAAGATACTCGACTTGACTTAAACGGCCTTTATCGTTTGTACCGACTGTAAAGATACTCGACTTGACTTAAACGACCTTTTATGGTTTGTACCGACTATGGTTTGTACCGACTGTAAAGATACTCGACTTGACTTAAACGACCTTTTATGGTTTGTACCGACTATGGTTTGTACCGACTGTAAAGATACTCGACTTGACTAAACGACCTTTTATGGTTTGTACCGACTGTAAAGATACTCGACTTGACTTAAACGACCTTTATGGTTTGTACCGACTGTAAAGATACTCGACTTGACTTAAACGGCCTTTTATCGTTTGTACCGACTGTAAAGATACTCGACTTGACTTAAACGACCTTTATGGTTTGTACCGACTGTAAAGATACTCGACTTGACTTAAACGACCTTTATGGTTTGTTACCGACTATGGTTTGTACCGACTGTAAAGATACTCGACTTGACTTAAACGACCTTTTATGGTTTGTACCGACTATGGTTTGTACCGACTGTAAAGATTACTCGACTTGACTTAAACGACCTTTTATGGTTTGTACCGACTGTAAAGATACTCGACTTGACTTAAACGACCTTTTATGGTTTGTACCGACTGTAAAGATACTCGACTTGACTTAAACGGTCTTTATCGTTTGTACCGACTGTAAAGATACTCGACTTGACTTAAACGACCTTTTATGGTTTGTACCGACTGTAAAGATACTCGACTTGACTTAAACGGCCTTTATCGTTTGTACCGACTGTAAGATACTCGACTTGACTTAAACGACCTTTTATGGTTTGTACCGACTGTAAAGATACTCGACTTGACTTAAACGGCCTTTTATCGTTTGTACCGACTGTTAAGATACTCGACTTGACTTAAACGACCTTTTATCGTTTGTACCGACTGTAAAGATACTCGACTTGACTTAAACGGCCTTTTATCGTTTGTACCGACTGTAAAGATACTCGACTTGACTTAAACGACCTTTTATCGTTTGTACCGACTGTAAAGATACTCGACTTGACTTAAACGGCCTTTATCGTTTGTACCGACTGTAAAGATACTCGACTTGACTTAAACGACCTTTTATGGTTTGTACCGACTGTAAAGATACTCGACTTGACTTAAACGGCCTTTTATCGTTTGTACCGACTGTTAAGATACTCGACTTGACTTAAACGACCTTTTATCGTTTGTACCGACTGTAAAGATACTCGACTTGACTTAAACGACCTTTTATGGTTTGTACCGACTGTAAAGATACTCGACTTGACTTAAACGGCCTTTTATGGTTTGTACCGACTGTAAAGATACTCGACTTGACTTAAACGACCTTTTATGGTTTGTACCGACTATGGTTTGTACCGACTGTAAAGATACTCGACTTGACTTAAACGACCTTTTATGGTTTGTACCGACTGTTAAGATACTCGACTTGACTTAAACGGCCTTTTATCGTTTGTACCGACTGTAAAGATACTCGACTTGACTTAAACGGCCTTTTATCGTTTGTACCGACTGTAAAGATACTCGACTTGACTTAAACGACCTTTTATGGTTTGTACCGACTGTAAAGATACTCGACTTGACTTAAACGGCCTTTTATGGTTTGTACCGACTGTAAAGATACTCGACTTGACTTAAACGACCTTTTATGGTTTGTACCGACTATGGTTTGTACCGACTGTAAAGATACTCGACTTGACTTAAACGACCTTTTATGGTTTGTACCGACTGTTAAGATACTCGACTTGACTTAAACGGCCTTTTATCGTTTGTACCGACTGTAAAGATACTCGACTTGACTTAAACGGCCTTTTATCGTTTGTACCGACTGTAAAGATACTCGACTTGACTTAAACGACCTTTTATGGTTTGTACCGACTGTAAAGATACTCGACTTGACTTAAACGGCCTTTTATCGTTTGTACCGACTGTAAGATACTCGACTTGACTTAAACGACCTTTTATGGTTTGTACCGACTGTAAAGATACTCGACTTGACTTAAACGACCTTTTATGGTTTGTACCGACTGTAAAGATACTCGACTTGACTTAAACGGCCTTTTATCGTTTGTACCGACTGTAAAGATACTCGACTTGACTTAAACGACCTTTTATGGTTTGTACCGACTGTAAAGATACTCGACTTGACTTAAACGGCCTTTTATCGTTTGTACCGACTGTAAAGATACTCGACTTGACTTAAACGGTCTTTATCGTTTTTACCGACTGTAAAGATACTCGACTTGACTTAAACGGCCTTTTATCGTTTGTACCGACTGTAAAGATACTCGACTTGACTTAAACGGTCTTTATCGTTTTTACCGACTGTAAAGATACTCGACTTGACTTAAACGACCTTTTATGGTTTGTACCGACTGTAAAGATACTCGACTTGACTTAAACGGCCTTTTATCGTTTGTACCGACTGTAAAGATACTCGACTTGACTTAAACGGTCTTTATCGTTTTTACCGACTGTAAAGATACTCGACTTGACTTAAACGACCTTTTATGGTTTGTACCGACTGTAAAGATACTCGACTTGACTTAAACGGCCTTTTATCGTTTGTACCGACTGTAAAGATACTCGACTTGACTTAAACGGTCTTTATCGTTTTTACCGACTGTAAAGATACTCGACTTGACTTAAACGACCTTTTATCGTTTGTACCGACTGTAAAGATACTCGACTTGACTTAAACGACCTTTTATGGTTTGTACCGACTGTAAAGATACTCGACTTGACTTAAACGGCCTTTTATGGTTTGTACCGACTGTAAAGATACTCGACTTGACTTAAACGACCTTTTATGGTTTGTACCGACTGTAAAGATACTCGACTTGACAATAAAACGGTCTTTATCGTTTGTACCGACTGTAAAGATACTCGACTTGACTTAAACGACCTTTTATGGTTTGTACCGACTGTAAAGATACTCGACTTGACTTAAACGGCCTTTTATCGTTTGTACCGACTGTAAAGATACTCGACTTGACTTAAACGACCTTTTATGGTTTGTACCGACTGTAAAGATACTCGACTTGACTTAAACGACCTTTTATGGTTTGTACCGACTGTAAAGATACTCGACTTGACTTAAACGACCTTTTATGGTTTGTACCGACTGTAAAGATACTCGACTTGACTTAAACGACCTTTTATGGTTTGTACCGACTGTAAAGATACTCGACTTGACTTAAACGACCTTTTATGGTTTGTACCGACTGTTAAGATACTCGACTTGACTTAAACGGCCTTTTATCGTTTGTACCGACTGTAAAGATACTCGACTTGACTTAAACGGCCTTTTATCGTTTGTACCGACTGTAAAGATACTCGACTTGACTTAAACGACCTTTTATGGTTTGTACCGACTGTAAAGATACTCGACTTGACTTAAACGACCTTTTATGGTTTGTACCGACTGTAAAGATACTCGACTTGACTTAAACGGCCTTTTATCGTTTGTACCGACTGTAAAGATACTCGACTTGACTTAAACGGTCTTTATCGTTTTTACCGACTGTAAAGATACTCGACTTGACTTAAACGACCTTTTATGGTTTGTACCGACTGTAAAGATACTCGACTTGACTTAAACGGCCTTTTATCGTTTGTACCGACTGTAAAGATACTCGACTTGACTTAAACGGTCTTTATCGTTTTTACCGACTGTAAAGATACTCGACTTGACTTAAACGACCTTTTATGGTTTGTACCGACTGTAAAGATACTCGACTTGACTTAAACGGCCTTTTATCGTTTGTACCGACTGTAAAGATACTCGACTTGACTTAAACGGTCTTTATCGTTTTTACCGACTGTAAAGATACTCGACTTGACTTAAACGACCTTTTATGGTTTGTACCGACTGTAAAGATACTCGACTTGACTTAAACGGCCTTTTATCGTTTGTACCGACTGTAAAGATACTCGACTTGACTTAAACGGTCTTTATCGTTTGTACCGACTGTAAAGATACTCGACTTGACTTAAACGACCTTTTATGGTTTGTACCGACTATGGTTTGTACCGACTGTTAAGATACTCGACTTGACTTAAACGACCTTTTATGGTTTGTACCGACTATGGTTTGTACCGACTGTTAAGATACTCGACTTGACTTAAACGACCTTTTATCGTTTGTACCGACTGTAAAGATACTCGACTTGACTTAAACAGCCTTTATGGTTTGTACCGACTGTAAAGATACTCGACTTGACTTAAACGGCCTTTTATCGTTTGTACCGACTGTAAAGATACTCGACTTGACTTAAACGACCTTTTATGGTTTGTACCGACTATGGTTTGTACCGACTGTTAAGATACTCGACTTGACTTAAACGACCTTTTATGGTTTGTACCGACTATGGTTTGTACCGACTGTTAAGATACTCGACTTGACTTAAACGACCTTTTATCGTTTGTACCGACTATGGTTTGTACCGACTGTAAAGATACTCGACTTGACTTAAACGACCTTTTATGGTTTGTACCGACTATGGTTTGTACCGACTGTTAAGATACTCGACTTGACTTAAACGACCTTTTATCGTTTGTACCGACTATGGTTTGTACCGACTGTAAAGATACTCGACTTGACTTAAACGGCCTTTTATGGTTTGTACCGACTATGGTTTGTACCGACTGTAAAGATACTCGACTTGACTTAAACAGCCTTTTATGGTTTGTACCGACTGTAAAGATACTCGACTTGACTTAAACGGCCTTTTATGGTTTGTACCGACTGTAAAGATACTCGACTTGACTTAAACGGCCTTTTATCGTTTGTACCGACTGTTAAGATACTCGACTTGACTTAAACAGCCTTTTATGGTTTGTACCGACTGTAAAGATACTCGACTTGACTTAAACGGCCTTTTATCGTTTGTACCGACTGTTAAGATACTCGACTTGACTTAAACGACCTTTTATCGTTTGTACCGACTGTAAAGATACTCGACTTGACTTAAACGGCCTTTTATCGTTTGTACCGACTGTAAAGATACTCGACTTGACTTAAACGGTCTTTTATGGTTTGTACCGACTATGGTTTGTACCGACTGTAAAGATACTCGACTTGACTTAAACGACCTTTTATGGTTTGTACCGACTATGGTTTGTACCGGACTGTTAAGATACTCGACTTGACTTAAACGACCTTTTATCGTTTGTACCGACTGTTAAGATACTCGACTTGACTTAAACGGCCTTTTATGGTTTGTACCGACTATGGTTTGTACCGACTGTAAAGATACTCGACTTGACTTAAACGACCTTTTATGGTTTGTACCGACTATGGTTTGTACCGACTGTTAAGATACTCGACTTGACTTAAACGACCTTTTATCGTTTGTACCGACTGTTAAGATACTCGACTTGACTTAAACGGCCTTTTATCGTTTGTACCGACTATGGTTTGTACCGACTGTAAAGATACTCGACTTGACTTAAACGGCCTTTTATGGTTTGTACCGACTATGGTTTGTACCGACTGTAAAGATACTCGACTTGACTTAAACGACCTTTTATGGTTTGTACCGACTATGGTTTGTACCGACTGTTAAGATACTCGACTTGACTTAAACGACCTTTTATCGTTTGTACCGACTGTTAAGATACTCGACTTGACTTAAACGGCCTTTTATCGTTTGTACCGACTGTTAAGATACTCGACTTGACTTAAACGACCTTTTATCGTTTGTACCGACTGTAAAGATACTCGACTTGACTTAAACGACCTTTTATGGTTTGTACCGACTATGGTTTGTACCGACTGTTAAGATACTCGACTTGACTTAAACGACCTTTTATCGTTTGTACCGACTATGGTTTGTACCGACTGTAAAGATACTCGACTTGACTTAAACGACCTTTTATCGTTTGTACCGACTATGGTTGTACCGACTGTTAAGATACTCGACTTGACTTAAACGACCTTTTATCGTTTGTACCGACTATGGTTTGTACCGACTGTTAAGATACTCGACTTGACTTAAACGACCTTTTATCGTTTGTACCGACTGTAAAGATACTCGACTTGACCTTAAACGACCTTTTATGGTTTGTACCGACTGTAAAGATACTCGACTTGACTTAAACGGCCTTTTATCGTTTGTACCGACTATGGTTTGTACCGACTGTTAAGATACTCGACTTGACTTAAACGACCTTTTATCGTTTGTACCGACTATGGTTTGTACCGACTGTAAAGATACTCGACTTGACTTAAACGACCTTTTATCGTTGTACCGACTATGGTTTGTACCGACTGTTAAGATACTCGACTTGACTTAAACGACCTTTTATCGTTTGTACCGACTATGGTTTGTACCGACTGTTAAGATACTCGACTTGACTTAAACGACCTTTTATCGTTTGTACCGACTGTAAAGATACTCGACTTGACTTAAACGACCTTTTATGGTTTGTACCGACTATGGTTTGTACCGACTGTAAAGATACTCGACTTGACTTAAACGACCTTTTATGGTTTGTACCGACTGTTAAGATACTCGACTTGACTTTAAACGGCCTTTTATCGTTTGTACCGACTGTAAAGATACTCGACTTGACTTAAACGGCCTTTTATCGTTTGTACCGACTATGGTTTGTACCGACTGTTAAGATACTCGACTTGACTTAAACGACCTTTTATGGTTTGTACCGACTGTAAAGATACTCGACTTGACTTAAACGACCTTTTATCGTTTGTACCGACTATGGTTTGTACCGACTGTAAAGATACTCGACTTGACTTAAACGGCCTTTTATCGTTTGTACCGACTATGGTTTGTACCGACTGTTAAGATACTCGACTTGACTTAAACGACCTTTTATCGTTTGTACCGACTATGGTTTGTACCGACTGTAAAGATACTCGACTTGACTTAAACGGCCTTTTATGGTTTGTACCGACTATGGTTTGTACCGACTGTAAAGATACTCGACTTGACTTAATTTAACGGCCTTTTATCGTTTGTACCGACTGTAAAGATACTCGACTTGACTTAAATGGCCTTTTATCGTTTGTACCGCCTGTAAAGATACTCGACTTGTTTTAAAACGGCCTTTTATGGTTTGTACCGACTGTAAAGATACTCGACTTGCCTTAAACGACCTTTATCGTTTTACCGACTGTAAGGATACTCGACTTGCCTTAAACGACCTTTTATCGTTTGTACCGACTGTAAAGATACTCGACTTGACTTAAACGGCCTTTTATCGTTTGTACCGACTGTAAAGATACTCGACTTGCCTTAAACAGCCTTTAATTGCTAGTAGCGACTGTAGCGACCATGTTTACGATGATGACAAGGGCCACCACGTGACGACCACGTGATTAAGGTAACGACCATGATTGCCATGGCTTGCTTTAATAATGCTGGGTAGAGTGAGCCTTTCAAGTAGTTTTCTTTTAACAAGTGTTAGTATGGCGAATAGAAAAGGAGTAATTTTTTACCCCAATTTCAAGATTCTGTTACTAAAATCAGGGACCTATCCAGCCATATGCCTCCCTGCTAAAATCGAGACGGTCAGTTTATAAAGATTCCTATGTAAAGACAAAACGTGTCCATCGGCGTGATTGTGACCATTAATGAATAAAGATTAAGAAAAAATATTTAATTTGTTGTCCCTTTTTATCATAACATTTAATTCAACTGGGATTCTGAAACAAGAATATAATTCTTATATTAATCAGTCTCCCACTACTATATTTACAATTATAGACAAGTGAAAAATTAAATTCCTTCAAAGTATTATGTAACAAACTTGAAAAAATGACAAAAAGGGAAAAAAAGAAAAATTAAAAAATGGAAAGGATGGCAAGAGGTTAAGTGAAATCGTTTAAGTTGTGTAAAATGATGATCACACATTATTTATTATTTATTTATCTATTTATTTTGTTTTTAAACTTTCATTATAACACAACTTAACATAATTGATTAAATCAATAGAAAGCGTTTGTTACAAGCCATATGTTAGGCCTGCAGTTCTAGGTGAATCCGAGACGCTACCCAATAATGTATAACAATAAAGGGGCGCCGTAAGGAGTGAATAACAATCAAGGGGCACCGTAAGGAGTGAATAACAAAAAAGGGGTGCCGTAAGGAGTGTATAACAATAAAGGGGCGCCGTAAGGAGCATATACAATATAGGGGCGCCATAAGGAGTGAATAACAATAAAGGGGTGCCGTAAGGAGTGTATAAGAATAAAGGGCACCGTAAGGAAGGTACACAAGAGAAATCCCTAATAAAATATATTTAATTTGAAGAATATTTAATTTTTTTTTTTTTTTTTTTTTTTGAAATAAATCTAATAAGTGTATTGACTCGTTTTAGAATATCTTTACATTGTTTAGAAATTGAGAATGGTAATTTTATATTAAAGAAAAGAACAGTAGACCTTGTAATTGTTGTAATATGAGTTTAGAATTGAGTAATGATGTTTAACGTCCCAGTCAAGAATATTTCACTTATATCAAGACGTCGCCAGCTATAGGTGAAAGTGTAGAATTTTTGCCTGTGCGTTGCGCTGATGGCACCATACAGAAGGGTTCTTTATCGTGCCATGCCTACCATGGCATGGGATCTAGTTTATTGTAACTCCCTATCCGAAAGAACCATGACATTTATTTCGTAATGCCGAGTGCTTGGCGAAAGAATAGCCACTACCCACTTTCAAGTTGAAGTTGGGTTAGACCTGGTCGGGGTTTGAACCCACGACCTCCCCACTTACGGTGTAAGTACTTTACCAATCGCAGTGGTCTGTTGTAATATGAAAAAATTCAATAAAATGAATATTTTTTTATTAGCAAGTCCTGCTTATGTGCTTATATTGATTTTAGAACTGAAATCTGTTTCCAATTATTATTGTCATTTGCCTAATATGCAAAAGATTAAGTACAAAAATTATTCCTTCAATTACCAAACAACTCTTACGTTACTGTTTCTCAACAAAAAAAAAAAAAAAAAAAAAAAAACAGGACGCAGTGGAGAAGAAAGAAAGAAAGAAAGAAAGATTGAAATCAAACAAAAACTTTTTGAGTTTTCAAGTAAGTGGTTTATTGAGAAGGGAAAGTTAAGAAATTTTAGAATTATTAATTATTCGGGAAATTAAAAGTAAACTATAGAACAAAGTATTCATATTATGTCATACATCAGTTGGGGTGTGTGTGGGGGGGGGAGGGGGGAGAGTACGAATAAAAACGGCCCATTGGCCTTCAAATTGTCAAAACCTATATAGTCCTCATCATACCGTAAACTGAAACCAGCGACGTAAAATCCGTTTTAAATGTCGCTGCTGAAACTTCTTCCATTTTTAGGTAAAACCCTAACTACTTTTAAATGGCGTGTACTATTTTTATACACCTATATATATTTTTTCTACTTAAAGGAGTGGCCTGTTGTACCAGTGCGGTGTAATTAGATATATTTTAAAATCGTTTTAATTAAGACTGATGTGTGAAAATTAAAAAAAAATCAATGTGTTATAACGTGAATCACACAATCACTAATAAATATTTAATAAACAACATACAAACAAAAATCGTCTTACCTGGCTACTACGACGAAGCGAAAATGTCACATCGAACTGAAATTTCTGTTACGGCAATAGTCTACTTGTGAAAGTAACTTTATGTCCGGTTTGAATTTCGAAACTTTGCATCAAAATGCCAACTGTTAAATGAGTTATTTTCAGTGGAACGGGAATACGTATTATTTGTCTATTTCGATCCGTTGATAAAAAGATTATATCAACCCGAAGTGTTTGAACAATACCGTCACATCTTTGATTTGAAGCAAGATTGGTGAATCTGATCCATTTTATGATTAGGCTTAATCAATCGTGTGTTTGAACTGTGTATTTACATGAATATTAAAAACAAGCGGAAAATACGAAAATCAAGCATGTGTAGATCTAGAGGCCAAAATGGGGGGAAAATATCCGCATGGGTATTTTACAATAAGCTAATATAGTTTTGATCGGTAAAAGATGCGTGCAGTAAGTCGACTTAAATAACCGGATTATTTATAAAGCTGTGTAATATATATGTAGGATTTTAATATTTTTAAAATTTACATAAAAGGGTTAAAAATAACATCAAGTGTTTGAACATTTTCGTATCAGGTGGTTTAGGATATATGTACATGATGTGTATATATATTTACATATGAGACTGTTGATTTTAAAACAAAGATAATTTTTATGGTTCAATAAAACCATAAAGCGATAAAATCAGACTCGATGATGTTTATACTGCTCTAGGTAATGCATACTTCATTGTTATAAGTCATGTGTTGTAAAACTGAGAGAGAGAGAGAGAGAGAGAGAGAGAGAGAGAGAGAGAGAGAGAGAGAGAGAGAGAGAGTATACTGGTCTGGGTAATGCATACTTTATTGTTATATACATGAAGAAGAAAAACTGAGAGAGAGAGAGAGAGAGAGAGAGAGAGAGAGAGAGAGAGAGAGAGAGAGAGATGAGTAAAGATTAAATAAATAAATAAATAAATAAAATGAGTTTTCGGGACTCCGACTCCAAAGGGACAACCCCGCTGAATTCTTTAAACGAGGGCGTAAAATATCAATATGCCACTCCACCCCTCAGGTGTATAACTTTAAAAGCCAGTAACAAAACCATTCAAGCTTGTACATGTAGTAACAAATAGAACTTGAACGTACAGTTTAAAATGAAATCCCGGGAAAGTTTGTCACTTTTCTTTATTACATAAGTTTTTACCTGATCCCCAAACAATTATCTCATTCAACAGCCTTTATTTTAATATTTATGACATATGGCATGATGCAAAACATTCATGAATACACAATTTAACAAGATATGCACCAAACGGTGGTTCTATTTCCTCTCCGTTGAGTAGAGCGTACACGGTATGGATTTTCAATCACGTGGCGATTAACCTATTGTTTATACAAAGAAACAATTGTTACATTTCATGTCTCGTGTCATATGTGTAATCCATAGAAAGAATTAAGATGTTTTGAATCAGATCGATGTTGTTGTTGAAATGTTGCTTAACGTGGCATTAACAATTTTGTAGCTTTTCGTGACGAAAACACGATTATTAATCTCTATGGATTAATTTAAGAATAAGTGACGTGTTTGCGCGTGATGTGCGAGTGTGTATTATGGTCTGCCGTGTACTAGCTTGCAATCGGTGCGATTTTTTTAATAAGGTGCTAGCGCACCGAATCAGTATGTCGCAGAATAGCATACCGTTTTCCCTAGTCCTTTATCACGACACCGGATGAACCAATAGTAACTCCATCCTCCTAATTCCGAGCACCAGGTAAGGAAGCAATATCTCATATTTTAAAGTCTAATATATGACCCGGTCGACGTTCGAACCTACGACATCCCGCACTCGAGGCAAACGCTAAACCATTAAGTCACCGAGGCGGTTCCATCAGATTGAGATACCAGCCGAACAGCCAAACCTATTTAAACTGATTCTTTCGTATTTCATTTGCCTAGAAAAAAAAGATAACTTTTGTAAATACATTTGGTGTTTGAAGATGTTGCGTATTTCAAATTTCATTAATTGCATGGCACAGTTAGTTTCTTTTTCACTACTGATTCTGATCTTGTCAGATGAAAAAATATAAATTTTTGGCATTTTTAAAAGGGCTTAAACATTTATAAGACCTTACTTCATTCAAATACTTAACCTAACATGCTTAGTGAACGATTGATTTACGGCGCGTCTTGCGAATTACAAAGCCTCATTGTGCCTAGTTTCGAATCACACTTTACTAGAATTGTCAGATCTCTTGTAAATATTTGTTTTAATATTTTTGACAAACCTGGTGAATCCTCTCTAACAGCCTTTAAATTAAAATCCTATTGTAAAAAAGAAAAGTTAGCCATGTAAAATTATTTGAAGAAGACTCAATGTTTAACATTCAACGTCAAAAGCCGATACTCAAGTATTTTCACGGTCAACTTCTACGTTTTATTTTTCAGAAAAAATTACTTTAAAATATAAACATGCATTTTAAGGTCTTATGATTTATCTCAATTCTAAACTGAACACTTTCTTCCTCGAGATAATAATTAATATAAATATTATGATAACAAGTCAAAAGTTAGACTGAGAAAATTGTCGTCAGAAACCTAAAACCATTTTTTATTTTGATAAAATCCATGTTACTCTGGAAAAATATTAATGTCTCGTTCTCGTGTCATTCATTTTATTTAGAGTTATTTCCCTTTCATTTTGCTTTGCTTGTTTCTTTTTAATATACAAAAATAATTAGAACATCGTTTTCCCGTTGTTTTTATTTTACCGTGTTTATAAAAAGAAAAAATACCTGTATGCATAGGACTAGTTTAAAATTAAGGTATAGCGAGTTGCAAAAAATAAATAAATAAATAAATAAATAAATAAATAATAAATAAATAAATAAATAAATAAATAAATGATAAATCTGCTACAGTCTAATCACCAATATACGTCCGCAAATCGAAAATTACCATTAGCTAGTTATCCCGGTTTCTTTCTTTTTTTTTTTTTTTCATATAATGTCATTTATAGACGCTAAACATTTTCCGAAAAACAGAAGTTGAAAAGTTAGATACTTTCTAAACCGCCGCACTATTTTGTAAAATAAAAAGAAACGCAAAAGCGCCTGTAACACAGTTTAAATTAAATTCAATTATTAACAAATTAAAAAAAAATTGCTGAGAAATACCCAGTAACACAAATAATTCTGTTTCACTATTATGGTAAAGCTCCCATGCTGATGGAGAATTTAAATAAAAGTTTCCCAATTCTTTTTTCAGCTTATCTACGTCAGACATATTTGGCGTAGTGATACAAAATGGCCGATGATTCAACTTGTGTAACGAGCGTTTTCGCGAAAACTTTGTGGTAAGTATATCGCGAAATACTGTTGAAAATTTCAGCTAATAACTAAACACTTTTATTAATTAAATGAATTAAAACACTGCTTTTTTGTCAACAATTATTAAACAATTGAAATGTTTTAAAATGGCGTTCATTGTCAGTATGAAGGCAACAACTTTGCAAGCAAACGGAATAACGCGCGTTAGCGCGTTATGAAAAGTTTGCTTGCGAAGTTGTTGCCTTCATACTGACAATGAACACCATTTTAAAACAGTTTAATTGTTATATTTTCGTTAAATATTTTAAAAAAAATTCTTCATTTATTTTAAGAAAGAAATTCCCATCTATAACACATGCACATCGGGGGAGTCCAGTAGACGCAACAGCTGAATTTAAGACCGAGAACGACACATCATTAATCCGCAATATTTTTAATGTGGGGTAACAATGGGGAGTTTTGGTTTGAAAAATTATAGTGTTATCAGGTATTTTGGTGGTATTTTCTCGATTTTTCATTAACATAACGAATTTTATAAATAATATATATAAAAATGGAATATCAACGATAAATGTGTTATTTGTGGACTATATTTCAGTCTTAAATCAGGTGCACCTGTGTGGCACATTTCAATTTGCAAATAAGTTTGGAGTAAAAAATTGCTGGAAGTGAAATTTGTGAATCTGAAACGTGATAGGGAACTGTAGCTGAGGGATAATTTTCAATGGCCAAGCATGTGGGTTTTGAATCTGTGATATGTGAGTAGACAGGGATTTACCGAGAGATTTCTTCTGGAATGTCGACATTGTTAGGTTGAGATTCACTCTAACATAATGTGCCGAGTATCATACTCGGAATCATTCAAATGTAGACAGCAAAGCAGTGAGAAGTATACTTATTCTTTACGCCTGGTGTGGTGCAAAATATCTCTCAAAGTTTAGAAAATTATCGTTTTAAGGTTAGCAAGGAGTTGTGTAGTACTTAAACCATGTATTGTACTTTTGAGGAGTTCCTATTGTATCCCTTGTCAATTGATTAGATTTTTCAGTTTTTTCCGATCAACAAACACAGCATGTGAAACGGACAATTTTCACTGGATGTGGCATACATGCGTGAATCTAATTCCAATTGAAATTTACATCACTTGAAATTTACATCCCGCGAGACACAAAATTGATCGACAAGTTGTACCATTACACATTGTCTCAAAATAATAGGGGATATAGCAGCTTTGTCAAGGTAGGAAGAATTTTTTAAAGATCCGATTGTTCAAAATTTTTTTTGTGGTTTGATGGTTTTGACTGATCTGTTGTTGTCTGTTCTTTCAACAGGCCATCAAAAACCATTTTCTAAACTTTGAGAGATATTTGCACCACACCAGGCGTAAAGAATAAGTATACTTCTCACTGCTTTGCTGTCTACATTTGAATGATACCGATTATGAAGCTCGGCACATTGTGTAAGAGTGAATCTCAACCTAACAATGTCGACATTGCAAAAAAAATCTGTCGGTAAATCCCTGTCTACTCATATATCACAGATTCATTCGAAACCCACATGCTTGGCCATTTAAAATTATCCTCAGCTACAGTACCCCCTTCCCGTTTCAGATTCACAAATTTCACTTCCGACATTTAGCCAGCAATCTTTTACTCCAAACTTCTTTGCAAATTGAAATGGGGCCACACAGGTGCACCTGATTTTCGACTGAAATATAGTCCACAAATAACAAGACATTTATCGTTGATATTCATTTTTTATACATATTATTTAAAAAAAAATTCATTATGTTAATGAAAACTCGAAAAAATACCATCAAAATACCTGATAACACTATAATTTTTCAAACCAAAACTCCCCATTGTTACCTCACATTAAAAATAATGCGGATTAACAATGTGTCGTTCTCGGTCTTAAATTCAGCTGTTGCGTCTACTGGACTCCCCCGATGTGCATGTGTTATAGATGGGAATTTTTTTCTTAAAATAAATGAAGAATTTTTTTAAAAATATTTAACGAAAATATAACAATTAAAATGTTTTAAAATGGTGTTCATTGTCAGTATGAAGCCAACAACTTCGCAAGCAAACTTATTATTCCGTTTGCTTGCAAAGTTGTTGCCTTCATACTGACAATGAATACCATTTTAAAACAGTTCAATTGTTAAATAATATCAACGGCTCTCAAGCTTGCAGCTATGGGAATTTCACAAGGCAAATGAAAATATTTAATCTTACTCTCGTCTTCTGTTTTGGCCGCGGTGAACATCTCAAGTTAAACTGGCATGGGGTCCTGAACCCTAAAGTTAAACAATGTTTAATTTGTCAATTTATTTTACTCAAAAATTAGAGACCAATTAAAAAATCGCACAATATGACCAAAGCAAAAATCTACTGTTTAATTTTAACCATAAAAAGGCACATCCAGTTCCTCTTTTATAATGGCCGAGGATCTCCACCATCCCAGAACTGACAGCATCGAAATAAATGAAATGAGCTTAACTGGGACGCAAAACACCATTACTTCACTCCACTCTTTTAAAATGACTCTGATTGATTTAAATAGGAAATTATTAAACCAGACGTCTAAAGGGATTAGTTTAGAAATTAAAATGGTCAAGGCAGTTGATTATTATTGATAACCCGAACATTTTCAAAATAGTAAAAATAATTTCATGAGAGAGAGAGAGAGAGAGAGAGAGAGAGAGAGAGAGAGAGAGATTTAAAATAATAAATCTATCTCAAATGTACTCACACGGTAATATTTTATTTAGTGAAATCGGTACCTAATTCCGCCACGAACGGATGACATAATTATATAATTTAAAACTGCTTAATGAGTTAGACAAATTAATGTTTTTACACCAATCCTTTACAAAATTACGTAAAATTTTGCATCCTCCGTGCATCTATTTAATCGACCTACGGACATTTAGTCAATTATTTGGTTCAAAATCACTCTTCATTGTTAAAATCGCTCTCGCCGATTAATGGCAATTACGTTTTACACTAGGATATATTACGCTATTAAGAGAAATTTTGACAATGATTAACGATAAAGGATTGTGCATCTTACCTTTTATTATATTTAAAATTCAACATATATGGCTCTCAAGAAAGATATGGGAAAATGGAAGCTTCGATGGTAGCCCGTTTTTAAACACACACACACACACACACACACACACACACACACACACATATATATGAAGGCGTTAAGCATTCGTGCTTGTTGTTGAGCCATTAGTCGTAGTTCGTAGGAAGGAACCAGCGACATCATTTGAAAATAGTTTGGTAAAAAACTCTTCTTTTTAATTTTTGTATTACAAGAGTTTTTAAAGAACCAAAATTTCACCCCTGAAAAAGGATTGAACGTTAATTTACCCACTGTCATTATAAATTAAATGTCTTTCTTAATATGTTTTCATCAAATGTACCCCTGGAAGCACAGTTCTCATTTTCGTTTTAAGCAGACACTGGCATCACATTTTTTTGGCTTTGTCTTTCTGACGGCATATTAACAAGAATATATTTTTTGTCGTAATATGAAAAATAGTTCATACATAGAGTATTATTGAACAGAATTAAGATGCGAGTTTAGAAGGATTCGCAATGAACTAAGCATGTGTCCAAATAAATGCGTTTGAACATTTTTAATCACAGAGAATTCACATAAATCATATTGTGTTAGAAATACCTTTCATTAAACACAATGCTTTATACTTGGTATAAAATTTTGATGTGCACGCACGAGCGTGTTAGCGTAGAGGCAGTTACGTCCGTGTTGTCTTGTTTATTTCTTATTTTAACCACTCCTTCTGGACATGATCCAGTTATTATATTCAATGTCTGTTCACACTGTAGAATTTTATAATCAACGGTCTTTTTACTTATTTGTCTTACATTATTTCCATTCTTTTATTATTTATTTATTTATTTATTATTTTGTTACATTGTACATTGCCTATTACAAGTATAATCTCTGTCAATTGTTTCGGCTACAATTCTTTTGTTATTTTAATTGTACATAGTAAATCCGTGATTCAAAGACATACACAACTTTACCACGTTCTTCTTGTTTTAGTATAAAGTTTGTTCCTGGTGGCATTTTTAAATCAAGAGAAAAATAAAACATGCAAAAGTAGTGTAATTAAAACAAAGATTTATTTTGTTTTATAATTCCAAAATTCTTTAATCATAAACAATTTCATTCATTCATCCATTCATTCAATCATTCATTTATTCATTCATTCATTCTATTATTCATCAATTTATTTATTTATTTATTCATTCATTCATTCATTCATTCATTCATTCTCTTATTCATTCATTTATTCATTCCTCTTAAAATCATTGAATGGTGCATTTATTCTTTCACTAAACTATTCATTCATTCATTCATTCATTGTTTAACAAAAATCTTAACAAAATTGCATATATATAAAATACAACAAAAATGATTACATTGTAAATATGTCTATTGAAGGTTTGCTAATGCCATAATATTTGAAGATATGGAGTAATTTGTGAACAGTGATCATATTAACAGTGAACAGTGATCATGTTTACAGTGAACAGTGATCATGTGAACAGTGATCATATTAACAGTGAACAGTGATCATATTAACAGTGAATAGTGATCATGTTAACAGTGAACAGTGATCATATTAACAGTGAACAGTGATCATGTTTACAGTGAACAGTGATCATGATAACATTGAACAGTGACCATGTGAACAGTGATCATGTTAACAGTGAACAGTGATTATGTTAACAGTGAACAGTGATCAGGGATCATGTTAACAGTGAACAGTGATCATGTTAACAGTGAAGAGTGATTATGAAGTTTTAAATACTTATTTTTTGACAGACGACGGGCCCGTTTTGAAAACTTCTTGAATAAATGCATTACAATGCTCATTTCACCATCTGTTTAGAGCATTTTTGGTAAGTAATTCCGAATGAAAATATTTTTAAGCTCATTTCAGATTTTATATAGAAAGTTTGATAAAATACAATATAATTTTCTTGAACACCATATAATTTCCTAAAACAACAGAGTTTTAACAATCATGAAGCGCCTTTGAGCTAAGAAATGGCGCTTTACGCCCGTCAAGATTCATTCACTGATATCAAGATAATCAATCCTGGGATAATGAAGGAAACCGGAGTACCCAGAGAAAACCACCGACCTTCATCAATCAACTGACAAATTTCTCACATTAGGATCTGTCCGAGTGAAATATGATCCTAGGCAATGAGAGACATTGTGATCTGTAAGCGCCCGCTTAAGACAACCGAGGCCTCGCAATCATAAAGGATTTTTAGATAGAAAATCTTAATGCAAAGTAAAATTAACATGTTAAAATGTCACGTGTTACATTATAAAGGGAATTATTTTCAGTGAAAACACGTCTCTTGTACATCATGTATACCCGGAAGAAATACATATTATTGTAACCATGGTAACGCATTGTAATCTCCTCGCATTGTAAAGATTGAATTTTGCAATATTTGAAGAAACAAACACAGTAACTTAAAAAAAATAATTAAACATAATAAAATTAAAATCTTCCAAATTTTTTTCTACAAATTATTTATCTAGATAAATGTCATATGAATCATTTAATGTATTCTTGTCTTCTAACAGGTCCGTAACAGTTTTGTCTGTACATTCTGTATCTTCATCATCGGACACAATAGATACATCAACACTACTGTCTTCAGTAATTTCTATCTTGATAACTTCCTCGGAGAGTAGTCTGGTAGAACTTAATAACAATGGTAAACATATAACCCCAGCAACAAAATACATTCCGCCAACCATCACAAATGGATAAATATATGCTCCGGTAAAGTCAAATAACATTCCTTAAAGAAAGAAAGACAAAAACAAATTAACTCAGCGTAAAGAGTAAAAATAAAAGAGTATGTATGCAAAAAATTAAATGTTTTAGTTGTCGTATGTATAATTTTAAATGCTTTGGTTTTAGTTGACCTATCCAAAATTGGAATGTTGCCATAGCCAAAATTAAAATGTTTTATTTTTAAATGTCATATGCAAAATTACGAATATTTTGTTTTTAGTTGCCATAAGCATAATCTGAATGTTGTATTTTTAGTTGTTTTATGCAAAATTTTGAATGTTTTAAGTTTAGTTGCCATAGAGAAAATGGAATGCTTTGTTTTAAGTTGCCAATTGCAAACTTTTGTTTTGTTTTAAGCTTTCAAAGGCAAAATTTGAATGTTATATCTAGTTGCCATATGCAAAAAATTTAATGTTTTACTTTTAGTTACCAAAGCCAAAATTAGAATTTTTTATTTTTAAATGCCTTATGCAAAATTACTAATGTTTCATTTATAGTTGCCGTATGCAAAATTTTGAATGTTTTATTTCTAGTTGTTATATGCAAAGTTTTTAATGTTTTAATTTTAGTTGCCATAGAAAAAATGAAATACTTTGTTTTTAGTTGCCAAATGCAAAATTTTTAATGTTTTATATTTAGTTTTCATATGCAAATCTATTAATGTATTTTTTAGAAGACTTATGTAAAATTTTAATGTTTTATTTTTTAGTAACCATATGTAAAATTTTCAATGTTTTGTTTTTAGTTGCCAAATGCCATATGTAAAAGTTTCAATGTTTTATTTCAACTGTGTTTTAGTTGCCATAGACAAAATTAGAACTTCTTTTGAGTTGTCATTTGCAAAATTTTAATTTTTCTTTTATTTGCCAAACACAAAATTTTGAATGTTTTGTTTTTAGTTGCCATAGACAAAAAATGAAATGTTTGATTTTTATTGTATTATAATTGTGAATTGCTTATAATGTGAAATACCCGTACTCTTGATAATTGATAGTTATGTTCCTGAAACAGCATCACATAAAATAATAATTCCTAACTGTAAACTTTTGTAATTCGCTAATGTGAGTCTCAATTTTTATCATGCAACAACTTACCGGCTAAAGGTGGAACAACAGAAAAAGCAACTCCTTGAAACATAGCTACGATACCAAAGGCGTGCGTTAGTAGATCTATTCCAAGATGTTCTGTCAGTACAATTGTTCTCAATGCAACAGTGGATCCTATTAAAATAATAAAGAAGAAAAAGGGATAAATCAATACCATAAATGCTTGTGAGAAGTTTGAGAATGAAAGGAACAAAGAACTATGGTAAGTCAAATATATCCAGTATAAGTTTGGATACAGTGACTACATATTTATCAACAATATTGCGATGACGGCCATAAAACTTTTAAAGGGCCTTGATTAGCCTAGACTTGCAAAATTCTTGCGTCAACAATTTAATTGTAAGCAGTTTGCTTCGTTGTAGAAAATTCACATAGTGGGAACAAGCTCTACCATAACGTATTAACTGTGAAACATATACACCATACACAGGAGAAACAGGGATATTACTGCATAGAAACGGAAATTTGATAATAGAAAAATTGAAGTCATCATGTTTATCGGATAGCTTCAGAGGTAACCTTTCATGGGTGTCATAATCGAGGTACAAGTCCAAATATGAAGCAGAACATAGAGAATCTGTCGTGTCTTTTATTCCAAGCTCACTTGGATAGATGGCATTCACATATTCTTCAAATTTTGGATTATTTAGAGATAGAACGTCATCTATATATCTGTATGTGTAGTTAAATGATTTAGCAATAGTCTTTTCTCCAGATTTCACAAGGTTCTGTAAAAGTTTGTGCCAATTGATATACCAATTGTTTGTTGAAAAATTATTTGCCAAACACAACACATATGATGTCTATCAAAAACTCATTTTGTTGAATGGTATCTTCAGTATATGTTTGTTTGCAGTCTGTATTTGGGACATTAAAAATAAGTTTACGTAATGTTATATATCTCATTTGAATGTTTTCTTTCATAGGAAATAGGAATATTTCACAAAAATACCTGTTTCATTTTGATTTGCCTTGCGTGCACATTTCGAACATTTTTTTCTCATCAGTGACACTAAGTACCAAAAACGTTAATGGATATAAAAGATAGTCCATTTGAAAATTAATAAAACAAAAGTTCTAAATCCAGCTAAGGAATGCTTTGTATGAGGGAAGAAAGAAAATTAAGACAGCTGAAAATTTTGCCAAAATTTAATTGTAGTAAAAGACTCATCCGTTGATACAACACATTACTAACAACTTACGAAACCAGGTGATTTGTAATTCTAAATAGTTAGCACATTGACTAAATTTGTATTTCAGACTAAAATTATCGTTCTAAGATTTTGTATTTTTAGGAAATTTAGAATTAAATACTGTATCGAACAGAAAATCTTGTTCGATTTTCATGTGCCATATGTGCACATTTCGAAAAATCATTTCACATCTGTGACGCTAAGGGGTCGGAAAAGTTGATAGAAACAAAAAAAAAAATAAAATAAAATAAAACAAAAAAAATGAATATATATATATATATATATATATATATATATATATATATATATATATATATATATATATATATAAATAAATAAAAAAATAAAAATAAAATAAAAAGTCAACCAGTTACAATTATTGATTCAAAGTTTCAAAATTATATCCAGAATGTTTTACATGAGGAAACAAACTTCTTCAGTTTTAAACATGTTTCAAAATATTAATATTCATAGATAATGTTTGCCGACTTAATTTTTTAATTTATTAAAAACTACGGTTTGTTCCCTCATGCAAAGCATTCCTTAGCTTTATTTGGATTCATATAATTTTGGAACTTTCGATTTATTAATATTCAATTGTTTGCCTTGTTTTTTGTCGGGCTTTTCGGCCCCTGGTGTCGCTGGTGGGGGTAGTTTTCCGGGGTGTGCAAATATATGGCACATCAAGATTGGACAGGTATTTATGTTAGTTATATACTACTAAAACACTTCATACCCATACATAATCCAAATAAAGCAGCACATACAGCAAACTGGATAAAATGTTCGCACCACGGAAACACCAAGTTCACTGCGCATGCTACAAACAGGGCGATGATGTAAATATAAGTACTCGGGATACGTAGTACATCTGTAAGAAAACCCGCCAAAGCTCGTGCTACTGTATTACTTATACCAATTATAGATATAAGCAATGCACTGTGGTTTTTACTAAGCATCTTGGTTAGCGCCATATCTGGAACGTAAGTGGCCGAGATAAATTGAGCTGTAAATATAAATACAAAACCGGAAATGATATCATGGGTATAGCTTTATAAGTTCATTATTTATTTCTCAAAACATTATTACCGTACACTGAAATACCACTTGTGCGGAAACTGTTTATTTTCAAAAATAAATGAAATATAATGCAGTGGTTTTTAATTTAATAATTTTTGTTGTATGTGTGTAATTTACTTTAGTTTTACAGTAACGTATTTACATGGCAATACGATAGTTCCGCACAAAGAGTAAAAGTGTAACATTTTACTAATATCTAATGAAAATACTTTATTGGTTTTAAACTGAATCTGTATGTTTGTTGCTTGGTTCCTTTATTGCTAGAATTATAAAAAGTATACAAAATCTCATGTGCCTCACTATAAGATGTCCAATTCTAAAGTTTTTATTTTATTCCTTTAATGATTATTCAAAAGAATTTTGTTATTAATTTTAAATTAAATTTTCTCTCTAAATTTTTGAAGCTCTCGATGTTTGATTTAAAAGAAACAAACAACAAACATGCATGCTAAAAACCAGATCAGTAAAAAAGATTAGAATATAACAAGTACACACAAACTTTTACTCAATGGGACAATTACCACATACTGTAATTTAAAGTTGAGTTTTATCACACCACTTAATATTGGGTGTTAAACTTGTCTTTAATTCAGCGAAAACTGTTATTTGTTAAATCTGCATTTTTACGCAAGTATTTTTTATATTTCATAATAAATTCTAGTATCTTTAGAATTTACAAATTGTGTATAAAAAAGAAAGAATTCTTGATTTAAAAAACAATGTTTTGCGATAAACATTTAACATACAAAGGTCAAATTTAACATCCACAAGTCAAATAGTTATCTGACATGGACATCTAGCACAATTTTAATTTTTGTATTATTTCAAATTATTAAAACATAGATTCAGTATTTGTCCCATTTTTATATATAAGTATCAGAAATTCTTAAATAAATTTTTAAGTTCTTAAATTAAATTATAATTAAAATAAATAAATATAAAGAGAAAAGATAAGCATGCGACATAACGATAGATGACAAGATATAGATATAGGTTTAAATCTACATAATGAACCGAACTCTTCAAATTAAGATTTTTACAATCGCTTTAATACATTTTTTGTTCTAAAAACCTATTTTTCTAAGACTTATCATCAACGTTTTTAAGATTTTTTTCCTGAGGTATTTGGATGGAAGTTTTGTTTGTTTGCTTACATAAGCCATTTTACCATGGTGATATCGGCCATTATTTCAAACTAAACCTGCAGCCATTACAGTTACCCGTATGTGGATTGACCTTCCAATATACCTCGTTCTATCCTGTATAAAAATAAGATATAAAAATAGATAAAAGGAAAAAAAATGAAATTGATTATACTGATGGAATGAATTAAAAAGGTCATATTTTAGAGAAATAGTGTAAATTAAAAGAGGGAAATTTAAAGAGATTGAGAGAGAACTGAGAAGCAACTTTTTTCCATTATATATTCATGTGCCTGTTTCTCTGGTTGTTTCTGTTGTTTGTTTAAGAGAAAATATTTATCTGCATAGAGTTATGTATCATAACTCCCCTCCAGTAATATAATTAAATTTTGCAGGCAATCCACAGAGAAGAGTATGTAAAGAAAGTGAGCCTGCAAAAAAAAAGATTTCAGGGTTTAACATTATATTATAATAATTATTCCTATAAAAAATACTGTTTGACAAATAAAATATATAACAATTATAATGAAATTACCATATAAATCATATGAAAATAATTTTTCTGAAATAGACAATTTGATTAATTATAAAATTATAAACACATTTGAACAAAAAACACAATATGTAGTGAATGCTGATTGTTGTTCTGAATGTGATAACCAAAGCAATACAAAAACTAATTAAATACTATACGAGAAGTTTCGTAAATTGTTCTGATGCTTTTTCTATGGAGATGTCAAACTACATTAATTACAAATCAAGTAATTATGCACAAAAGAAGCAAATTGTAGAGATATCTAAAGACGCTTAAAGCACAACTAAAAGAAAACCGCAGATGAGACAAAAACCCTCAACTCGAAGAGTAAAAAAGCTAAGAACCTATTGTAAAAGAAACTTAGTAAAATGCAAATATAACAGAATCAAAAAGGCGTGAAATTGTTTACACTGAGAAAATGACTCAATAAATATTTAACAAAAATACCTGTTTAACTTTGATGTGCCATATGTGCACATTTGGAAAATCGTTCCGCATCAGTGAAACTGGGGCAAAAAGTTGATAGATAAAAAAGATTTGTTTCAAATATATAACTCCAAACCCTGATAAAGAATGATTTACATGAGGAAACAAACCTGTTTTAAAAAAATTCAAAATTTAAGTCGGCTGAAAATTTTTCTGTATGATACATTTTCTGATAGCACAAAGTACTGTCTACTGAGTTATGGATACCCTCGGTAAGGTTTACTCCACCAGCAGTCTTAGCTATTTAGGATTTATAACGTGTGATGTGTAATTGAAGAAGAAAAAATAAACCAGCGCTAAATATATAATTTTATTTCTTATAGGAATGTTTCATGCAACGAAGGACCATGAGCATTATCAATCGCTTTTTGGTGTAACATACAATGTCTCTATAAACGACCTGATATGTCTGGCACAAACGGGACGAGTTGATATACATCACCTTATATATTTCTCATGTCCGACTAACATTGCTCCATCACGATATGTACACGCGCTTGTATACTTATTTCTTTCTTTTATTCGTCACAGTCATCAAAAAGCTTGACAGTTTATCAGTATGTTTTGGGAAGGAGCCAAATTCTTGGCACAGTTTTAGTGTCTGGAGATGAAATGGTAAGACGATACAGTAATCAGCTCACTTGCTGTAAAAGGCTACATGGTTCACAAGATCAAAATAGAACTGTTTGACCTGTATTATGAAAGTAGAACTTATGTTTTAATACATTTGAGGCTTATAAACTACTTTGAGATACATGTGTCTGGAATTCGACATTTTGATGCAGGTAGAATGTTTATAAGTCTTTGGCGTTGTTCTATTTTTGTATATTTTAACAAGACATACTTTCTGTATAACACATTCTAATTACTTTTTACAAAACATACCGTTACATTCTAACAAACATGCTCCATGAAAAATCTGTTCAAATATAACATGTTTTGTTTTGGCTCATAAATGTGATTTAAGTAATAAATTATACAATACTAATTGTAACATAATTATTTAGCCAAGCCAGCACATTAACAACAAATTAATATAAAGGTGCATTAAAATTACATTGTATTATAACATCTAGCAGCACCAGACAGATATTTTGTGCACGTTGTTATGACTTCAGAGCGAGGTTCTGATTTTGTTAATTTTTGAAATTGTAAAAGTTAATTTTGCACATGACGGGTGTAGCTAGCAGGAAGGTGTTTATCCTTCCTGAACACCCAGTCTCACTTTCTTGATTAAAGTTCACGTGTATAACTAATATGGCCAGTTTTCAAAGCTTTACCTGTGTTTTAGGGATTTTGATTCAGCCATGAACTGGTAGGTTCGTGTTATATTTGCTTGCTATATTTCATTTTTAGTTGAAATAATCGCATATTCTGATTTTAAGACTAGAACAAATTTATGCATGCCTCATTTATCCAACCAAATGAACACTACCTTATATCAGGTATGTGTGTACGTAAAGACAGAATTAATTAAAAGAGGCGTTAATAAATGTCCGTATTACTTTTTACTTGTTTTTAGTGTTTGGATTTTTTCAAAAAAATAAATATCAGTAATACTTTTCAGCAAAATTTAACTTAAACTATTTTGATTAACAATTATTACCTGTCCAAAGTGTGCATGATACAAGCAGTATCACAAATCTAGGTTTTTTAAAAAGTCTCAGTTGATGTTTCAAATGACGTAACCAATGAGGGCGTGGAACCAATAATGTTGAAGAATTACTAGATGCAGATGAACAACTTTCACTGTCAGTATCTTTTGCTGTCAAGGAGACCAATAATGATGACAAATTTCGACTTCCACCGCCGCCACCAATTCGTAAATTGGTGATGCTCCCGCTGTAGAAAATGTCCTTCCGCGTCATAGGTTTTAAATATGATGTTGTAATCTGATTGTTGGCTGTAAATAAATTTGACGAACTCAAAAACCGCTTTGAATTCAACGAATCATAGTATAATTCATGATTGTCTTCAGTTGCCTGTTCTGATAAATTCATGTTCAATCCTGGCATGGAGCTAAATGAAAACATCGATTTTCCACTTTTATTGTCCATTAAAAGTCCTTCTTTTTCAGATATAAGATTCTGTAAAAGATATCCACTTTTTTCTTGTTTGGATGGAGAAGTTTGCTCAATGTTTGAACTGTGAACTCTTGTTTTTGAATAGATTGGTCTATATACTGCTCCACATAAGACACAGTTGAGAAGAATGCCGGCCAGTATTAACACAGTACCTCTCCAGTCATATTCAGATAGTAAGAAGTCGCACAAATATCCGTATGCAAAAATGCCTATTCCTGCGCCGCTTATAGCAATACCAGTAGCCAGCGCCCTCTTTCGGGAGAAATATATGCCCACGGCAATCACAGACGTGATATACACCATACAAAAGCCTATACCTGAAATAAAACCAAGGGAATATATATCTATATAACCAATATAATTAATATTTATAATAATAAAACACAAACATACCAGTCCGTGTCCAAAATACTTTTCAAAGTAAAAACTTTATTAAAAAAAAAAAAAAAAAACAGTTTAGTTCTACATGTGAACTTCCATCAAGGAAATGAGGCCGGGTGCTCCGGAAGGGTAAGCACCTACAGTACTGTCTACCAAGCTACACCCATATAACCATTAAATATAAAAAGAATTCGGATTTTAAATCGTTTTATTTTTATAATGAAAATACCATTTGAAAAATTTATAATAATTTTGAGCAATAATACGAAAGGATAATTAAAATTTATTAATTGTTATAAAATCCATTCAAGTATATTAAAAAATGTAAATGATTTTGAAAAAAATTCTTAATTTAGAAAAGGAAAGCAATGTGTTATGTTTTACCTCCAACAAAACCATAGGTAATGATGAGTATTTCAACATTTGGTGAAAATATACTGGCTACAAAGCCCGAGACAGCAATCAGTGTACCGGCTATAGTAACTTGTCTACAACTGTATCGGTCCAGTAACACTCCGACCACTGGTCCTAAAATATACAATAACTTGAATAATTATATGGCTTGATTGAAAACAGATTTATCTATCTATTTCACATTTGATTAAAATATAAATTACATATATATGTATTGTATTTTTTTTAATTTCAGGGATTTTGTAATAAATACGCGTTAAAATGACATGATAACGCGTTAATGTTTCTGTCTAGTAATAATCTGACCACTGGTTCTGTATTTAAAACCACTGAAATCGTCATACAGAATGATTTAAAACATGTTTATGCGTGAAAAGGCGTGTTTACAAAAATCTCCGATAATGAAATATTGAAATAGGTATTCTGTCAATTATAACACAAGTGATTTTTAAAAGCCATACTTTTCTAAGTAATAGAAGGTTGTTGTTGTAATGTTGTTAAACGTCGCATTAGCAATTTTTCATCTATTTAGGATAGCAAGGTAATTAATCTAAAAAACAAGTTCTTGTATGCGTAAGTTGGCAAGGCGAGTGTATATTTTTGCCTGCCGTATGTACAAGAACGCACTCAGTGCGACTTTTTGGTAAGGTGCTAGCTCACCGAGTCAGTATGCCACAGGCAAGCATACTTCTCTCCAGTCCATTATCCTGACACCGGGTGAACCAGTCGATATTTTATCCTCCTGATACCGAGCGCCAGGCAAGGAAGCATTATCTTAAATTTTAAAGTCTTATGTATGACCCGGTCGGGGTTTCAACCCATGACCTCCTACTCTCTAAGCGAACGCTCTACCACTGAGCCACCGAGATGGTGTAATTAATGGAGGGGAAATCATTAGTATCGGTTACTGATTAAAGCTGATGTTTTATTTATAGGCACCCTACTATTTCAGAAAGCAAATATGCACGAGTAACAAGAGCAAAGAGAAAAAAGCATCTCACCTAGAATCAGACTGGCTCCGATTAGAACTGATCCGACAAAAGCTGTTTTTCCCTTTGAATCTCCAAAATATTCTAGCAAGTCTATAAGTAATACGCCAAATGCAAACATTGTTCCATCAAGAATGAAAAATGCTACAAAGGCGGCAAAGCAGACGACCCATCCCCATCCGCCATCAGGCGATAAATCTGTCACTGAATCGGATGAATCGGAAATCGAATTGTTGTCGTCTGTTTCAAAAGAATCACGTGAATGCGATTTTTCCATCTCAGTTTTGTTTAACTGTAAATAAAAATAAAAATTTTAAAAATTTTAAGTCATACATCATAATCATGATAATTGGTAACTTAACCGTAGTTTGTTAAGCTGTGTTTGGGGGGGGGGGGGGGCTGACGTGTTACGCCCTAGTCGAAAATCGTTCATTTTATAACACAAGACGGTCAGCAAATTATCAAATAACATTGTGACACAATTATTTCTGTCTAGGGAATTTACACTGCAGTCTAGTACACATATTGCTCATATTATTGTGAATCATAACTTGGTCAGTAGTCAAATTGATTGATATTGATATTCATGTATAAAGTAGACATGCCAAACTGGACTGGATGACCTTTTGACGTGAGTGCAGAAAGTCTGTAATAATGCAAGATAGACAGAGTTTTCCTCGCCGAATAGTCTAAAACGCCCGCTTACTCATTAACGTGCATTTTATTGTCTGATTTAAAATCCCGATTAGTGAAGTTCATAGCGTTAAAAAGTTGGTATTTATACCTGTAGAAGATCGGAGGTTCTTTTGTGACACTCGGGTTTCCCCCGCAATCCACGAATTTGCCGTGAATATATAAGTGATAGATTCCTGTCTCTCTTTAAGTGCAGTTTACGTAGGATGAATTTTTTCATTAGCCACTGCAACTAAATTATTGTTATTTGCGAACAGTCTAGTACATTAATTGTTCATCTCGAGAGAAGTACATTCTGACTAATGGTCAAGAATATACTGTAAATGTGCTTACTTTTTGCGCAATCAAATTTTAGCGCAAATGCCATGTTGCCGCTAATTCGCGCAATCATAAATAAGCGCACTCAGGGTTGGGAGAAATCAATTTTAGAGCGATTTGTCCAGCGCGAAAATCGCTAAAATAAGATTACCGCTAAATAAAATACATTTACAGGATATCGTGCAAGAAGGTATGAACATTTTTATTACCTATTTTGTAGTTTTTCTTTCCATTTAAACAGTCTGATAAGAATTTACAACATACCAAGATAATTATTTTAATTTTCCCCTGACAAAATGTGACATAAAATCAACCTTTTATGATATAAGTTCAGGTGTTAAAGCATGCGGTTAAAATATTTAAATTTTATTTTATTCATTTTAACCAAAGTGTGGTCTGAAACATAAGGCCTATTAGGTTGGTTCGCTCTCGAATATCACTCGAATCCGCGTAACGTCCAAATTCTTATAAAGTAGAAATGGTAGGTTATCCCGAATTATACCTCCGTTAGTGCAGTGGGGTTATATTGGTCTAACTGTTTTCTGCCAAGTTCTATAATTACGATAATTATTATTCTTAGTTTATTCTGCCAAACAATGCTTTATTCACAAGCAGTGCATCAATATTTATAATTTATGCAGGGTGAATATAACATATAAGAACATATGATATGAAAAATTGACATTGACCGGAATGGTGATAAGGGACATGGTGAACTTTGTCATAACATAAAACTTTATTTATTTAAATTTAATAAAAAATGGGACAAAATCATTTGCACCGGAAATAAAATTCCTTTAACTTATGCATTAGAGGGGTTACCAGAAAAGAGACAGGACATATAAAATAATAATAATAATAATAATTAATCACAAAAATAATCTTGACAACTGCAGATTCTGATTTTAAACAAAAACACTTTTATCTTATTTGCATGTATGTTAGTGAGTATAGATTTCTAATTTTAAAACAGGGGTCGGGGTTCAACTTCTGGTCAAGCTAAGCAAATCGTCGATTTCCGTTCAGGTTATTCATAATGTGCACTATTTATCTACCTAATTATTGTGTATATATGTTTATAATACATTTAATGTCACTTCAAAACAATTTTGTAAAATCAAGGACGTTGCCTGAATTACAAATAAAAAAATTGTATTTTAGTTTATTATAAATAAATAAATAAATAAATAAATAAATAAATAAATAAATAAAAGATTTATAAAATAAGAAACGGAACAAAAATAAATCAATCAATCAATGCTTAGATGCGTTTTTAGAATTTAAAAAAAAAAACGGAAATTAGAAAGCATATTTTCTTTAACTAAAGATATCATAAATTCGAAAAATATTTATAAAATAAGAAAGTGAACATAAATAAATAATAATGAATAAATCAATAGATATATACGAAAATCTTCTTACCTGATTTTCAACTAACTTTCATTAACTCCGTATCAAAATCTATAAAAATATTAATTCACTCTTATTGATGAAACTGAACTCCGGTAATATATGCTGTTACAGTGGAGTCCTTTTGTATATGCAATATATATAACATCTAACTTAACAATGAACTACCTCTATAGCCAACTGTTGAGTACGTATATATACACATGCACTTCTATCAACAATCTTCAGGTCACGATAGTCGCACGTGAATCTATTTAACCGTGTTATTATATTTTACGCAGCCAATATGACCCAGTTCCTGGTTATGAATCTTACAGTGGTTCAATGTAAAGTTCAAAATGTGTAACCTTTGTTCTAAATGCTTGTTTTTGTTTTGGTCAAGTTGGTGTTAAGTTAGTATACTCCCTTATATGTTTATCATGCTAATGCATATTCTTGTTTCAATCACGTGAAGCGACGGAGTCCAATAACCCCGTATTGCCGAACCACCGACCCACCCAAACACACAAACACTGAATGGCTCGTCAGCACATTGCAACATTAAACGCCAGTTTATTTATTGGTAACAATTTATTTGGCAGCTTTGTGTAATGAAGCGATGTGGAATAGAAGGTTTTGCTTAAAAACATACTGCGCAACCCGACGAGCACGGGTACCTTGTACAGCCGTTGCCGTATCAACTATAAAAACTAGAAATCATTTCCCTTCACCACCAATTATAAAGCCTAATTTAATTTTTTTCAAGGATTTTCATTCAATTTTTTGTCAAAATATCGAAACACAGTTCTTACTAAATAACCTTACTAAGTGACGGCAAAATTAAAAAATCAAATGATTTGTTTAGGTAGAAAGTTTGTTCGTTGGAACTCTTGGAAGTTCGTAGTAAATTGTTGACTGATTTTATTGTAAAAATTTAAAAAAAAAATATGATAACGCTTCATCGATTGGCAGTCATCGATATCTTTGATTGCCATACCCCGAACTTATATGTTTCAATTGGTAGAGTGCTCACTTCGTAAATGGGAGGTCAATGGTCTCGAACCCCGACCGGGTCTGACTAAGCCTTGAAAATTTGTAGTGACTGATTCTTTTGCCAAGCACTTGACATTTAGAAATGAAAGTCACGGGGTCCTTTGGATGAGACCTTAAAACAGATGCCCTGTATCGGGACAGGCTTGCCACGTTAAAGAACCCTCCCTGCATATTGCCCTTAGCGCACTGCAACGGTAAAAAATTCTGCTACTTCACCTACAGCTACTGTCGTCTCTATATAAGTGAAATATTCTTGACTGGGACGTTAATCCGCATTAAATCGATCAATTAATCAATCAATATATGTTTCAATCTTCAGCTTATTACTAACATTTTCAATTGATATATGCAAATTTTTTCAACAGACGCTGTGAAGAAAGCAGTAGACATGAACGATATATAGTTATAAATCCTTTGTTATTACTCTCGTCTACTTAGCGGGGTACTCGGTGGCCAGGCGCACGTGAACCACCTCTTACAGATTACACGGCCTCCATCGTCGTGGTTGGAATTCCACTCGGCATTTTAAGCATAAAAAACTAGTCAGATCGTTTTCCGAAATCGTTGGTTTTTGGAGTGTATTCTGTTTTTTTTCCCGCCATTTCTAGCATCAAACTTCATTAAATGCCTTAAGTTCCGATAGTAAGGAACAATTGGACAATACACGAATTAAACGTAGTATTTTACATTATTTAAGAATTAAATTTCACTTTTTACGTTGTTATCGGGGTGTTACCGGGGTGTACAACGTGAAAATTATTACAAATTGTGTAAAACTGCGTAGCGTACAAGTTAATTGTTTACAATTATAAAATAACTTCCATTAATAGATGGGTCCTGAAACTGGTCGAAAGTAGTTCCGGTATTGGAAAGTAATAACGTCGTTTGACAGCAAAACGACCAATGAAATTGCTCTAAATCGTGTAACAACGTGAAGTTTGTAATAATATCTTCATAACTTTAATTAAAAGTTTTCATCTTTAGACATTCTTTCCGCAATTATGAATGCAGTGTGTTTTGCTGTTTCCCATAGCAACCGCTGAAACAAAAATGCAGTTAAGACATTTTAATCGTTATCGGGCACTGACCTCAGAATTGAAAGTGGATAATTGTTGTTTATTTGTGTACAAGTCATAGTTGATATTTCTGTCCCAGGTCAGTTTCTTCTTCTTCTTCTTCTTCTTCTTCTTCTTCTTCTTATTATTATTATTATTATTATTATTTAACGTAAGTTTTAAATTATTGATAAAAACTAAGCATCAAACAATAAAACGCTATTAGGACGAAATATGATTGCATTTTCGGATTATGGGTATTAACATGGGTAGGTGGGTTTGTTGAATGTTGCTTTACGTCGCATCAGTAATTTGCCTATTCTTGACGAGTTAATGTAGTGATGTAATATTTAATGTGCAATGCTCAATACGCACTTATGGCAACTCTTTAGAGTGCTGGTACACTTTATCGTAATGTCGCTGATAAACGTAACAGCACCGAGCCAACCAAATAAAATGAAACGTACAAAACTTGATTAATTACATGTTTTAACAGGAATTAGCGAGTTAAATAGTTAACAGTCAAGAAGCAAGTACACAATGAAGGAATTCTCAACAACAACAACAACACACAAAATAAAACATAAAAAATAAACCGATAAAGATCTAAAACTTGATTGGACACGCAGCAATAAGTTATGAAGTGTACAGAATAAAACAACAATAATCCTGTTTTACCACTAAGGTCAGTGCCCGAGTACTTTTATTATTCCAAAGTAAGATAAAGTTCTCGATAAGAATATGCTCTTGTTTTTATAGCGTTGTATATATATATATATATATATATATATATATATATATATATATATATATATAACACAATATAAGAAGTGCAAGGTCAACAAATAGTCCAATAATAGAACCAATAATAGAACTCTGACGACTGACAATACACACTACACTTAGTCAGCTGATTACTTCGGCATACACGCGTTTCACGTGCAATTATATACCAATGTGTGAATAATTTGTTTCTTAGATACATATCTGTGCGAAGGTGAAGGTGAAGGTAATTACTGTTCATATGTTTGATGTTACTCTATAAAGGTTTTGGTTGTCAATTTGCCTATTCGCGGAAAAATCAAATAACAGGTTAAACATGTTGACCACCCTACCCCCATCCCCATCCCCACCCCTTATAAAGGCGAATTAACCCCGAATAAAATTCTGAACCTGTTTTATTACAATATTATATTTTTCTTTTTTTCATGGTCGCCGAGTGGTCTAAAGTGTGCTTACGAATCATCGTCTCTCTCATTGTCTATGTGCAAATCTTTGCTTGGGAAATAAGTATACAAGTGTATGCTTTAGTATCACAATGCCTCCCCCTGGCTCAGGCAGATCCTATTGTAAAAAAGGTTTGTCAGTTCGCTTTCCAAAGGTCGGTGGTTTTTTCTGGGTATTAAGATTTCCTTTACCGTCCCAAAACTGACAGCCTCGACTAGGGTGGCAAAATCTTGACTATTATTGCTCTACTTGGAAAAGGTTATTAATAGCATGAATTAGATGACTTGGGACTAATGACCTTGTATCCATTTATAAAATCCAGAATTAATTATTTTACACATACCGACTTGAATGCTATCCAAAAACTATATTTCATCTTGCGTCTTTTTTATTAGTATATCAAGAATGTCAAAAAATGCATTTCATGCACCGAATTGGCATTCTCTGTCCTGTTGTATTATTGAAGATATTTATGCACGTATGTATATATGTATTATTTTTTACATTATACTTTCCCATGTATATCAACTTAAGTTACAAGTTATATAATTATCACAGTACGTTATACTAAGTCTAAGCCAAAATTTTCCACCTCTTCGGAAAAAAAGAACTGGTATTCTGAAATAAAATTTCCATATTTACCACACACAGCGACAAGGCATTATACACTACCCTCTGATTTTGTAACGTGTCTGTCAGTCTGTCTGTTCTCTTAGTGGTTAATAAATGATTGCTTGAAAGTAATTTTTTTTTAATTTTGCGAAATTGATTATTACTTTGAGATAAAGACCAAGTTCTATTTTCATTATTATACTTTTTGAATTTTATAAGTCATTTAAGTTCATACAGTGTATATTGGAATCACTATAAGGGGTAGTCAAGTAACTAGATTTAGTACTGGCATGTTTGCTTTTCTAAAAACATAATAACAGAACAAATTAACAATTATGCCTTTTTGAATTGTAATATCGCATGAGTGGTGTGTATAAGACAAAAAAAAAAAAAAAAAAAAAAAAAAAAAAAAAAAAAAAAAAAAAAAAAAAGGATTTAGATTTGAAAAGAGGCTAAAATTTCTATACTGTTAGAGATTTGACGTCGCAGTTATGTAATGTTAAAGCAATTCTTATGATCAGGAAGTCTGTCAAAGAAAAAAAACATTAAATGTTACAACAAAGCAAATAGATAAATACATTCAGATGCTCATCTTTTGAATTATGTTGAAATCTGTTGCAAGACAAATTTACTAGATTGCCTGGGATGCTATGAAATAAAAGCTGTTTTTACTGCGCATAATATAAAACGGCGCAATTTTTCTAACTATGCCTCCGAGTAAAAATGTAATATTTGGTTTCATGAAAAACCTTTACTTACGTTAAAATTCACTGGGAAAACTTCTGCTAGTTTGATTAACAAAAGATCTTATTTTAGCACTTAATCACGTGATTCTTTATCGAAAACAAAGCAGCGTCAACAAGCACATATTAGAAACACTTGCGCACTCATGTACCACATAGAATTGCTATTGGTTGGAATACTGCAACACGATATCAATTGGAAAATCAACCTTGGTTGAAATTGTTCCTGCAGTCAAGCCTAAATCTGTAATGACAAACTTGACTGATTACAGTCAAACAAACTTAACTGATTACAGTCAAACAAACTTAACTGATTACAGTCAAGTTTTTTTATTCTATATTATTTTAAAATGAATAACTAAACAGTTAAGAAAACAAATCACTTAATGAAAGAATGATAAAAATTACCCCCACACAATCAGTCATATTTGTCAATTTATAGCAATGATAAATAATATTGTAAAGCAACACACACACACACACACACACACACACACACACACACACACATATATATATATATATGTACGCGCGCGTGCGGCATGTGTAAGCAAAAACTATTTTACGCTCACATAATGTTTTATACTTATTTAACATATGAATATAGTTGTTAAACCAACTCAAGGTCAACAACATTGATAAGATACATTTTATGACATAGGTGAATTTTAAGGTCATTATTACTATTACATATTATCATATTATCAGTTTGAGCAACCCGGACATTAACGACATCCATTGGATTACTGTAAATGTACTTATTTTCGCGCAATCAAATTTTAGCGCAAATGACATGTTGGCACTAATTCGCGCAATCATAAATTAGCGCACTCACGGTTGGTAGAAGTCAATTTTAGAAACGGACTATAATAACGTATCATAATAACTAGATTGTTTCCGATTTTTTTCTAATTTTTTTTTTCTTGTTAAGAAAGTGTTCAAAATGTAAACATATGTTCCGGACGTTGACCTTTCCTATTTAATGGTTAAATAAGATTTTACGGAAAAAATAAGGCCTGTGAAGTAAAAATGACGTTTGTGTGTGTTGAACGGTATTTTATGCTTACTTTCTTCGTACAATTTTTTAAAATTTAATTAATTAAATCGTTAACTATTGTTTTGAAGTCTAACGTGCATTGATGCGCTTTGATTGCATTTTCCACCGATCTTGTAGGAGCACCTTTGACATACATGGTGATACCGATAATCTTGACTGGATATTTGTTTTGAGATGGATAATCTTGACTTGACGAAACTAGCGAGATTCAAATTTTGAGGGAGAGTGTGAAAGGGATTGAAATATCAATGGTTTAGACGCGAATAGGCAGAGAGCCGGAATGTCATAGCTTGGGTCAAGACGCCGCTCTCGACCAATCAAAATCCTGTTTGCTTAAACGATAAGGTCGGTTTCTTCCCTCTATGGGTTGAGTAAAGTGACATGCAAGCTGATGTTAATTGTTAATTAAATAAATTCACAACACGTGTGAGTAGTTCTCAGTTTTTATTGATAATTCTACCTGTGATTATGATTTTGGATACGCTAATGATCTGATAAAACCGATTAGCTACTTTGTTTGCAAACCCAGAAAAAAAAAACAAAACAAATGTATAGATTAATTTTGTTTGTTATGATACTTGGCGTATTTTTTTTTAATGAAAATAAATAAAATCTTATCTCAGTTAATTAAAACGGTTAAAACATATCGAACTGAAACAAAACACTTACGTAGACAAAAACCACTTCCTCGGATCATATATAAAATCGACGATTCTGGAAATTTTTTTTGGTCCGAATTTTAAATGAGATGAAGCTTTTTTAATCAAATTTTAGCTTGAAAACCACCTGCATAAATTATACGGAAAACATTTATTCGCGGTAATCATAAATTAGCGCGATTTGTCTAGCGCGAAAATCGCTAAAATAAGATTACCGCTAAATAAAGTACATTTACAGTATTCAGTTTCCATCTTGTGACATTTAAAGCTCAGAAAACAATTATCATAATTAAATGCATTTGATTTTAGCTATAAAATTTCCTTTAAGATTATAAATATTTTTTTCCTAATCTGCAAAAAAATACAATATGTTTCATTGTAGCTCACCGGTTTCAGGGACCTATACAACGAACTATATACGTCCCTACTAATTGTAAAAAAAGGAGTTTCTAGAAAAGTCCCGAATTTATTTTGAACATTTTATCAGAAATGAAATGATTTACACCACTAACGAGCAGCAAATGGTTGCATTTTGGGGGCGAAAAATAAGGGTGAACGATTTTTCTAAAAATTTCTATACTTACAGAACCAGATGCAATCAAGCAATAAGGTATGTCCCAAAATCGGCAAGATATGGATCATACTGAAATCTTTGTTTAAACACGGCAAAAATGGGACTTTTCATACCATGAGTATTCATTAGCTCGTGTTTAAAAACCGCTTCAGCTTTGATATTCAAATTGGTGCTTATAAAACTTTATGGTATTCCGAAAAATATTGTATTATATTTTTTCCAAATTAATTAACAGCTATAAAAGACTTGCTCAAAGTTGACCCTTTTCCTGTTTTAAAAAATTCCGCCAAAATTCACGAGTGGTAAGTAGATTTCTTTGAGCGGGTCAAAGTTTAACACAGATTGATAACAATAGTTAGCAAATCAGCGATCGGCATTCCCACTCGCCTACCTCAAGGTCACTCAGTAGATAATGCGGTAAGATCCAAATACACCTGATCTCCAGTTTACATAGTTACTTTAGATAAACCTATCGCAAGTTAGTTTATCCACTGTATATATATGTGACTTCTACAATAATTTTTTAAACGTGAAAGAAAATTTGGTGTATATGTCACACCTTCTGAATGCAAATTGTTAACAAAATGGTGTTCGGGTAAAACGGCAGAAATGTTTTGTCAACAATTCGATTTTTTAAAAAAGCATAATAATGCGGTTTCAACCAGCATTAACATGCAGCTTGGTTAAAAAACATTATATTGTCAACTCGCTATCTAGAAATTCATCTCTCTCTCTCCCTCTCTCTCTGCGATACCCCTTTAAGATTGTCGTCCCACTGGTAGAAAAGGATAATTTTAGCTCCTCGGATATTATCACAACTATATTAATTGACAATTATTTAGTTATTTCCTGTGCAATTCCAAAATGGAAATGTTGACACAATATGTATTTATCTGTTTCTTGTTTCTCCGTTTGTTGTTTCACGAGTTAGTGTTTCAGATGTTTATTGCTAATCTATAAAATTGCTACACGCCAAGGTTTTTCCTTAATACATATTAAAGGGTTCTCGAAATGTACTTAAACCAAACCCCTGTATCGTGATACCATTGAAATAACAAAGACTGTAAAGCAAGAAAGAAACACGCGCGAAAGAAAATATTTGGTTTTATTTTGATGCTCTTTGCTTGTACAAAGAAATTTTTATAGTAGGGAGGATTCTATGTTTCGGAGTCGGCATCGGGGAATTATTTAGAGTATTTTCGCCGTGATGAACAACAGACAAAACCTGATTTAAAAGCTTACCTTTAGCATTCTCGCTGGTGAATTAAAAACCCCATTTTACTCAACAAACAGCTATTCATGCACATACGTCATTTATAAAAATTATATATAAACAATCAACACAGTACATATCTAAAATAATGATTACTTATTTATTGGAAATATGAAACAAAACTTTAATAAATAAAAAACCTAAATAAGATGAAAATATGGTATATATGTATATATGACGTGACAAAATGACAATATAAATGTGAATATATGATGTGACAAAATGACAAAATTATATATAGAGTATAAATGTATACATGTCAGGACAATATGACAAAATTAAATATGGTATAGATGTTTAAATGACATGACAAAAATGACAAACATATTCTTACATAAAAACAATAAAGTTGTCATGTATGGCAAAATATATATTCATTTAACAAATTTTAACAATATACAATTATAAAAAATAATACAAAATTATTATTAAAAAATATTAACATGACCCTATAACTGTCAGAAGTCTCGCCTAAAATTTATTTTTTATCTTTATTCATTCTTCGCGGGTAAAACAAAATGTTGATTGCATTATCTTATTTAATCCCGTCATATTTTATTATAAAAGTAATATTAGATCAATATATTTAATCATATTTCAATAGAGATTCTCTTTGAGTACCGCATATATGCCATTTCAAAACTTAAAATTCTCTAAGTAATAATACCTGTACTTTATACACGTAAACAATCTAACAATTTTGATGTTTTATACAATAATTGCCTCAAGCAAAGATTCTTTCTTCTTTTACCGATTTGAATGCGTAAAATCTTATTTTTATAGAATACCAAATTGTGACAGAAAAATGAATAAATAAAAATAAGTCATGTACTTAATGGCATTTTTAATTTTTTTTTTTGAGTTATTGTATTTTGGCGAATATGTTTTGTTCGAAATGATTTCCAATCCATTGAAAACAAGCGGTCAAACAGTCCTTGCCAACGAAGAAACGAAGTAGGCAAAAATGATATTTAAACGTTAAGGAGCGTGACTGGTAATTTATACAGAGTTTCAAAATTCTTTAAAATACTTGAAAATGATTATACCAAACAATACAACAATTGCAAAATAGTTGTACTTATAATTTCATAAAAATCATGTTTAAACAAAATTGTTCGTATTATACATGTATTATTTTGCTCACTGTAAAGTTGTTGCAAGAAAAATATCACATACTCGTATAACCGACAGAATCTTTTAAAACTACAAAACACATGCTCACGATTAATACTATAACTAAAAGAAATATTTCCAACGAAAAAAATATTAAATAAAGATATTTCTAAAGTGTCATTGTTTTATGCATTTTATGTTTTCATATACAAATTGTTTCCATAACAAGTTTAAATATATATTACATAAAAACCTTTCAGAATATATATATATATATATATATATATAATTGCTTGGATGAAATTATCTCCCTTTATTCAGAGGAGCCACAAATGTTTCATTTTCTCTTTCAACTATAGTGTTCAGATTTGGGAAAAATAAATGCTTATAATATAGATCACTTCTATATTTCTCTATGTCTTTTGTTGTTACTAGACAAATTTTTTAACCGGGTAAGGGCGTTGTCAGTATAAAAAATATAATTGCCAAACGAGCGCACCGTCTCTAATTATTATATTGGCATAGTCTAACGTGCATGTTAAAAATAAAAAAAAAATTAATTTCTTCACAAAGTCATTGCACCATTTATGTTTATTTTGACCATATTCTACAAGAAAACATTCTATCAGTGACAGTGGTATATTATTTTTGACAAATAATTTTGGCGAATGATATTCCATTCTAAGAAATAAAACTAATTCTTGAATTACTTTAATAGATTTGATTAAAATTTGAAGATTTCATTGTTCTACAACGCTGATAGGTTTTCACTTAAACGAGTAAATATATATGATAAACATCGCAAAAAAGAAAAGAAAAAAGAAACAGGAGGAATAAAGAATAGACATCTGAAATATTTAATGTGCAAGAAAATCAGATAGCACTAGCATTGTTAAGAATATTAACTACTAAACCGAATATCAAACAAATAATAATAATATTAATAAATAATAACGTTGGAAACAATAATGATCTCTCGACCTATGGTACTTAAGTTTCTTTCTATAAATAGATCACCCGAGAATGTTATTTATGTCTAAAAACAAAATAACAAAAAAATGAATCTTCTTTTTGATGAGTCATATTTGTTTCATTAAGAACTTAAATCATTTATGAAAATCAGTGTATAACACTTTAAGTAATATGACATTCATTAAACCCTTGAGCCCGTAGTAAGCATTGCACTTTATACCTTACACTATATATCAGCACTAAAAAGAATTGCCTTACCCTCATAATGCCACATATATTGATATTATATAAAAGCACTGCCTTATTCCCACTAACACCACACATATTTATACCGTATAAATAAACTTTAAAACAAAAAAGTTAAATCTGAACTTTGTTCTAATACTATCTATATGAAGTATGGAAACCAATCACGTTCATTTTTATATGATAAGCGAACATAACACCAATTGTTTTTGGTAAGGAATGGGAAGACTGAAATAATATTACTTAACGCATCAATCAAATTTCTTAGTTAAATTAAGAATGATTGTTTCTCTTAGTAAATATTTTTTGTTTGTTTTCAGGATGGACTAAAATATTCTGAAAATAAAATCATTTAAGATGGCTGGATTCTTCGATGTTTTGACGTATTTACCACTTGTCGCAATTTTGACAATTCCTTGAACCTGTCTGAATAGAAATAACAAATTCTACCGAGGTTTACCGATTAGGCAAACATGCACCAATAAATAAGAAGTTTAGAAGCAATGGAGATTCTTTTTGATGGTTAAACATTTATTCGTTATTTTAATTTCAAAATCAAGCGTTTAATGCACGTGGGGTAGTATTAATTGGACGTTTCAGTTAATATTTATCCCGTCCATGATCTTCGACCATTTCAAGCATTTTACTTTACATATATGCATAACATCGACTTTATCTCATGCCTACCAACCAAAACTTACACTGTCAAAATACCATTATTTTTTACCAGTTGACACTCGACTTGTAAACAAATTTGACGCAAGGTCCTTCCGGTCGCGTACCGAACACCTCCAACGCAAGTCAATGAACCTTTAATGAAAGGTATTGCTAATTTCTTTTATCCGCTTGGACATTTAACCTTTTCTGGTGACAGATAAGTCTCCGAGTGAGATACCTCGGGGTCAAATACCTTTTCCACATTAATTACGACATTGGTAGAATTTTTGTGTTGGCGAGTGTCGTCTTCCGTATACATGGGTGGCTTTGAATCAATGCACAGTGGTTCAATAACCTGGGTGTCCTGTAAAATAACGTCAAATGAGTCTCTTCGAAGGTTCCGGCTTTTTCTTAAAAGCGGTAAACACATTACTCCAGATAACAGGTACATCAGTCCCTACCATCACAAAGGGGTAAATGTAGGAATCTGTCAGATCGAAAAACTAAACCTGAAGTTAGAAAATATAAAGTAGAATTAACCCGAAAGCAAGCAAAAATATATGAATGATATTTTATTTATTTATCTGAAATAAAATGTTTTATCTGTTCCTGTGACAGATAAGACTCGTGATAGATAAACCTAAAGAACTATTTATTTCTAAAATTGAAATTACTATAGCCAGTACAAACAAGTCAAAATAAATATGGGCAAAAATACAGAAATATTTTAGTTATACTTGAGAACACATACTTGACAATAATTAGTATTTCATAAAGAAAGTAACAAACAAATACTAGATAGTTTTCAAAGTGTTTGTTTTTCTTTTGTTTTGGTTGGATGTTTTCATCTGTTTTTTTCTTTCTTTTTTTTTAAATGTTGTAGAACACATTCTACACGATGGTACAATATACTTTATGTAACTTTTCTAAAAATGTTCATTTATAAGAACAAATTTCTTAATTTTGACTGATATTGCTTAGATATAACGCCATTCACAAATCTATTACATGTTTAACCTCATTGTACTTATATAACGCCAGTAAAAGGTTCATACGCGCGGCAAATGAATTAATACAGGTGTACAGGTGTACATAGTTACTTAGTTAGATAAAAATAGTTACAATTGCACTACTGGCTTACTAACAAAGAAATAAAAAGATCCAAAAGACTAAAGTTTTTGTATTGCGTGCTAGATATCACCAAGGGAGACAATACACAGGTTTTTGGTTTTTCTTTTGCTTTATTTATTTTCTTGTAATCATCTATAGTTCTCAACGTCAGTGGTTATTTTTATTCATATCTACCTTTTATTTTAGGTTTTATAAAGAAATCAGAACAATAAAAACCTTGATTTAAACACTTATTTTACTGTGTGTCCTTTTTAAAATCCAATGCAGAAAGTTACATTTCTGCTTCAAAAACAGACGAGAAAAAAGAAATTTAGATCGACTAAGTAACAGTCACAAAATACAAAGAAAATAATAAAGAATTTTCAGGAAAATGACTTTAGAATAACTAGTTATCGTCAGTTCTATCTAAATCTTTATCATAAGGTGCCTATTTAGTTCATTGAATTTGTCTTAAATATGGGATAAAATACAGATTTCACAGTAAATAACATGAAATCACGTTATCAATAGATAACAACAGAGTTGATTAGGTAACTAATTATATAGTTTCTGATTACAAATAATCACAGTGATATCAGAATATACAATTATATTTCCATTAACTTTCTATTTTATTATAAGATCAGAGCGGTACTGGGACCCAGTCATCAGTTAGGAGGAGAGTCTGTCACTAGAAACAGGTAATTAAAGTGAAATTCAAAATTCTAATCTTCTAAAGAAAAGGGCAAAATGATTATTGGGATCTGAATTATAATTAACTGTCAGCAGTTAATAATTGTAACAGAGTATAAAAGTTAGTATCAGTAGACTTAAAGTGATCAAATATCTAACTATAATACTGGATGTTGTATCACTGAAATATCAGTTAAATGATGAAAAATTAAAATTCTAGACTATATTTACCTCCTAATGGTGGGTTTACAAGAAATGCAATTCCCTGGAACATTGCTATCATTCCAAATGCCCGCGTAAGTCTGTCAATTCCTAAATGATCTGTGATGACAATCGTCCGTAATGCTATTGTCAAGCCTAAATTATAAAGTACAAAACTTTTAAATACAATGTTTTTTACCACATAAATCTATGAGTACCGTTATTGGTCACTAACTGCTTTATTATAATATTTTGATATGTATATTTTTCGGTTATCAGAAAAACATGCCTCAAAGGTACGAGAAAATTAATTTGTCGCACCATAACGTTTTAACTACTTTAATTCTGATAATTATTATACTAGGATATTCTTAAAGACAAAAACGCTTTCGCATGCCGATTTTTATGGTGTGTGTGTGTGTGTGTGTGTGTGTGTGTGTGTGTGTTAACAGGTTTTACTGTTATTTGAAGGTTTATTTATACTGGAACACAAAGTTGAAGTTTAAAATCTCAACTTTGCGCTCAGTTCATAATTTATCATACATGTTGCAATCAGACTGTTCTTCTTATCATTAAAACGCCTCTCAACGAACATATCTTGTTATCAAGGATGAAAATGTTACCGATATTATTTGCCATAGTTATATCTTACATATTGCGGGAATCATACACATGATCTACAGGTAAACGATCACTATAATGCACAATAACTTGTTGACAGGTTTTGACATTAAGATTTAAGTTCGTGAAATGTATTTTAAAAACCAAATATTCCTAACATTTATATTTCAACATTTAAATATCTCAATACATGTTTAAATGTTATGTTGTATTGTACATATTTAAAAATTCATTCCTCATCAGTGTTGCTCGGGGCCGAAAGATTTGATAGATAAAAAAGATAATTCAAACATTAAAAATTAATGAATCTTAAGTTTTGAAATTTATATATCGAAATCCAATAAAACACAAACATACAAGTCCTTGTCAAATCACAATCCCAAAAACAAAGTAAAAACTTTGAAAGCTGGCAAATTTAGTAATACATGTTAACTTCATTTCGAGGAAAACTTTCCATGAGAGAAAATATTAATTTTCAAAAAAAAAAAAAAAAAAAAAAAAAAAAAAAAAAAAAAAATCAAAAATTAAGAAGGCTTACAATTTTGTTACATGTTACATTTTCTGTGTACACAAAGTACTACCTTCCGAGTTATAAATTTCCTCGGGATGTTTTACTCCACCTAGCAGAGCTTCCCGCTCATTAGTAGTACATATTTAACAAAAATACCTGTTTGATTATGATTAATGTGCAAAATATGTATACATAATGTTAAAAATTAAAAAAAATAGTCGCTAAACAGAAAGCAAGCCTGTAATAAAGAAATCAAGAAATTCCATTATACTATAAAAATATTGTCTTCTGTTATATGTTAACTTTAAACGAACACTTACCCATGCAAAAACCAAAAACACATGAACAGATCGCCAATATTTCGAACCGATCACACCATGGTAATGTCAGGTTAACAGCAGCATGCTACAAACAGTGCTATGGTATAAATATATGTGCTTGGAACACGAAGAAAATCCGATATGAATCCGGAAACAATCTTTGCCACTGTGTTACTAATGCCGATAATTGAAATTAACATTGCACATTCAGACCTTGCTAAATCTTTTGTTCCCGCCATATCTGGTATATAGGTCACCACAGTTGACTGAGCTAAAAGATTAAATGTAAAAAAAATGATGAATTAAAAATGTTACAATTATAATACAATGTATAATTTGGTCAATTTATTCTCTTAAGTTTATATATTAATGTTGCGAAAAAATTGTAATTGTAACACATGCTATTTATAAACAAAAATAAATTTAACATTTTTCTGCAGTAAAACAAAATATTTCATATACTACATCTGATCTACGACATGTAATTTACGACATATGATCTACGACATCTTTTTTATATTGTTAATTTGTGAAATTAAAAAATGTATCGATTATTACACTGTCAATTATACAATAAGCGGGAAGTTAACAAAGTATGAATCACGTGATCAATAGAAGGAAATGTGATTTCATCACTATTCCTTAACAATATTGATTCTTTTTCTAGTCCTTTCTGAAAACCAATAAAATAACATTTAAAAATCATCGGCTACATAATCAATTCTTTTTTCTTAATTTATTTCTCACAATTATCTGAAGAAACCAAAAACAACATTTTTAATCATATTATAGATACCATATTACTCCTAGGCCTGGGGAATTTTTCCGGTTTTTTTCTATAAAAATTATTTTTATATAATTTCTTGTCTTGTACAACTTTTTCAAAAAAAAATTGGTTTTTGTATTCTTGGTTAAATTTGGTTGTCAAGAACTACATATATTTCTATTGCAAATTGATTTCCAAATGTGTCAATTTGTCTTGATTTCGGAGTGATAAAAACAACCTTTTGTATCTTGTTTTGAAAGAGCTAATATTTTGAATGTTCTGTTAATATCACCTTTCCTATAAGAGTACAATGACATCAGAAACCAGTATGTTCCCGAGGCCTTAATAGGAATTATAACCTACAATCAAATTCAATTTGCTTAAATAATGCTAAAAGAAATACCAATTAGTCATTTCTAATATAAAACTAATTATAATTTTAAGAAAATGTTAAAATAAATTCGTCAAACTAAAATTTAATTAATTTATGTTTCCAAGATAATATAATTTTCGATTTTTCCCAATTACAAAATGTTAATTTTGAAGAACTGTCCAAATCTTAATCATTAATTTGATAGTTTTTCATAGTCTCATTTATAAATTTTAAAGATTAAAGTCTAATTCATCAATTTATATCAAATGAGGAGAATAACAAATGATAAATTGTATAAATGTTCGAACTTAATTTATTTTCAAAAATAGAATCGAGCAACTTTAATAATAATTTCCTATATACATTAAACTTTAAACAAACGTGAAAAAAAAAAAAAAAAAAAAAAAAAAAAAAAAAAAAAAAAAAAAAAAAAAAAAAAAAAAACAAGTTTACAAGTTTACACAATTCAACAATATTTTATGAAATTATTTCTCGGAACTTCGACCAAATATGAAATTTAAAATTTCACAACTTATTTTATTGAACCTGTGTTTATTTGAATTTCAGATTACATCTGCCAAATTTTACATTGCATAAAAACCTTTCCTGAAATTTCAAGTTTTACCTATAATCTCGGATAGATTTATGTCACACACGCAAGACTTTTTCATTACTTGATAGATCGTGAGCAGTGGGGCTGGCAATCAATTTATCCTCCGAATCAAGTCTGGCAACCATTGTGCCCGACCCTCTGAAATAAAGAATGTTGTTATGTGGTGAACCTTGTTGAAATTTTGTGCATGTGCGCTCATCATTTTGTTGTGCATAAAGCAAAACATGGCTGCACGGATTGCACAGGTTTTAGAAACTCATCCCTCTTGAATTATTAAATACAACGCTTTTCTTATGCGCAGATCCAATTTTAAAGCAAGGTTTATATTGCCTCACCGTTGAAAAAGATTCGAATTTCTAACAAAAAAAGGAAAAACGAAGATAAATAATAGCAGTTGTCAGTGTCCGACGTTCACAATTTCCAAATTTTGATATGATTTAAACACGCGTAGAAACAAACTGGATCTATAGCGCTTGTAAAAGCCATGATAAATTCAATGAAGGGAAAAAACTAAAAGAAAAGACACTAAAATAAATGATCAAGAAATTTTTTTTTTTTTTAATTTTTAATTTAAAAATTTTAAATTTTGAATTTGTAATTTTAAGAAAATATTGATTTGAAATTCCAATGCAATAAACAACCATCATAGCTTTTACATTTCTTACTTCATATTATATTAACACAATATTTGCTTAAAGTTGAAATTTGTTCTACAGAATTCAAATATATAGATTAATATAAATAAAAACAATATTGTGTCAATGAATGGTAAAAAATTATTTTATCTAAATACTGATAACTTAAAAACATACAACTTTAAACAAATATGTTATGTTACAGTTACGTGCACTTTACTAACATAACATCTACGCAAGTTTATCTCCAAGGTCAGTTCAGACCATACGTGGAAATTTTTTAATATAAATAGAGGTGAAAAGTACTTTAGAATTAACAAAAAAAAAAAAAAAAAAAAAAAAAAAAAAAAAATCTGGAATTATTTTTATTTGTCATTAAATAACAATTACCATAATAACGGTTTTATTATTAAATGTTTGTGTTTCCTGTTAAAGTGGATTGTACGATCTGCTACTTTTATTAACATGAACACATTATTTAAAACACAAATGCCTTAAAATCACATTGATACTTGTTGATTGTTGAAAGATACTTATGTATATTTGGTTGTAAAATGCATTAAATGGCCTTTGCTATCCAACAGTACTATGACCCTAGCACTGGACATTACCCTATGACAAAATCTCTATAATCAGTTGTCCCAATAAATATTTGCATTAAGTTGTCTTAGTTTCGTTTGTGATTGTTACTTTGGTTACTGAGTAGTACTAGTATTTGTTTACTGTTAAGTGCATGCTTACCACTAGGAGTAACGTTTTGAGATTATAGAAATTTCTACTTTGAATTACAAATTATTTTAATTTCATCTTTATTATGTTTGATCAATTATCGACATTTTGATCAATTGTTTTTTGTCAATGTTTCATTTTTTTACCTTTGTTTAGGGTAAATCGAAGCAAAAAAATTCTATGAATCTTCAAAGTCTATAACATTTTCTTAGAAAATGATAAATAATAATTTTCAAAAGTTTAAAAAAGTATACACAAGACACAACTTACGACTTCTTTAACTTTATGCATAGGTCTAAAATATAATAATGCTGCTTAACGCCCCAGTGAAGATTTATAACATTATGCACAGAAAGTTTTGAAGAAATGTTGATCACCGAGTAAGTTTAAAATATATGTGTTTGCTTGAATACTAAATATTCAATTTAATATGAGTTCATCGGCGTTACCTTTCCAGTAAAGAACATTTCACTTATATCGAAACGTCACCAGCTATATTCCTAAGTGGCGGAACTTTTAACCACTGCAATTACTACAAATTTTCAAGTCTTGGTCAGACCCGGTCTGGGTTCAAACCCCGACCTTCTACATATGACGTGAGTACTCTTCCAACTGAGCTACCGTATTGATTTAAAGATTTAATTATCAGCTGTACCTGACATACCTTTAAAAATCTTTAAATTTTTTTTTGCATTTTTAGACTTATAAAGTTATATTTATGGAATGACCGATTAATAACTCGCATCATACTATATCTAAACAATGTATCTAGCTCTTCAAGAAACCAACCACCCATAAATCTGTTGTGATTATATGATATATAGATAAGCATAACTATAAAGATAATTAAGAAAAGTGTAAATTACCTGTCCATAATATGCAGGAAATCAGAAGAAGAGTAAATCTCACATCTCGAAAAATTTGAAATTTCCGAGACAAAAATTTCGTAAAGCTTCCTTGACGTGTTTATTGGAAAAGAAGATGTCGATGATTCTTCGGAACTTGCCTCACTGTCAGTGAAATCTTTTGTCAGTGAAAGGATTATAGACGAAACACTCCGATTATCTTTAAAAGCTGGAAGGTTGTGAATACTGCCACTATAGAATATGTCTTTTCTCATCATAGGCCTTATATATCCTAACGTTGATTTTCTCTCTGTGAGAGTTAATGCTTATATTACTAGAAAATCCTCTGAAATAAGGCGTATCCAGATTTTATTGGAAGTGAAAATTCAGACTGATGAAGATCTCTTGGGTTCACTATTGTAGCTGAATGAAATAAACTCCCTTTACCGGAAGGAATGTATTCCTCATATGTTGATCCATCAGCGGTTGAGCATTCATCAGCTGGACATAGGCAAGAAGGCTTGTCTGCATTGGGAGAACGAATGTTTTTCTTTTCAACCAAGGGCCTAAAAAGAGCTCCAAAAACAATGCAGTTAAGCAGAAGTCCAGATAGTATGAGTAAAGTGTTTTGCCAATTATAGATCGACAAAAGGAAGTTGCAGAGATAACCGTATACGAAAATTCCCATTCCACCGCCACTCATTGCTATCCCGTTAGCAAGTGCCCTCTTTTTGGTGAAATAGAGGCTTGTTGCAATTACTGAGGTAATGAACATCATACAAAAGCCGATACCTGCAAAAAGCAAATTTATGTTTATGTATTGTTTAACTGTTACCTCCTACTTAAAATATCAGTTCTTATTTTTGTACCAGTTTCAAAAGTAGTGCTACATACTAATACAGATATCAACTAAATATTCGTATCGAAAGAAAAAACTACCTACGTCTATTTCATGTATATGTTATTTATTAAACTATAGGAAAAACATATACATTTTTCATTATTAATTACACTAATTTAAAAAAAAAACAAACATAATTTAGGATAATATGTCGCAAACATAAACAGTGACTCGATTTCATTGTCAGTTACGACTAGACTTAAATCAGTAAAAAAAAATAGCAAACTTATTTCAAAGTTATTTGATTTTTTATGAAAACTGAGCAAAATCAGTATCACAAACACAGTGACACAACCAGTAGCTTGTTAAAGTAACCTGTTTGAATACTCAAGTATCGATTCTAGATTTACGGATAAGTGATTTAAATACAAGATAATGAAAAATAAAACAGAGAGCCAAAAACATCATTTGAAGTAAAATGAAGACATTCATTCTAGCGAAGACCAATCCTTTTATATCAAAAAGGTGAATTGTTGAATGATAGAAAAAATCATTGACCTTCAAAAGATTAAATGACAACCTCTCACTTATTAGGATACTTAAGATAATTTTATATTTGACTTATTATTGACTTCTTTTTATGTCTAAATCAAATTATAAAGCAATTATACGCAACCTTGCCAATCAACAAATACCAAAATGAATATTCCAAAGATTCAAGAAAAGCTATACTATTAAAAGAAACATATAAAAGTCTGCTATGAAAATTCTGCTGCTTACCACAGGTACCTTAATGACTTCTTGTAAAAAAAACTTAAAATCCACATACCTCCAATTACACCATATGTTAAAATAAGTATAGCAATGTTTGGAGCAAACATACTACTAATGAATCCGAATACAGAAATCAGCGAGCCGGCAATGGACACCTGTCTGCAGCTATATCTCTCCAGCAGAAATCCAACAAAGGGACCTAAAATATAGTGTTAAGACAAATAATTAGATAAGATAAGCTTTAACATATGTTTGTTGTAACTGAACCAGATCAATACTGTAAGCCAAACAAAGTTTAAACAGTAGCTGTTGAAATCGACCAATATGAGATTTTTAAAGTTCTTCGGTGCCTTCGATAGAAAAGGACTAGACTTCTCCAAGTATTGAGTGTTACATATAGTAGAAAGCAAACTGATGCAAATATTAGAAAAATAATCGGAAGTAATAAAAAAAGCCACTATAAAAATATTCAAAACTTCCAAATATTCAAAAATTGCGTGGAATAATTTTGCAATATCAAGAGCCATGACATAAGCAGTTTTATCACATTCTTCTCCAACACAAAATGTTATCACTAATTATGAAACTCCTGTTGTTGTATGTCTATAATATCATCTATATTATAAAAAAAAGATTTAAAAGATTATCAATAAAGCTAGTTATTTTTAATTTCATTTACGAACGACTCCAAAGTCAGCGTTTGTCTTCTTTTGTTTGGTTTGGAGTTAGGATTTTTCACTTGCAAGTAAAGCTTATGTTTTGCCTTTTTGTGTCCTTTGCTAATGCAAAGTACGTGTTTTAAAAATATTAAATATAATTATGAAAATATACAGTAAATATTTAAAACAAGGTAGTTTTACGACTTGCTTAAATTTATCCGATCGATACACAAATGATATCTATTTTTTTTAAAGTAGAATATGGGTCAATGAAAGTTCAATTCATCATTTTAAGTAAATTAGTCCCAACAGCTGTTGTATTCTCATATATCAAATAGCAATACTAAAAGTCAGTCACAAAATGAAATATATTGTATGTGCTTGTACATATTAACTAGTTTAGTCATTATCAAACATATATGCAAAAAAATAATGATAAATTAAAAAAATAAGAATAAATCGCAAAGTACTAATAGGCAACTACTATGTCGCCTGGCACTAAGCGTTGAAGAATAGAGTAGTGAATGGTTCACCCGAAGTTATAATCAAACCAGCAACTGGACACTTTTAAACGTAAAATAGGCTTCAAGTTATAACTGTGAATAAGTGTAACCCATAACAACTCCTATTACAGATATAAGGGTACAGAATTTAAAAAGGCAGAAGGTTTCGAGAGATTCAAATTTTGTATAAATCAGCTTCTTCATTGTCAAATACTTTTTGTTTTAATTTAAAGGTTGGGATAGCAACAAAAGAAAGAAATTTGTGCCAAGAAACAAAATTACAAGGTAACCAACAAAACCCAAAAAACAAAACAAAACAAAACAAAATGAAAGAAAGCACAAGAGAAACCGATATAAAAATCACTTATTGAAAATCTCCCGAAAGTGAAAAGACATTAATCTTGTTGATTAATTATGTCCAGTTGTGAGGTTTTAGTAGTAATGCTAGCCCCTTAACCCCAATTTGCATTTAGTTCGTATAAGCCGTTGTGTCAGTAATATTTATTTTATCCATATCAGGTTGTGTAATACTATTAGGTCAAGGTAGCAAATGAAACAGGTGTTTATAGGTGTAGGTGATAAAACGATAGCCTTCTTATCACTTGTCACTAACGTCATATCATATCTCTTAACACAGTTACGCACAAGTACCCAAGGCAAAACATTAGTTTATGTCTATCTTACCAATAAAGAGGAATGAATTCAAATTCTGGCAATAGCCAACGCACCCCACCCAAAATGACATTTTTTAATTTTTTATGAATACAATTTTGATATAGAGCTAAATGGAGTTTAATATCACTTTATATTATCATTTTGTTGTTTAACTAGTAAATGTCCAAAGCAGAACCTGTGAACTGGATATATACGCAGCACCAATTCATTGAATTTTTTTAAAAAATATTTCATCTATAGTATATAGCTCATTTAAAAATTGCCATGTTGACAAGTTTCAAATAAATGTTTTGTGATAGCCATGTCTTTATATAGCCTTTACTCTAAACATCGAAACAACAAAAATCAAAGAAAAAAAAAAAAAACAAGTAACAGATCATGGATGAATTGATTTTGAGTTTCGTGGTTAGAATGAATCCGCTTGAATAAGCAAACAAAAAAATCAACGTCATGTTTATGACGTCATCTTCAATGATACATTAAAATATTTAAATGTGACACGCATTTCGGTGGCATTACAACCAAGTTCATAAAATCTACATTATGAACACAAGTCGTTCTTTGGCCTTGACCTTGATGCAGCTGATCACATTGAGTCACACGTGAGTTTCTCACGTGTATTTGATGTTACTATCTATAAAAAGTTTGTGTTACTATCTATAAAACAATTCTTCAGTTTATACCTTTGACGGAATTCAATTAATGCTGACTCAGCGTTATCAAAGTCATAGGTGGTCCAGACGAATCAACACAGTAATGGAATTTCAGATAAAAACTGACCCGAAAATGTCCATTGTCGCGTCGTGGTATCTACAAAATGTGTCTGCGACTGTCTGAAATTTACCGCCGTACTGGTTCTTGTTAGGTCATTGTCTGGTAATATGGGACTTATTTCAGTTTTTAGATATTTGTATTTAGGGACAATTGTCTGTCCCAAAATAAATTGTTTGAACAAAGCATGCATCAATGGATATCATTTTGTAAGCATGAATTATACCCCGTGTATGTCTGACGTCAAAAGTTGAAAGTCGTTTGCCAATATTTTTACCCGCGTTTATATTGTAATATTCGTCTCGTTAATACTCACGGAAAGATGTAACCAATACAAGCAAGTATTCGAAATTAAAAATAGTTACTAAAAGAATAGCCATGAAAAAATGGCACGCATATTTAAACCATTTTTTTATTACTTCTCACATTGAAAGGTATTGTTTTAAATTTTGTTGTATGGTTTAACTACTTATGGAAAACTTGTAATAAAATCATAAAGTATCCAATTATCACGATGACGTTATCGTTTTGTACAAAACCCTTACAGTGTTAAACATACATACCCATTATCATACTAGTTCCAAATAAAGTAGATCCGACCCACGCCGTCCTGGCTTTCGATTCGCCGTAACACTTTAATAGTTCAAGTAAAATAACACCAAATGACATCATAGTTCCATCAACGATGAAATTTATCATAAACGCGCCAAAACAAACCATCCAACCCCAGCCTCCATCTGGCGCTATATCAGCCTCGCTTTCAGTTGATATTGATTCTTTGTCCGTTTCGAATTTTTTCTCTTTTCCCATCTGTATAGGCACGTAATTTATGCTTCCTCGTAACGAACAGGATCTTTTAATTTCTGAAAAATTAAGAAATAAATTGTTATGAACCGTGGTTTCCGGGTGAAAGCAGGTAATGTAATGTTGTCAACCCTTTTAAGCCAAACCAAAGTAAAACCTTGGTATTATATTTACAACCAACAGATATTTGGTAAAATTGTGCGCATTTTGTGCTGGTTCCAAGTAAGAAGCAAATATGTAACTCTAAAGCAACATTTAAAAATTAAAAACTGTTTGTTAATATTATAACTGTCATGTGTTGATTTTGAATTTTTATTAACATAATGCATTCAAAATCAACACATGGCATAACAGTTACTTTGACTTATAGCTGAGTGAATGCGTGTAGTATGGTTACCGGCATAAGTTATAACGATTGTGTTTCGTTATGACTAGAAATTCTGTTATACATTTCAATTTTATTTGATCTTTTTTAACAGCTTCCTGTATTTTTTTTATTTTTGAAGAATATCTCGGTTACTGAAAGCTTGTTTTACAGACGTGTACACATTGTTTAATATATCTACGCTTATAAGTCTGTTCAACTCGTTAAATGCGTGTAAGGACTGCACTGAAATTTGTCATATTGAAGTGCATCTAATCACTTTTTATGAACTGCGCTGACGTTTGTTATAGTTTTCTAGGTGCGTCTAGTTACTTTTTATTGGCTGCCCTAACGTTTATTATATTGAAGATCTTCTAGTGAACGATTGCAATCAAACCAAAGTTGGAAAGCTATTTGGTTGATATTTTAATTGTGGTTTTAATTTGGGACGCCAACCACTTTAAAAAACTTTTCTATTTATTTATTTATTTATTTATTTATTTATTTATTTATTTATTTATTTATTTATTTATTTAATTTTATTTTATTTAAAGGTTCTTAGATTATTTATAAATCAATCTTTCTGTATAATGCTGAAGATCGTTGGTTTTATCCGAGTACTCTTATTTCCTCCACCATCCCCATCTAACTGATAAAAACATTTGATCCCCCCCACTTCCTCCTTTATTCTTTTTAATTCGATGTCAAATTTTTATTTAACTATTTATTTATCCTAGTTTATTTCAAACGTGTCACAGATGTATTATCTTTTGGACATATCATTTGTACATAAGTGTCATATAGATAGATACATAAACTACTTCTCTGATTAATAACATATTGACCGGGTTAAGTATATCATCTAAAGTTTGACACTGTGTGTGTGTGTGTGTGTGTGTGTGTGTGTGTGTGTGTGTGTGTGTGTGTGTGTGTGTGTGTGCGTGCGTGCGTGTGCGCATGTGTGTATGCGCGCGCATGTGTGTGTTGTGTGTGGGTGTTGTGTGTGGTGTGTGGTGTGTGCGTGCGTGCGTGTGCGCATGTGTGTATGCGCGCGCATGTGTGTGTTTGTGTGTGTGTGTGTTATATGTACTTTAAGCTTATTAAATATAATTTTTTTGTCAAACGAGTGTTATTTGGTCGGTAGCACTTTACATCTTTACACTTAACGCGATATGTGATAAAATCTGATAACAATATTACGTATATATGACATTCTATTAAATCATATAGAAAACAAATTGTAATCTCTCACTGTTATTTTTTCAGTTCATTTTTGGTAGATATGGGAAATAACACACCCCATCCCTAACCCCCACCCCTGATACATGATGCGTTCTACGACTTCAATATAAATTGCAAGAGCAGGCAAGTATTTTTGGCTTTTAATGTATTAATTCGATAGAAGCTTTCTGTTATAGACTACTTAAGAACATCACTTTTGCACGTTACTTAACATAATGTACATGTAAGTTTTAAGACGATGATAAACTTTGCAGGCTGACCAATTCGACTGAAATAACCGTTTTCGACGGAAATGTACCGCTATAACTGAAAACGAACAGAAAATGTTAAAAAAAAACCTGAATTCAACGGAATTTTCGTATTTTTAATACTAATACTAATAATAATAATAATAATAATAATAATAATAATAATATAGCGGAAAAGCAATGTGGCTAGTTTTAAATGTACCCACGTAGCAGTGTAGCACGTTAAAATTTACTTGTGCAGTGATATCACGCGTTAACATGTACCAATCCGGAAAAATGATAAAAGTGATTGGTCAGCCTGATAAATGTCCCCATTAACAGCGTTATAAAAGTTGAAGTATCCGTTAGGTCAAGTATTTGTAATTATTCTATTATTAAAATGTGAAAATATTGAGTATATAATCAATAAAACTTATTCCTTAATTATATATGTCTGTGTATCAGCAGAGATCTTGTTGTTAATGGTAATCTTTATTATGTCTGCTGATACTCTGCGTATCATGGCAGCAGACAATCTTGTTACTACTCAAGACAGATTTTTTTCAGACATCTCCTCCTACGTTTCTTATCCGATCAGGTTGAAATTTTGTCGACTGGTAGGGATTGACAATCGGGAGGTCGCTTCAAAGCCTCACCGTTTTTCGGGATTCGGAAGGACTTCGGAGAAATCCGGTTAAAACCACGGAATTCAAGACAGTTCTTTCTTTCTTTCTTGGAATTTCCTCCGCTTTTTGAAGCACTACTTTAGAGAGCTGACACGCAGACAATTACTTGCTCGCAAGTATACATTCTAGTTATACTTATAATTTTTTTTCTTATTATTCTCCGTCTTTCTGCTATATTTTTTTCAGAGACATCTCCTCCTACGTTTCTTAACCTATCAATATCCGATCAGGTTAAATTTTTGTCAAATGGTAGGGATTGACCATGGGGAGGTCGCTTCCTCGCCGTTTTTCGGAATTCGGAAGGACTTCGGAGAAATCCGGTTAAAAGCACGGAATTCCAGAGAGTTCTTTCTTTCTTGGAATTTCCTCCGCTATTTGGAGCACCACTTTAGAGAAGCTGATACCTAGATTCTAGTTATAAGTTTGTCCCTGTATTTGTTAAAACATACACCAGTGAAAAATAACCTGGAAGTTTATTCTGTAATAATATTAATTTTTTTAAGTAGAGACTTTTTGTTGCACTATCTAAATAGTTTTAGAAAAGGTTCCAATAAACAATATTTATAGATGTAAATTTACAACATTTTAATGGGAAAAGAGATAAAATTGTGTCATATGTAATGTACGATGATGCGCAAAGCATTTTTTCAATTCTAGTTTTATTTTTCTTCCACAGATATCTCAATAGCATTCGACCCAAATAGTGAAATGAACATTAAATCCCTCAAAAGTATTCTCCGCGGTTTGAAATAATTTAAATCTCTAAATACATTCTGAAACGCATGACGGTACGCTGATTTAGGTAGACCTCTGAGGCACTAAGTCACGGTGATGGCTGAGCCAAGGACTATACCATTACATGAGAATATGCAATAAAGAACCTTCTTTGTATTTATGTTTCTTTTGACAGCTACACGCCTTCTAACCTGTTGAGTTAACTCTATTTTGTTTCCAATATTTCTGACTGGTTCGAAAATTAAGGATATATTTTGAGCAATTGCTTGGCGGTTTGTACTCCTTTCTGTTTTCGGTCATCTGTCAATATATGCCGGATCCATCTAGCAGAAATCTTTCTTACTTTAAAAATACGCCTAAAACGAAAAGCACCCGCGATATCGATATGCCAACAGCTTTGACAATATCACGAACCGTATATCTGCCATCACTTTTTATTTTTTTCATTGACTTTTGTGACATTTGCCTTGCCCGCAACAGTCACGGGTCGGGCAGATTTGCTGCATCTAAGAACAGTAAAAACAGCTTTGCATTTTATTTATTATTATTATTATTTTTTTTTTAAGAATTTTTTTTTGTCCTGTTCATCAAAGTCAAAGGGTTATTCTTTTGAGTAAATAACCATTTGTCCTTATATTTTCAAATTCAGTCTTTCATAATTTTATGAAAAACAAATAGCCCCAAAAACTGATGAGGCGTTAAACATAAACTTACACAATTATATTATTTATATAAAGATAAAATCATATCTTAACGGCCAAAATTTCCTTGGAAAACAATTGTCATATATTGAAAAAGGGGGGGAGGATTCAACAAGTTTAAATGATAATTGATGTAAAGTTTTCAGAATTTTGTTTTAATCGTTCAAATATTTGGTAACTTGGGTGAAACTTGGGTGATACTTGGGTGATACTACAGACTAAGTGATTCCAACTGTTACGCCCCCTAGCTTACTTGACATCGCCGCACTTAGCAATTAGTTTAAACAATATATATTATTGAACTGATAACGTTACATTAAAAGAGATTTACAACATTTGAATTCAACTGGGATTCTGAAACAAGAATATAATTCTTATATCAATATGTGTCTCACTACAATATTTACAACTAAAGACATGTGAAAAATTAAATTTCTGTAAAATGGAAAGAATCCGTTTTAATTTTTTTATTTTTTTATTTTTTTTATTTTTATTTATTTATTTATTTAATTTTTTTTTTTGAAAACATTTCACAAAAGAAAAACGAATATTTATTTAAAATACCTGATTAATTTTGATGTGCCATATGTACACATTTCGGAAATTCATTTCCTCATCAGTGACACAAGGGGCTGTAAATGTATATAGATAAAAAGAAGATACGTCAAAGATGTGAAAATAAATGAATCCAAAATTCTAAAATTATATAAATCAAAACCCAGGTAAGGAATTCTTTGCCTGATTGAAAAAACCTTAGTTTAAATAAGTTTCAAAAATTAAGACAAAAATGATAAAACGAAAAACGATTTGAACAATAAAAAAACACGGATAAACTAAAGATGTCCACGCCAGATGTAAAACGTCATATAAAATATTGTATGGAAACACCCGTTCTTGCGTACGGAAGCGCATTACGGACCCTAAAAATATTTTCCATGGATTATTATTCGTTGGAGCGAATTACTAATCCACGGGGCCTAAATGCGCTTCCATAATATGTATTAAATATAAATCCATGTATATTTGTCATGTGTAGAATTTTGATTATCTCTTTTGATAAAAATTATAAAAAAAATTCTGCAAATGACATTTTCTAAAACTCTTATATGAAGTATAAAAATTGGTTGGTTTATTTATTTTTTATTATTATTTTTTTTATTTTTTTTTTTCTGAGGAAAATAAAGAGGCCGACAACTAAATCCTACACAGTCAATTTAGTCCCTTATATCATATTATTTCAGTGTCTAAAACATATCATGGCTTTTCAAATTTGTTTTAAAAATCAACACTGTATGTGTATTTAAATCTTTTTTTTTTTAAATAGAATAATAAATTTACCTGGGAACTTGTAGCTTAAATGATCCAACTGATCCTTCATATTTTTTAAATGTTGAATTAAAAGCTGATTTATAATACTGGTAATAAATGTCTCTAACAAACAACTGGGGAAACAGCTGATCAGAGTTGTGTGCGTGAGTGTGTGTCAAAGTCCGATAATCTCGTACAGCTCTCGTGAAGAGTTATGCGAGCTTTTTCAACACTTTGTTATATATCACAAGGTCATTATAACTACCCCATCACTGAAAATATTTTAAACCAATTCAGGTCAAGAGGCGATATAAAATCAATTATCAGGACATGCTCTTCGTGTTTAACTTAAAAAGTTCAACTCAGGTCAAACAAAATATGGGATTTCGCAACACATAATTTTTATTAAAATTTTTGAATTTATCGTTTAAGTCTGAAAATTGTTTATCAGTGTGTATAAATGTATTTGATTTTTTAAGCAAGACTTAAAATAGATTTTTTAAACTGATGTTTCTGATTTGAAACCCTTACCCCTCTTACCAACACCCCTACCACATCAAACATGAATGACAATGTTGATAACATCGACCCTTACCCCTCTTACCACCACCCCCTACCACATCAAACATGAATGACAATGTTGATAACATCGACCCTTATCCCTCTTACCAACACCCCCTACCACATCAACCATGAATGACAATGTTGATAACATCGACCCTTACCCCTCTTACCAACACCCCCTACCACATCAACCATGAATGACAATGTTGATAACATCGACCCTTACCCCTCTTACCAACACGCCCTACCACATCAACCATGAATGACAATGTTGATAACATCGACCCTTACCCCTCTTACCAACACCCCCTACCACATCAACCATGAATGACAATGTTGATAACATCGACCCTTACCCCTCTTACCAACACCCCCTACCACATCAACGATGAATGACAATGTTGATCACATCGACCCTTACCCCTCTTACCAACACCCCCTACCACATCAACCATGAATGACAATGTTGATAACATCGACCCTTACCCCTCTTACCAACACCCCCTACCACATCAAACATGAATGACAATGTTGATAACATCGACCTTTACCCCTCTTACCAACACCCCCTACCACATCAACGATGAATGACAATGTTGATAACATCGACCCTTACCCCTCTTACCAACACCCCCTACCACATCAACCATGAATGAAAATGTTGATAACATCGACCCTTACCCCTCTTACCAACACCCCCTACCACATCAACCATGAATGACAATGTTGATAACATCGACCCTTACCCCTCTTACCAACACCCCCTACCACATCAACCATGAATGACAATGTTGATAACATCGACCCTTACACCTCTTACCAACACCCCCTACCACATCAACGATGAATTACAATGTTGATAACATCGACACTTACCCTTCTTACCAACACCCCGTACCACATCAACCATGAATGACAATGTTGATAACATCGACCCTTACCCCTCTTACCAACACGCCCTACCACATCAACCATGGATGACAATGTTGATAACATCGACCCTTACCCCTCTTACCAACACCCCCTACCACATCAACCATGAATGACAATGTTGATAACATCGACCCTTACCCCTCTTACCAACACCCCCTACCACATCAACGATGAATGACAATGTTGATAACATCGACCCTTACCCCTCTTACCAACACCCCCTACCACATCAACCATGAATGACAATGTTGATAACATCGACCTTTACCCCTCTTACCAACACTCCCTACCACATCAACCATGAATGACAATGTTGATAACATCGACCCTTACCCCTCTTACCAACACGCCCTACCACAACAACCATGAATGACAATGTAGATAACATTGACCCTTACCCCTCTTACCAACACCCCCTACCACATTAACCATGAATGACAATGTTGATAACATCGACCCTTACCCCTTTTACCACCACCCCCAACCACACCAACCATGAATGACAATGTTGATAACATCGACCCTTACCCCTCTTACCAACACGCCCTACCACATCAACGATGAATGACAATGTTGATAACATCGACACTTACCCCTCTTACCACCACCCCCTACCACATCAACGATAAATGACAATGTTGATAACATCGACTCTTACCCCTCTTACCACCACCCCCTACCACATCAACCATGAATGACAATGTTGATAACATCGACCCTTACCCCTTTTACCACCACCCCCAACCACACCAACCATGAATGACAATGTTGATAACATCGACCCTTACCCCTCTTACCAACCACGCCCTACCACATCAACGATGAATGACAATGTTGATAACATCGACACTTACCCCTCTTACCACCACCCCCTACCACATCAACCATGAATGACAATGTTGATAACATCGACCCTTACCCCTTTTACCACCACCCCCAACCACACCAACCATGAATGACAATGTTGATAACATCGACCCTTACCACTCTTACCACCACACCCTACCACATCAACCATGAATGACAATGTTGATAACATCGACCCTTACCTCTCTTACCAACACCCCCTACCACATCAACGATGAATGACAATGTTGATAACATCGACCCTTACCCCTCTTACTACCACCCCCTACCACATCAACCATGAATGACAATGTTGATATCATCGACCCTTACACCTCTTACCAACACCCCCTACCACATCAACGATGAATGACAATGTTGATAACATCGACCCTTACCCCTCTTACCAACACCCCCTACTACATCAACGATGAATGACAATGTTGATATCATCGACCCTTACACCTCTTACCAACACCCCCTACCACATCAACGATGAATGACAATGTTGATAACATCGACCCTTACCCCTCTTACCAACACCCCCTACCACATCAACCATGGATGACAATGTTGATAACATCGACCCTTACCCCTCTTACCAACACCCCCTACCACCAACAACCATGAATGACAATATTGATAAAATCGACCCTTACCCCTCTTACCAACACCCCCTACCACATCAATCATGAATGACAATGTTGATAACGTCGACCCTTTACCCTCTTACCAACACCCCCTACAACATCAACCACGAATGACAATGTTGATAACATCGACCCTTACCCCTCTTACCAACACCCCCTACCACAACAACCATGAATGACAATGTTGATAAAATCGACCCTTATTCCTCTTACCAACACCCCCTACCACAACAACCATGAATGACAATGTTGATAACATCGACCCTTACCCCTCTTACCAACACTCCCTACCACACCAACCATGAATGACAATGTTGATAACATCGACCCTTACCCCTCTTACCACCACTCCCTACCACACCAACCATGAATGACAATGTTGATAACATCGACCCTTACCCCTCTTACCACCACTCCCTACCCCTCTACCACATCCTAACACCAACCATGAATGACAATGTTGATAACATCGACCCTTACCCCTCTTACCACCACCCCCTACCACATCAACGATGAATGACAATGTTGATAACATCGACCCTTACCCCTCTTACCAACACCCCCTACCACATCAACCATGAATGACAATGTTGATAACATCGACCCTTACCCCTCTTACTCAACACCCCTACACATCAACCATGATGACAATGTTGATAACATCGACTCTTATCCTCTTACCAACACGCCCTACCACAGCAAACATGAATATGACAATGTTGATAACATCGACCCTTACCCCTCTTACCACCACCCCCTACCACATCAAACATGAATGACAATGTTGATAACATCGACTCTTACCCCTCTTACCAACACCACCCTACCACATCAACCATGAATGACAATGTTGATAACATCGGGACTCTTATCCCTCTTACCAACACGCCCCTACCACACAACCATGATGACAATGTTGATAACATCGACCCTTATCCCCTCTTACCAACACGCCCCTACCACACCAACCATGAATGACAATGTTGATAACATCGACCCTTACCCCTCTTACCAACACCCCCTACCACATCAACCATGAATGACAATGTTGATAACATCGACCCTTATCCCTCTTACCAACACGCCCTACACACCAACCATGAATGACAATGTTGATAACATCGACCTTTACCCCTCTTACCAACACCCCCTACCACATCAACGATGAATGACAATGTTGATAACATCCTAACAGTTATCTTATAGAAAAATGAAGTTCAAATCAGACTTAATTGTGAATGAGATAAAGTATATAATTTGTAAAATTAAAATAAAAAATTAAAATGATAAATTGGCAAATAAAATGTTATAGAAACAACAAACAAACAGACACTATAATAATTTGTATCGAGATACCACAACTCACATGACCACTACAGTAACTCAGTTGGTAGAGTGGTCGCTTCGTACAACGTATATGAAAAGAAGGTGTTCAAGCCCCGACCGCATCTGACCAAGACTTAAAAATAAGTAGTAAAGTTCTGTTCTTTTGCAAAGCACTCGGCATTTAGAAATGAATTCAACTGGGTCCTTCGGAGGAGACGTTAAAAAAAGGATGCCCCATATCAGGTCAGGAGTGGCACGTTAAAGAACCCTACCTACACTGGGCACCCTGAACGCACGGTAAAATTCAAAATGTCTGCCATTTCATTGATGACGTATATAAGTGAATATTCTTGACTGGGACGTTAAACCACAAACAAACAATCAAGTAACCTTGATGTACATGCAGGATCTATAGGGATTTTAACAAAAGTCTGAAAGAAAACACAGACGAGTTTTGAAGGGAGACAATCTACTACATGAAAATTGCTTCAGAGCATAATCATGAAGTAGACGAACATGCCTAAATCCTGACACAGGGCGTCGTTTGAAATAATATTTCTTGAGCTTTTTTAGTATAACATCTCGGTTATACCGATCAGTAACACTTTTGCACTTTCGGAATCATGAATCGTTCCGTGTGCTGAAGCCAATTTTTGACTGTCATTTTAAAACTTTCTCATAAAGTCGCAGAAAAACTCCTAAACGATACAGTAATATTATAACAATATTTGCAGGGTCCTACTCATCTATATTCGCGTACAATAGCTCAAAATACGCAAAAACATTAACAACAGACCTGTAGGTATTAAATTGCTTACAGAAGAAAATCGCAAAAAAATCGTGTGTGTGTGTGTGTGTGTGTGTGTGTGTGTGTGTAGGGGTGGTGTTCAACTCAGTCAATAATTCAGACTCCTCAATAAAATAACAGCTTAAACAGCCGGATCATTTAGGCCTTACAGATCATAGAAAGAAAAATTGAAATAATTTTATATTACAAAAAGATACTTAAATGGTTAATTTTTGTTCTTTAACTTACCTTGACCTTGAATCTGATCAACCAGCTTCAGATTCGTTAAAATTGTTAAATCTGTTGGCATTAGTAAGTGCACTGTTTTCGTTAACCATGCATCAATATAATAAAATCAACCATCAGTTTTAATATTACTGTCATATACCATTTTTTGAATTTAATCATAAAATACATTCAAAAAATGGTATATGACAATAATTCTCATATACCATTTTTTGAATGTATTTTATGATTAAATTCAAAAATGCTATATGCCATTACTAAATGTAAACATTACGAAAACACGATGTATTTAAATCCTTAACGTTTTAAAAACACTAAGAGCTTCATGCCTCGATTATATATATATATAACATATTATATATAGACCCAAACATTATTTTTTAGGCGGTGGCAAACCAAGCCAAGGACAATATTTTCCGAAGAGAAAATAAGAACCCAACTGAAACCTGAAACAAGAGTAGAACCAAAAGTAATAAACCTTTCAAATAAAACTTTTAGCCAAAGGCCAAAAATTTACACCAACGCCTAGATCAAATCCCCAAGAGCTGAAAAACGACATCAAGGAATAAACGCGAAAATTATGATTAACGGAATATTTTAACACGAAAGACAAGGAAACCGAAGAAAGCACCACGGATGAAACAGAAGAAAACAGAAATAACATAAGTAAGGATTTAGTATGGAACAAATCAAATTTCAATCCAAAGAGAGGTAGGAATTATACATTAGATACTGTATGTAACACACTTGAAAATATACCTCTGAATAATGACCAGGGCAGAAACACAAAACGCAACAATTTAACAAAATATGAATCAGAAGCTTTAGCATCATTAATGAGCAATGATAATATAATAATCAAAGAAGCTGATAAAGGCGGGGCCGTAGTGGTGATGGATACAGAATTCGAATTTATGAAATGCTATCAAATAACGAATTCTACAAAAAAGCAAACGGCAATCAGGATACGGTAACCATGCAAAAGATAAATAAATTAATTAACAAACACAAAGTAACATCGGATTTAACAGAAAAAGAAATTGACTATCTCACGCATTTCGATTCCAAAGAGAGTAACTTCTATGGTTTACCAAAAATTCATAAATCGAAGAAAATTAAGGAAGCCATACATTCACAAAATTCGGAACATGTTATGTGTAGCAGTCCGGACGATCTTCAATTTAGGCCCATTGTAGGTGGTCCAAATGCGCCCACTCAGCGACTTAGCAATCTATTAGATATTCTTTTAAAACCATTATGTGTAAAAGTAAAAAGTTACATCCGGGATGATTTTGATTTTTTAAACCACCTTCCAAAGACTGTAAATTCAAATGCCAAACTAGTAACATTTGATATTATAACCTCTACACAAATATTACATGTGAACTAGGATTGAAAGCACTAAATTACTGGATTTCCAAATGTCCGAAAAATATCAACAGTTGGATTAAAAAGGATTTCATATTGGAAGCAGCAGAATAAGTTCTAACTAATAACACATTCACCTTCAATGATGAACATTATAAACAAATGAAAGGAACTGCAATGGGCACTAAAATGGCCCCAACCTATGCAACACTAACTCTTGGTTATCTCGAAGAAATACTCCTAGATAAAGTACAATAAAAATGGGGAAATCAATTCAGAGACTTTATCACAGCAAACTGGAAATGTTTTCTAGACGATTGTTTTATCATCTGGGATTACGATGAATCTCATCTAGCTGATTACAGTCAGATGTTTAATGAACTTAATCAAACATAAAATTCACGAAAGAAACAAGTGAAAGAAAAATACCATTTTTAGATGTTCTTGTCGAGAAAAAAAGGAAAACGAAATATCTACCGATATCTATTTCAAGCCAACGGACACACACCAGTATTTACATTTCGGATCATGCCATCCAAGACATACAAAAAGGTCAATACCATACAATTTAGCCAGAAGAATTTGTACCATAGTCAGCGATGAAGATACAAAAATACAACGTTTGGAAGAACTTAAAAATTACCTTCTTTCCAGACTTTACCCACAACAAATAATCGAGAACGGGATACAAAAAGCATTACAGATAGAAAGAACAGAACTCCTAAATCCACCAAGACACGAAAACGCCGAAACAAATATTTTGCCGCTAGTGACAACGCACAACCCGCGAAATAAAAATATTACACCCTACAGTCAATCAATTACAAGAAGTACTAAAACAAAATTTAACCACCAAAGAAATCTTCAAAAATTCAAAATTTATAAACAGCAAAAGACAACCAAAAAACTTAAAAGATTACTTTGTAAATCAAAATTTGCGGTAACAAATGATTTATGTGTAACAAAATGTGGCGACCCAAGATGTGGAACATGTGTGCACTTACAAGAAGGGAAAACTTATAATTTCAAATGCAAAAAATTCACAGTGAATGCAAGAATGTCTTGCCAATCACAAAATATAATCTATGTGATTTCTTGCCCGGGTTGTAATGAATTTTATATAGGGGAAACGGGTTCAACTCTTCGCTCTCGAGTAAGAGTGCACAAGCAACAAATAGATAAACCAGAATACAGAAAAATAAAATTAAGTGAACATTTAGATAATTGCGGAAAAAAGAATTTTTTTATATTTCCGTTTTACAAATTATTTACAGACTATGCAATTGAAAGAAAAGAAAAAGAAAAATATTTTATTAGAACCCTTATGCCAAAACTTAATAGTCTAACATAATTATCTCCCATAATTATCACGCCATCGTATTGTTATAATGTCGTATTTTCTAAATGACGTCATCACTATTTACTTTGTGACTATGTTATGAATGTTACTATGTAAAGCGTCTGAAGATGTAATGAAAGCGCTAATGCAAAACAAAATCGTGTTGAACTTATTTATTTATTTTATTATAGTCTACCGGACACTGAGAAACTAATTTTTTCTTTATACATATATATAACTCCGAGCTTTTAAAATTTTTGGTTTATTTATAAACTTTAAAAGTTGGTTTGATGTAGTGTTGGTTTACGTTGAATCAGCAAGTCAACTCGCGACTAATGAAAGCGTTATATTTTAAACCTTTAGAGATTCATCTATGAGGAATTGTGTATGTGTGAGATGTACCAGTGTGTTTTATAGTTTGTTGTATTTTAGCGCACGAACTAGGCGACTTTAAAGTGTTAGCTCAAAGAGTCCATACGCCGCAGACAAGCATGTCATTTCCCGAGCCATATTATCCTAACAACGACTGATCCAGTCCGAGCTCTAGGCGAGAAAGCAGTATCTCAATGTATTATATTATGTATGAACCGACTGAGCTTTTAACCCACGACCCCCTCTCGAGGTGAACGCTGTACAACTCTATCAGCGAGGCGGTTCCAACTTGTAAGAGTTTGATTTAAACCTACAAACATTCAGGCCCCAGTTTCATTCACTCAATTGAGTGTGCACTCAATTCAAATATTCCCGTTTTTCATTTATCAATATATTCAAAATTTTAATTTATGAGACAATGCTTTGTTTAACAAAACCTTAAATATACACTTAACAATGCAAAAATAACATTTAATATTAAATTTTAACTGTGTAATATCTTAAACATTGACAATGAAATATTCCCTAATTTAAGTTCAGTGTAGACTCAAGTGAGTAAATAATTGTGAAACTGGGGCCTGGACTACAAAATTAAGTTGCATTTCGTTTATTGGTTCTAAGAAAATAATTCGTTAAAGTTTACGTATAAAGGACAACGAATGTGAAACGACGGACAAATTAGCTCATCTTGAGCATTTACTCTGGATACACATGTAAAACAAAACAAAACAATAAAAAACAGAAAGAAAGAAAAGAAAAGGAAGGAAGAAAGAAAAGAAACATCCAAAATGTGTATATATCACAAATTTAAAAACACGCCTACGTTTCTTAATACTTCAAAGAAAATATAGTTAGACGATGCGCACTTCGCTTATAAAAGTAAGTTAAAGAATATAATATACTGTCCTTTCCAAAGTCTACCCTGATGCACCATCCTGCAGAAATTGTCAACGGTTATTTTTTCCCGCCTTTTATTCGTTTTTTCGATAGAAACGAAAATAAATCTATAATACCGTCTTACATTTACAAATAAATTAAAACATTTTAGTTTATAAACAGATCAGACATTACCAGTGGCAATATTTGATTTGGAACAGATCCATGGATGAAAACTTTCCTCAGGAACAATCACTATTATGATATTAATAAGCGTGTTAAACCATTTTAGGCTGTCAAAATCTGACAATAATATTATTATAATGTGAGAGGAGGCTTGGGAGTAATATCATATAGATTGTATGAAAACAATTATAGTACTCGTAATTTCATATACAGTACATCACACTACAAAAACAGTTCAGTTTAGTGTAAAAAATGTTTTGTGGCCGTTTTATTTTGTGTTCTTTGTAAAAAAAAATAATAAAGAGATTTTAAAACTTAAATAACACTTACTTAGAATAAATAATTCTCATAAACCAAACTTGCAATTTCGATTTTTGTAAATGCACACTAAAAAATTACATTAAAACATTAAAAAAATTCTCAAAATAAATTGAAACAAATTATCAAGATATCTAACAATGATATATGATAATTGTTCCTGTAGTAGTAGTGGTATCATTAGTAGTAGTAGTAGTTGTTGTTGTAGAAGTTGTAGTAGTAGTTGTAGTAGTAGTAGTAGTAGTAGTAGCTGTTGTTGTTGTTGTTATTGTTGTAACGTCGCATCATCAATTATTCAACTATTTGCGACGATAGCAAGGTCATTAATCTCTATGGATTCATCTTAAAGCAAGTTGTGTGTGTGTGTGTGTGGGGGGGGGGTGGCCTGTCATCTACTGGCGCCCACTCAAGTTGACGTTTTGATAACTTGCTAACTCATCAAATCAGTGTGCCGCAGAAAAGCATACCACTCTCCCAGTCACATCATCCTGACACCGGGTGATATTTTATCCTTTTTATGCTGAGTGCCAGGCAAGCACGTAATATCTCAAATTATTAAGTCTTATTTACGACGAAAAACTTGGCTTGGGTTCGAACCCACGACCTCCCGATCTAGAGTCATTGATGAAAACTGTTTACTTTAGGTTTCTAGATTTTTTAAAATTTATTTCTTGTAATTACATTTCAGGTTAATAATACAAAAATTATTTGTGAACATTTTGCTGTGTAAATACGACGCTTTTTGTTTTCCCTGATTTATTTATTTATTGTATTTCATTTATTTATTCGTTTATTTATTTATTTTTTTATTATTTATTTATTCAGCCATTTATTATGATTTGCTTATTGTCTTTTTGTTGCTTTTTTTTTAAATTTATGATATAATGCATTCATAAAAATTCAAATGCAACAAATGCTAATTTACATAAAAACTGCAGCAGGCATGACAGAAACGCCTCCTGCATCGTCTTTCAATACATCATGAATACTACATGGTATGCTAGTAAAAACAGAATTGCTTAAGCAAAAATATTCAAAACGATTAATTCAAAAAGCAAAACAAGGAAAATTAAATACAGCAAGAAACAAAATAAAAATGAAATTGTCAAACAAACCTGTTATCTGAACCATTTCTATTTCCTAAAATCCAAATCTCTTATACAATAAAGATGACAGCTTACTTGTTCAAAACGCTTTCTTAAAGTATTTTGAAAATAACACCTATAAGTAATTCTTGATATAAAGCAAAAAAATAATTTAACCTTGATTTTTTTCCCAAAAGTATAAAAAGAAAAGTTTTATAAATAAACGTCTATGCAATATACGAGGTCCCTTTTGCGTCTTAAGAAAACAAAAACAAAAAAGTTCGTGCGGGATGTTTCAGTCATTGGGTGCATATGTACTTATTACTCATAAATCACGTGTGTTAGTTAATTATAATCTTTTTTAACTTATGTGTAAATTTCAATTGTTTGTGTACGAATTTTTCTGTTCGCGTGAAGGGGTAGCGTATCATGGTAGCGTATCATAGCGTTAAAAACAATGTCCCCACTGGAGCTTCGTACAAATATTTTAAAGGATGGAAGCTTTTAATAATTTTATAAACTTATTCTCTTAGCCAATGAAAACAGAAAGGTAATGAGCCTGAAAATACAAAACATAAAAACAACTCATGCCCTTAAAAGGGCTGAACTTAAGTTATCAAAACACCTTGTTTGTCCAAAACAAGAGTGGGCAGTGGTTATCATAACACTTCATCATCCGCTCCTGTAATATTTTAATAATGTTGAGTATGTCATCTGGTGCTCGTACCAGGTAAACATTCTTTGTTATTTGTATTGTTGTGACATGGACTTGGGGAACTTTTTACACTACCATCTCGTAACATAGTGGATGATATAAGTGTAAAATCGGCACTAATATGAAAGCAATCAAAAATATGTAATGCTTGGTCCTTGCTATACACGCCGCATTTACAACAAGAGGCCCAATATGGCCCTAATTTGCTCACCTGAGTTTAAATGTAACTGGTATGTCTTGATAATACCTGGTTAAGTCATAAATGTTGCCTCAATAGAAGTGGTTTCAGATAACATTATTTTTATTGTTTTGGTTTTTAGCTATATAGGTCACTGTGACCTACTTTTGCTAGCCAAAGCAACCAGAAACACAAATGAGAATGGCTATGGTCTAAAGGTGCTATTGACTAATATGAATGAAATGTGACCAGAAGTGTCTGAGAAGAAGTCTTTTGATGGATGTGTGGATGGATGGCAGAGTTCCTATCCATAACATAAGCTCACATGAGCAATTTTCAGATCCGGATTTAAGACTTTACAGATTTGACACATTAATTAAAATATTTAAAAAAAAAAATTGTAAAATTCAACTGCAAATTATTTTGAAAAAATTGTTCAATTAATTTAAATAATGTCACATAACAATGACAACAACAACAACAACAAAAAAAAAAAAAAAAAAAAAAAAAAAAAAAAAAAAAAATCAAGTTTTAGCTAAATCTACATATCAGTATCAAATGTATTTCAAAAATAATAATTCACAAAAAAGTAAAAATTCATAACATCTCTTCCATGCACCATTGTAAGTCATAAAATTCAGAAATTAAAAAAAAATAAAATAAAAATAAATAAATAAAAGGGGCATTACTGGGATTTGAACCCTCGACCCTTGGGTTGCTAGAATTGAAAAAGAAAATGGTCGAAAAAAGCGACCTGTATTTTACAGAATTTCATGAAAATTGTTAAACACATGTTTCTTCACATAAGAAAATGATGTTTGGAAAAAGAATTCACCTACATTTATTAATATTGTAATTTTGGTAAAAAAAAGTACTATTTACAATGTAAAAAAATAAACGCAAAATCACGTAACCTAATTTTTCACAAAATTGTTGGAATTCACAAACTTAGTTTATAAGATGCTTTAAATGCCAAATATCACATCAGATTTTATCTCAGTGAAGTGGTTTTGGAGGAGAAAATTTTTTTTAAGTTTTTAACTTTTTAGGTCAATGTAATTATGGCAACCTAAAAAGTAAAAATTCATAAAAATTTTTCCATGCACCATTGTTAGTCATAAAAATTCAGAAAAAAGTGGCTCCACTGGGATTTGAACCCTCGACCCTTGGGTTGCAGTATCACATGTATTTCAAAAAAATAATTACACTAAAAAGTAAAAATTCATAAAATCTCTTCCATGCACCATTGTAAGTAAAAAAAATTCAGAAAATAAAAAAAGCAGAGGCTCAGAAGGCTGAGCCTGTATCGCTCACCTGGGCCAGGTAACCTTAGTAGAAGATGTTTAAATCATTCCTGTAAAGTTTGGTTTAATTTAAACCGGTAGCTTCAGAGGAGATAGTCAAAATATGCTTATCCCGATGTTAAACAATATCCTATGCTGGTGTCCAAGTTTTTTGGCAAATTCAAAAAATCTTTTCGGCAATCTATGGAAAGGACCTTTCATACATCATTCCTGTAACGTTTGGTTCAATTGGCTTCAGTAGTTTCAGAGGAGATAGCCAATATATGCTTCATAGGGTCCAATGTTAAACTATGTCCTGTACTGGTGTCCATGTTTTTTGGCAGACCCGGAAAATTTCGGATATCTTAGTAAAGGACCATCCATACATCATTCCTGCAAAATTGATTCAATTGGCTTCAGTAGCTTCAGAGGAGATGGCCAATATATGCTTTTCTCGTAGGGTCCAATGTTAAACTTTGTCCTGTGCTGGTGGCCATGTTTTTTTGCAGATCCAGAAAATTTCGGCTATCTTATTAAAGGACCCTCCATACATCATTCCTGCAATGTTCGATTCAGTTTGCTTCAGTAGCTTCAGAGGAGATGGCCAATACATGCATTTCCCATAGGGTCCAATGTTAAAATATGTCCTGCGCTGGCAGCCATGTTTTTTAGTGAATCTGGGAAATTTCAGCAATCTTAATAAAGGACCATCCATACATCATTCCTGTAAAGTTTGATTCAATTTGCTTAATTAGCTTCAGAGGAGATAGCCAATACATGCTTTTCCCATAGGGTCCAGTGTTAAACTATGTCCTGCGCTGGCAGCCATGTTTTTTGGTGGATCCGGAAAATTTCAGTAATCTTAGTAAAGGACCATCCATACATCATTCCTGTACAGTTTGCTTCAAATTGGTCCAGTGGTTTCATAGGAGATAGTCAAAATGTGAAAAGTTTACGGACAGACGACGGACGACAGACGACGGACGACGACGGACGCCAAGTAATGTCCCCGCTGGGATTTCAACCCTCGACCCTTGGGTTGCTAGAATTGAAAATGAAAAAGGCCGAAAAAAGCGACTTGTATTTTACAAAATTTCATGAAAATTGTCAAACATATGTTTCTTCACATAAGAAAATGATGTTTGGAAAAAGAGTTCACCTAAATTTATTCATTATTGTAATTTTTGTTAAAAAAAAAAAAAAAAAAAAAAAAAAAAAAAAAAAAAAGCACTATTTACAATATACAAAAAATAAACGCAAAAACGAGTAATATAATTATATAATTTTTCACAAAAATTATTGAAATTCACAAACTTGGTACACAAGATGCCGTAGATGCCAAATATCACATCAGATTTTACCTCAGTGAAGTGGTTTTGGAGAAGATTTTTTTTAAGGTTTTTAACTAAGTAGGTCATTGTGACCCACATTTGGTAGCTATGGCAACCAAAAACAAAAATCTGAAAGGCAATGTTCTATACATGCTTTTGACTAAGTCTAAACAAAATGTGACCAGAAGTTTCTGAGAAGAAGTCGTTTGAAGCAATTGTTGACGGACGGACGGACGACGGACGAAGGACGACGGAGGGTCTGCCTCTATTGATACCAATAGCTCCAATGAGCACTTTGTGCTCAGGTAAGCTAAAAATAGGACACGAACGGGTTCGTTAGATTTGTCTACTAAACAACGTATCATGTAATAACGTTAAAAGTACATTGAAAAGATTCAAACAAAATCTCCTTTATAGTTTCTTGGGTATCAGTGACCTAGTGGTATAAAACCGAGGGCTTACAGATCACAGTGCCTATCACTGACTAGGTTCGAATCCCAATTAGGAAGAACCTTATTTGAGAAAGTTTGTTAGTTTGAATAACAAAAGTCGGCAGTTTTCCCCAGACACTTCGGTTTCCTCTACCATCCAAGAACTGACCGCCTCTATATCAGCGAAAAAATCTTGACTGGGGCGTAAAACACCATTACTATACCCCTGATAATGACAAACTGTTGATGTACGAGCGTTTATGGGCAGACCTGGATCGATAAATGTTCGATAAGCCCTCTTTTGTTAATATTGTAAAGATACGATGTCACATTCCGTATTAAGGCACTGTATTTTTCACTTCTCGTTTCATTTGGAAGCTCGTTTGAAGCTGGGAAGTGGCGGACATTAAGGTTAGTTCAAGGATGAAACCTGATTTTGAATCAAGGATAAGAGTAGAAAGTAGAAATGTAGCGGACAGGATTCTAGTCACTTATTGAACAAAATATTAAAAGTCATATCGAAATAAACGAGAGAGAGAGAGAGAAAGAGAGAGAGAGAGAGAGAGAGAGAGAGAGAGAGAGAGAGAGAGAGAGAGAGAAGGGGATTGTTTGGCCCATCAAATGTGTCTTTTGGTTGGCTTGACATAAATAGCACAAGGGAATTACACAACAGCTACATACATCCCTGTGATTGGATAATCTATTTATAGCTCTCTCAGTTGTACTTCTAATGTATGCGGCGAAATACTACTACTTCTGTTATTACTACTACTACTACTACTAAATAATAATAATAATAATAATAATAATAATAATAATAATAATGATAATAATAATAATAATAATAAGCACACCATCAACATGTTCATATAAAAAATAATATCGTTACGGTAAGTTAAAGCATAATAATAACAACAAAATATAAAAGTACCTGTAATGAATTATATCAAATAATTAACATCAAAAATATAAATATTTCATATATAAAACCTGTTACAAACCAAGGGAAAAGGGGGAGTGTATAACCGTGTCCATAACTCGATACACACACGGTATTTGGCATTTATATTCAATACGCATTTTCATCGCATCAAAAATTTGCAAGCTACTTGAAGTCTAGAAATTTTAATTGAATAGAGATTAGAATAAAAATTATCCCCTCCCCATCCCCTTAAATGATAAATATATATAGACATGTATAGCTGAATAGCTGAGTTCATATTAGTATATATAATATTTGTCGGATTTCTCTGATTATATTATGGAAAATGGCGGACGCTGAATATTATCGATTTTCGCCGCTTCTGAATCATGTAGCGCTTCAGGGCCATGGAACGCAGAAATCATGAATTCATAAAAAATTCAATGAAAGTGAAATCAAATTTTAAACAAGTTGTCTTTTTCATGCATTATCATAAGTATTTTAAATATATCAAGTTAAAGTATGCATTTTATTTAATTGATTTGCTTATTTATAGTTATGTTACATATATAAATTTAGATCCGCGTGCTAATTTGATATGCATAAAAATGTAAACAAAACATTATCTCACAATTTGTCCTAGATTTGAGGGTTTTAAAATAGTCAGTCTTACCTTTTCCAAATGGTTCGGAGGCATCTCAAGGAAGTTATTCGGTAATTTTAGAGTTATGATGAGATTGCAATATACAGCTTTACCATTGTCGGTGTTTAGATAACCAGTTTTGACCAGATCGTTAAATATGAAACGCAGTTTAGTAAACGATCAGCTGTTTCAGTACAAGGTCATTTACATAGTGCAACAATTTTAACTAGATCATCTGACTTTTTATTTATGTATTTTTTACAGCGTTTCAATTTTTTCCAACACAAGCAGTCTGTATAGCATTAAATGTCACTATTTTGTCTTCATAAATTTTATCGAGAAATTTATTAAATTTAGTTGTTAAAATTTACATATTTGTCATTAGGGTGAACAGATCCGGATTTAATAATCCTCAGAATCTGGTACAGCTTTCACATCTAGTGAGAAAAAGAGGTTTGGATATAATCACATCGAGCAAAACCCGATACTTGGATTTTCTTGGCTGTTAATGTCATTTATGAGATGAGACACGTGCGAACAAAATTCCATTATTATTGTTGACTGAGAATAAAAACAAAGAGAGAGAGAAGGGGGTATATGGTATATTTCAGAGATATACATTATGTTTTATTTTGACATTTCAGGGGTATTAAAGAACACTAGGACTAATGCTCTCTCTCTCTCTCTCTCTCTCTCTCTCTCTCTCTCTCTCTCTCTCTCTCTCTCTCGCCGATTCTCATTTGCTGTCGCTCGTAAAGAAAGTATTTTTTTACTCGCTTGCCAAAGATCGATGATTCTCTTCAGGCACTCTGGTTTTCTCAACTATCCCAGGAATGACCGGCTTGATGTAAATGAAAAAGTCAAGACTCCACCTCTCTCTCTCTCTCTCTCTTTCTCATCACCATCATCTCTTTGTTCTATAGTTCACTTGAAAAATGTATGATACATTGTTTGGATATAACTGGTTTAAACTGGTTTACATCTAGACCAGATTGATCACACTTTATACTAAGCTTAATCATGACGGAAGGATTTCGTTACCAAGGTAATGCATGACAAATATATATTATACTTATATCAACTGTAGTACAAAGTAATTAAATACAAAAAGCTCCATTTTTATATGTGATATATAACAAAGCGAAGAATTGCAAAAAAAAAATTAAATACAATATGCATGCCTTTTAAATAGTTTTAAGTTAAATGCATTACTTTTTAAGAAATTAAATTTAAAAGTTTTAAATAAAAAGAATGGATTGCATAATTCAAAATATGTAATGTTCATCTGTTTTAATTAAAATATGTAACTGATAAAAAATCTTAATTTTTGCCAATAATGCATCACTAAGCACTGTAAATCCGTAAAAAAATGTTATTTAGGAACCATCCAATAATTGTTGTATAAGAAAATGGCAAATAGATACCGGATAAGTAAGTTTAAAACCCGGATTTTGACGGACACTGAAATGAACATTTTAAAAGAAAAAGACAAATTAATCAATAAATAAAACGAGAGAATGGAAAGGACTTAATGTCGTGTGTGTCTAGTCAATAATATGTAAATATCTAACACAAATACCTGTTAAATTTTGATATGTCATAATTATGGGCACTAACATCAAAGCGTCTGTTCAATAAAGGTGGGGTAAACCGGAGTGCCTAGAGAAATCTACGTACTTTCGGCAAGCTGGGGTAGGATTCGAACCTAGGTGTTAAAAGGCACAGCATGACAAATACTAGCATATATAATACATATATTAACTGTGGTACAAAGTAATTAAATACAGAAAGCTCCATTTTTATATGTGATATATAACATATATTATAATAAAATATATAATATTTAAACGATTATTATTATAATTATAATTATATCATTATATTATATAATATTTAAACGAAATTAAAAGAAACCCTATGCTTTTAAAAATAGTGCTTCGATAAAAAAAAATAAGAAAAAATATTAAGATTTAAGAAACAAAAATGCACTTTTTATCTTTCACTAATGGCTTTGTCATTCGGAGAGACAATTAAATGAACATTTAGGCCACAAACATTTATCATATTTCAGCGAAAGTTTACATCTAATCTTCTTTTTTAAAGCTGGGTTTAATAGGTCAGTGAAATTATCAAACGTAAGAAGTTAATAATTAGAAAGTTTTTCGTTATGTGTTTAGAGTTGAGTAATGTTGTTTAACATCTCAGTCAAGAATATTTCACTTATATCGAGACGTCGCCAGCTATAGGCGAAAGTGCAGAAAATTTTGCCTGTACGTTGCTGGTGATTGCATTATACAGCAGGGTTCTTTATCGTGCCGTGACTGCCATGACACGGGACCTCGTTTATTTTAAGTTCTCATCTGAAAGAACCGTGACATTCATTTCGTAATGCCGAGTGCTTGGCGAAAGAACAGACACTATTCACTTTCAAGTCTTGGGTCAGACCCGGCCGGGTTTCGAACCAACGACCTTCCATTTACGGAGCGAACACTCTACCAACTAAGCTACTGCAGTGGTTTCAGTTCGTTATGACGCACCAAGTTAATTAATATTGTGACAACACAATGTTGTGATCAAAACCTAAACACAGCATGCAAAAAAATACAATATAGAGGATTGTTTATACATAATTTAAAGGTAGATAGGTGCATCTGTCTTTTTACAATTAAGATATATTTTATTTTACTTCAAGCTAAAATGAATTGTTTTTTATTACTATTAACATTTTAAGGTGTAACTATGATTGTCTAAACATTTGGTAACTTTGGATGTAGAATTGGATAACTTTGCTCGGGATATACGTGAATGTTTTAAATATCTTTAAATAAATATCCAGCTACTAATATTTTATACGAAAAAATAGAAACCTTAACTTTCACCTACCCCCCTCTCCCGACTCTCGAATTGTACAAGTGAATGTGTGCTTTGGAAGCTTATTATATGTTTCAATATATTTCTATATATATATGACGCAGAATTATTTTGAATATTTGAAAGGTTTCAAATTGGTAGGTAAAAATCGACAAAATGTTTAAGAATGTATAAATGTCGTAATTACGTACTACATTTGCAAAAAAAAGAAACTTATTTTTCCGAAAAAGTCTGGCTACAAGTAGCTAACTTTTCTCTCTTCTTCAACATTTTCCTGTATCGCCCCAAGAAAAAACGATGACGATGTGAGAAACATATTTAACATTATGGCACGATGGGATTCGAACTCACTGTCATTAAAATTAAGAGTATTACATTCTTCGACTGAGCCGCATTATCACCTCATACGTAGTCGTTAATGATACGGGAAACGTATTCAACATTATATCACGACGGGATTCGAACTCACATGGATTTAAGGAGCCACATTTTTACGCGTCGCCTCAAGGTTACACGAGTTGTCTCGCTTTGCATTTAGTATGCCATATGTTCTAAACGTGTAATATATAGATCCGGCTATAAACTTGGACCAACAATTATAGAACTGATTTTAGACAAACATTGCATTTAATGAGAAAATGGACTGCTTAACTGGAAAGACTTGATAAAATGGGACTACGGATTTCAGAACTTGTGACATCGTGTGGCACAGCTTTAATTTTAGTTCCTAATTTACTACGAGAGATCCGTAAATATAGATTTAAAGTCTTATTCTTTGAAAATGTAAAAACTTTAAAACTGGCCTATTCAGTTACACACGAGAACTTCCATCAAGGAAGTGAGGAAGTGACAAGCATCTCCTGTCTAGCTAGCTACACCAAAACAAACAAACAAATTTCAGAATGAAAGGAACATGGAACTATAGGACGTGTAATATATCCAGTATAAGTTCGGATACAACGATTTCATACTTATCAATTATATTGTGATGACGGTCAAAAACTTTTTAAGGGCTTGAAATATTTATGATTTCAGTTTTTGAACTCTTCATTTTTGAAGTTAGAAAGTTTAAGCGTGTCTACTCTCCTCAAACATGTTTAATGTTCTTAATCTTAGACATACTTATATTTTCCTGCACTTTCTAAAAATAAATTATCAAAGAGGATGTTCTATGCATATTTATTATAAGTGATACTATTTTGACAATTATGTAAAGAGATAGTTAACTGGGTCTAATAACGTTTTCTTTTCTCTCTCCACAGGTTTAAATCGATGCCAGGTAGAGAACTGCATGACACCAGTGGATTTCTGAAATTGAAATATAAAAATTCGTTAATCAAATCAATATCGCAAGGTCAAAATAATAATAATCATGAAATAAAATTTAAAAAGTGGTAATATTTTTTGAAATCCAATACTTGTAAATAGTCACACTCCATTATAATTTTCCTTTACCGCGTTTCGTCACTATTTGTCTTTGCGGTTGCGTAAATGTCACGTGGTAAGGTATTTATCCAATCAAAAGTATTTGGTTAGTTAGGTGATTAAGTGCAATAATCAGTTTCTAGCGAGCTGTTGCACGGTTAGCATGAACTTTGCCACAATAAATATTGACAGAGGAGAAATCCATGCTCTAATCGAACAGAAGATAGAAGATGACGTTACTAATTGACAGAGGAGAAATCCATGCTGTAATCGAACAGAAGATACAAGATGGCATTACTAATTGGCAGAGGAGAAATCCACGCTGTAATCGAACAGAAGATACAAGATGGCATTACTAACTGACAGAGGAGAAATCCACGCTGTAATCGAACAGAAGATACAAGATGGCATTACTAATTGACAGAGGAGAAATCCACGCTGTAATCGAACAGAAGATACAAGATGGCATTACTAATTCACAACTTCAACTGATAGACAAATTAGTTTAATTTCAGCAAAGCTTGGCACGTTTGAAGGAAAGATAAAAGATAATCAAAGAGAAAATTCAGACACGGAATTCAGAAAAATATACTGAGAAAACATACTTTGTAATGAAAGAAAAAATACCATGATATGCATCGACTGGGAAATTGGCCGAGATGATTTAGATTTCTAATAACAGTTATGTAAATACCTTTTGCTTGATATTCTAAATGCGTCTCTCTGAATTCTGTTTCTGTCAAATGTTTCACAAATCACTTTTGCAAATGTGTACTTGTCAATGGATCTCATTTGTGCTATAGATAAAAAAATACAAAAACACAAATATTATGTTTTATGTAATAACGAACCAATTGAGGTCCTTTTCATTTATATCGAGACAGTCCGCTCTAGGTTGGTAAAAACTACCTTTTTTCGAGAAGCGATTCAAAAAACATTGTAGATTAGGATCTACTTAAATTGGTTTTCAAATTCAGGGTATTAGGAGCATATAGCATTTGACATCGTTCTCAAAATAATGTAACATGGAGATGAAGTATAGCAAGTGTCCAACTAGTCTGAATTTCCTATGACTCTTACACACTTAATGCCTGGCGGCTGTGTGTAGAGTCAGAACAATTTATGTATCAAAAACCTGTGATTTTCTGTACAACTAGTGTCGGGGGGGGGGGGGAGGGGGGTGGGGGAGTGAAGCCTCATTTTGCTTTGGACATTAATATCGGTGTCACTAAAAAGCTTTAAATAATCAAGGTCAGTGTTTTAATGATTTTTAGTGGAACAAATATGCTGAGAATAAATATGCTGTTCGTTATTTTGTTATATTTATTTTGCCTCTTTTGTTTTCATGTGCGTTAGACCATCTAGGCATTCTATTCTTCAGAAATATTATCTACCATACGTGAAGCCATTACCCGTGTTTCGATTCCAAAAATATAACCTATCGTCCAAGAATCCATAACTCGTATTTCGATTCCAGAAATATTACCTATCGTCCGTGAATCCATAACTCGTATTTCGATTGACCCAGAAATATTACCTACCGTCCATGAATCCATAACTCGTATTTCGATTGACCCAGAAATATTATCTACCGTACGTAAAGCCATTGCCCGTGTTTCGATTCCAGAAATATTACCTACCTGTCCGTGAATCCATAACTCGTATTTCGATTGACCCAGAAATATTACCTACCGTCCGTGAAGCCATAACCCGTGTTTCGATTCCAGAAATATTACCTACCCTTCGTGAAGCCATAACTCGTATTTCGATTGACCCAGAAATATTATCTACCAGTACGTGAAGCAATAACCCGTGTTTTGATTCTAGAAATTTTACCTGCCGTCCGTAAATCCGTAACTCGTTTTAGGATTCACGAAATATCACCTACCGTTCGTGAAGCCATAACCCGTGTTTCGATTCCAGAGATATAACCTATCCCTTCGTGAAGCCATAACCCGTGTTTCGATTCCAGAAATTTCACCTACCGTCCGTGAAGCCATTACCCGTGTTTCGATTCTAGAAATTTTACCTACCGTCCGTGAATCCGTAACTCGTTTTTCGATTCCAGAAATATTACCTACTGTCCGTGAATCTATAACTCTTTTTTCGTTTCCAGACATATGACCTATCGTCCGTGAATCCATAACTTGTTTCACGATTCCAAAAATATACCTACCGTCCGTGAATCCGTAACTCGTTTTAGAATTCCAGAAATATTACCTACCGTTCGTGAATCCGGAACTCTTTTTTCGATTCCATAAATATTACCTACCGTCCGTGTATCCGTAACTCATTTTACGATTCCAGAAATATTACCTACCGTCCGTGAATCCGTAACTCGTTTCAGGATTCCAGAAATATTACCTACCGTCCTTGAATCCGTAACTCATTTTCCGATTCCAGAAATATTACTTACCGTCCGTGAATCCGTAACTCGTTTTTCGATTGACCCAGAAATATTACCTACCGTCCGTAAATACGTTTTAGGATTCAAGAAATTTTACCTACGTTCGTAAATCCCTAACTCGTTTTTCGAGTCCAGAAATATTACCTACCGTCCATGTATCCGTAACTCGTTTTTCGATTCCAGAAATAATACCTACCGTCCGTGAAGCCAAAACCCGTGTTTCGATTCCACAAATAATACCTACCGTCCGTAAATCCGTAACTCGTTTTTCGATTCCAGAAATATTACCTACCGTCCGTAAATCCGTAATTCGTTTTAGGATTCCAGAAATTTTACCTACCGTCAATGAATCCGTAACTCGTTTTTCGATTCCAGAAATAATACCTACCGTCCTTGAAGCCATAACCCGTGTTTCGATTCGAGAAATATTACCTATCGTCCGTGTATCCGTAACTCGTTTTTCGATTCCAGAAATATTACCTACCGTCCGTAAATCTGTAATTCGTTTTAGGATTCCAGAAATTTTACCTACCGTCAATGAATCCGTAACTCGTTTTTCGATTCCAGAAATATTACCTACCGTCCTTGAAGCCATAACCCGTGTTTTGATTCCAGAAATATTATCCACGTCCGTAAATCCGTTACTCGTTTTAGGATTCCAGAAATATTACCTACCGTCCTAAATTCCGTAACTCGTTTTTCGATTCCAGAAATTTTACCTACCGTTCGTGAATCCGTAACTCGTTTTACGATTCCAGAAATTTTACCTACCGTCCGTGAATCCATAACTTGTTTTACGATTCCAGAAATATTACCTACCGTCCCGTGAATCCGTAACTCGTTTTTCGATTCCAGAAATACCTATCTGCTACTTTAGTGATTCGGTATTGTTTGGCAAGGATACACGAGAAGGTTGGACCTACATTTGCTCCAGGTAGATGTTTTTCAGAAAGACCTCCAGTAAACAGATCGATAAATTCTGTTTTTCTGTCAAAATAAAATATAGATTGGACTGTTTAGAGCTGATAACACACACACACGTCTACCGACTTTTTTTTTATTGAAAAGGAAACTAAAGAGCCCACAGAAAACCACCAATTTACGGCGATTGTCGACACTAGTATTGCTAAGTTGGTTTCAGGCCTTGACGTTGACAAGCGCTATGATCTCGCGCCTTAATCTACTCTGTCCATTGTTTGTTTAAATTGTATTTCAGTATATGATCTAGGACATTCTTAAACAAAATTTAAAACGTTCTAAATGGTTTATAGTATAAATGATAATTTGTTATTATCTTGTCAAAATCCCGTTTAACTTTGATCAAAGCAGTTAGATTAACAAGAATCAGTTTAAAAAACCCGTATTACATCAGTCTAAATTGTTCAATTCAATGATTTTGTATACAATTACCGACTAAAGCTTAAAACGATGAACTTTTTTACGAAAAAATGCGCAAATTTACACGAACCATATCGAAGTATGTGATGAAAAATTTTGCCCCTGATATCAAAAACCTGTACTTTATTGTTTGTCTAAATATAAGTTTTTTTTTCTATTTTAAAGCCAAGTCCAGATAGGTAAGTTCATAACGTTACTTATTTTTTTTTTTTTTTTTTTTTTGCTTTTTCGTTGGTACGGTTGAGTTATAATGATATTAGTAAATACACGTATCGCAGCTTCATTCTATTTCAAATGCTCAAACCTAGTCAATTTATATTTTTGCCGGGTTGAATGAATTGCAAATTCGAATATCGTAATGGTAATGTTTTGCACGTGGGAGTTGAAAAAATGTCACAGACAATATTAGGATCTTTTTTTATTTTACACCGCAAACGTCTTTATTGCTTTATTGCCTTCTTAACTTAACTTCAGTGTGTGTGTGTGTGTGTGTGTGTGTGTGTGTGTGTGTGTGTGTGTGTAAAGCATTATTAACACTTACCCATAAGCTGTCTGTAATAACTTAACATCTTCATCTTTGTGATCTACAAGACCGCCTGGCCCGGTTGTAAAATAAAGAGCCTTTGGTAAACCACAGAACTCTCTCCATCGGTTATACGGAGGTAGACCAGTATCTCTGGCTCTTTTAAGGTTTATAGCCAATAAATCGTAACTATTTCCGTTCCTGTCCTTAAAAAGTTCATTACGGACTAAATGTTCAAATTTACTGAAATGTAAATAGTTTCAGAGAAACAATGGTTTAAAAATGAATAAGACGGTATTTCTAAAAAAGTATTTACAAAATGATATACATCCAGTACCCAAACAGGTGACCTAGTGGTCTAAAGCATTTAAGGATCACAGTGCCTCTTACCGCCCGGTTCAAATCCCATCCGGGACAGATCCTAGTGTGGGAAAGTTTGTTAGTTCGCTTGCCGAAGGTCTTTTTTTTTTTACTCCGGTATCCTCCACCATCCCAGAACTGGCTACCTCGAAATAAGTAAAAGAATCTTGATCGGGGCGTAAAACACCCATTACTCCACTCCACTCCAGTACCTAAACAAGGGCACTCATGCCTTGTTTTAATTTTATTTTTATTGCATTGGTTATATAATTATATATATATATATATAAGACAAATAACAGTTAAATTTTGATGTGCCATATGTGTACATTTCGGAAAATCATTCCTCAACAGTGACACTAGGGGCCGAAAAGTTTGATAAATAAAAACATAATTATATAAGCCAAACAGTTGAAAAATTAATGAATCTAAAGTTCCAAAATTCTACGAATCCAAATCCAGCTAAGGATTGCTTTACATGAGGCAACAAACCTTAGTTTTACATAAATTTCAAAAATTAAGACGGCTGAAAATTTTGCTAAATGGTACATTTTCTGACAGCACAAAGTACTGCCTACTGAGTTATGGAAACCCTCAGGGAGTTTACTCCACCAGCAGCGGTAACCGCTCAGGGGTAGTAAATATACAGTAAAAATACCTGTTCAATTTTGATGTGTCACATGTGCACATTTCGGAAAATCATTCCTCATCAGTGACAGTTTTATCCAAGACAACAAATAACGTGATGTCAGTTTGTCAGTTGAGTTAGCGCTGAGTGAAATTATTAAATGCCATTAAAGAATAACTAAAAAATAACTAAGTAATGCCGCTCATACAAAGAAAAATAACTGTAACCAATACTTGTGCACAGGCAACATCCAAAGTTACTAACAACACGACGAAAGAAAAACATACATGTATTTCTTGATCATGGACTGTCAATACGAAAGCCCATTGAGCTCACTTTCGTAGAAGAAAAAAATAAAAATAACGCGTTATAAACGCGAAACTTTCGCAAACGTAATTTTCGCGAAATAACGCGAAACTTTCGTGAATAAACGCGTTACTTTCGCGAAATAAAAAGCGATTAAGGTAGGTTTGACTACCAGTTGAACAATGGATAATAAAAATGATTTTTGGGTATTTCTAGAAGAGGTATCTTCAGAATACGTTAAAATCAAATGGTGAAGGAAAATGTAGGCATTATAAATTTATAAATAAATTTTAAGTAAAAATATTATTCATTTATATTTTGCTTAGATTATATTAGGTTAGATAGCAATAACTATAATGAGCTAAATACCGAACAAATAGACATTGTCCTAGTACCATCATCTACCGTTCAACGTCCATCTGACCGTCTGTCTGAAGCTTTATAGCATTAATTATTATGAATTTGATCCGATGGTCACATAGTCAGTTGACCAGGTGCACAGCATATAACTCATTCTACACTGAAGTGTGACAATGAAATTTCCATGTCCACTGATGTTAAATTAACATATATGCTATGCGTTTACTACTAGTATCAATCATTTTTGTAAAGTATGTAGAAAATGTGCAATACCGTAGAGTTTACACGCATTATTGCGGATGCGTAAAGTTCCAATTGAACTTATATAAATTAATTGTAACCATTATTTTAACTTTGCAAACAGGTGCCTTACCATTCACTTTGGTTTTGGACATATCAAAAACAGATTATATAATTTTTGTAACAAAGAATACTTAGTTGCCAAAATCGATGCTTTGTTGTTGTCAAATAAGAATGCGTGTTCGTGAGATTTTAACGTTTTTAATCAAATAAATGTTAAGGCCCAGTCACAGAGCCGATCACGCATAAATCACGAGAAAGTTGGCTTGTGCGCGATTGTCAGTGGAGAAATTGACAATTTTTGTGGGATGTGCGTGGTCGAAAATCACCAATTAATTCCGCATCAACTACGTACAAATCACTTACAATCACCAACAAATCACGCACATCAGCGCATAGTACTTTTTCTGCCAGTGATTCTCAGTGGATATCAGTGAAATGTATGTGTTGCTACAGCGAGTCATGCGTGATATGTGCGTTATTCGTCAGTGAAAAGTCATCGACGTGCGCGGTAGCGGTAAATTTCTTGCGATCAACCCCTAACGGTCCACGCATATGTCGCGCATTGTCCGCGTCAGAACTACGGCAATGGACGCATGAAGTACGTTAAACGGCGCACAATCGCGCATACTTGTGCGTGATCAAGATTTTTGAGCAGCTCAAAACCTGGAATCGCGCATAAACCCGATTCGACGAACATCCATTGACAACTACTAATGCTCCACGTCAGAAAAACTTATGAATTACGTACAGCACTAATGAATCGCGCATGACTCAAAATTTATGCGCAATTCATGCGTAAATCGTAAGTTTTGGACTGTGTGGACTGGACCTTTTAGTTTTCTTTTTAATCATATAAACATAAATATACTTATATATATTGAATCAGACCCTGATATATTTTTCAGTGGAAACTGATATCATAAAATGTTAGTAGTCATAGTTTTTTATGACATCTTAGTTTTAGAAAAAAGCGATTTATAAGAAAATGTGTTCTGCTCGATGCTATTCGGCTATGTTTGACATAAGATTAACTTAACGTGTTCTGCGTGGCACTTTTATTAAATTGTCATTGATGCTAATTCAGAGTGGCGGCTTAAAAATATAGTAATGTTTTTATGTTCAAGTTTAAAATTTACAATTTAAACAAGTCGAATCCAATTTTCGAACTCTCTCTCTCTCTCTCTCTCTCTCTCTCTCTCTCTCTCTCTCCTATCTTCTCTCTCTCCATAGGCAGAAATCTAAATTAACCCGTTACTACGCATGCGTGAAATTAACTGTTATTCCTGCGGTCACACCTGTACATTACTTTAATATGTGTAAGAAAGAGGTGGTGTTTTTAAACTTCATTATCATTTTAAAAATCAATTGCGTGCATAATCTTATAGTTATCATAAAAAACTAAGGATCGTCTTGAACATTTATATATATAAAAACGGTCGAGTTATGTTTGAAAAAACGATAACCCAAGTTCAAAATATAACCTCACAAACTTAACTCTTTATTTTCCTATTCTATATTGAGTAAATTACATTAAGATATATTTTGTTTATATAGTAAGTTACGCGTTAATTCGCGAAAGTTACGCGTTTATTCGCGAAACTAACGCGTTAATTCGCGAAAAGTTTCGCGTTTATTCGCGAAAGTTTCGTGTTATTTCGCGAAAGTTTCGCGTTATTTCGCAAAAGTTTCGCGTTTATTCTCAAAAGTTACGCGTAATAACGCGTTATTTTTATTTTTTTCTTCTACGAAAGTGAGCTCAATGGGCTTTCGTATGTCAAAGACACGTTACCGATTTTTTGCATTTTAATTTAAGATACTGTATTTTGGTCATGTTTACAAAATATTATAACCTAAAAACAGGTCATAACGTGTACTAGAGCAGAAAAAATCTACCCTCCCCCCCCCCAAAAAAAAAAAAAAAAAAAATTTCCAGACAAATTATGTGACAGTTTAAAATTTTTTTTCGTCGCAAATTTTTTCTTTTTTTTTTCTAAATAATTTTTATTGTCTTTTAGAAATACAACAAGCTTCAATGCCTTCAATAACTGAATTGCTTTGAGGGGAATGTAAAACAATTTATACCGTGCCGGTAAACTCAAACACCGTACAGACTAAGGACATTTTTGTCACTATCGGGTTTTATATCTAATAAAACTGTCCAAAAGATACGATTTTATTTATTTATTTATTTATTTATTTATTTATTTGATTATTATTTTTTTAGAATTGTAGACTTACTTACAGATTGTATGAACAAATTGTTGTAAGGTACTCTGGAGTCTGGATATTTTAGGACCCTAAAATAGTAATATAACAACTCTACAGGATTTTTTTTATCCAGTAGTCATCCAAAGTCTACGGAGCCCAGTTAGTATCACAGACAAATAAATATAATGAAATCGTGCGATTGATTTCCAAAATCGTGCGCTCGATTTCATTATATTTATTTGTCTGTGATACTAAAAGTTAACGGGGTTCCGGAGTGATGTTATTTACTTAATAAAATTTATATTCCTGTTTGTTTTCTTGGTTCTATTTGCTGTTGCCAATTACTTGATTTTGCACATAACCTGTTGCTTTCTTTTATTTGAAAACGAAAAAAAAACATGTTTACCTGTCAACACAACCTGCTTTTTCCTGAAGAATGTCATCTACTAATTGTTTGAGTAAACTTGGCGATGTAGGACCTGGTAGAACTCTCAGAATATTATTCACAAAGCGTTGCAGAGGGGGTATCCTGGAATGGCCAAAACGTCCTGCTGCTACTGAATATCCCACCCTTAATTGGGGATCCTCTGTCTCGTCATACTGCCTACAGCTCGATTTAAGACAATATTTTTCCCGTGTTTCATCGTTTAAGAAAGTTGTTAGATATTCGTCGTACGTTATTTTTTGAACAACAGCTCCAATGATTTTTCTTGTTTCTTGAAATATTTTTTCATCATTCCAAAAAGGGTTAAAATGACTTAGTTGTTTCGCATATATATTGTGCAAACGGAAGAATGCTGTTTGGGTAATAATTTCATCTATTGACTGACTATCTTCTGAAAACGAAACAATTAATTCAATTCATGGTTTAAGTCTGTTACTATTTATGCAGCTTATCAAATCACAAATGATTGCAAACGTAAATACTTGGTATAATACTTACTATTACGGAAATCAACATTGACCGTATGCTCTGAGTGGAGCGAAGAAAGTTTAGTAATGTTGTTTTGACGTCCTAGTCAAGAATATTTCACTTATATCGAGACGTCGCCAACTATAGGCGAAAGTTCAGAAATTTTGCCTGTGCGTTGCGCTGATGTCATTATACAGCAAGGTTCTTTATCGTGTCACGCCTGCCATGACACGGGACGTCGTTTATTTTAAGTTTCCATCTGAAAGAACCGTGACTGTTCAAACGTTATGCCGAGTGCTTGGCGAAAGCACAGTCACTACCTACTTTCGAGTGTTGGTTGAGACCCGGCGGGGTTTGAACCCACGACCTCCAACTTACGACTGGAGCGAAGAGGATAAGTATGTAGGTTAGTCGGTAGGTAGCTTGGTAGTTAGGTTAGGTCGGTCGATCCATAAGTAGGTAGGTAGGAAGGAAGGTAGGTGTGTAGGTTAGTCGGAAGGTAGTTTAGTAGTTAGGTTAGGTAGGTCGGTCCATAAGTAGGTAGGTAGGAAGGAAGGTAGGTAAGTATGTATGTATGTAGGTAGGTTGGTCGGTCGGTCGGTAGACAGGTAGGGTAGGTAGATAGGTGGGTAGGCAGCTAGGGTAGGTAGGTAGGTAGGTTGGTATGTAGGTAAGTAGGTCGGTCGGTTGGTAGGAAGAAAGGAAGGAAGTTAGGTAGGTAGGTAGGTAGGTAGGGTAGGGTAGGTGGGTAGGTAGGTAGGTGAATAGGCAGGTAGGATAGGTAGGAAGGTAGGTAGGTACATTTGTAGGTAGGAAGAAAGGTAGGTAGGTGGGTGGGTGGGTGGGTAGTTAGGTAATTAAATACTTATGTAGAGATGTAACCTCTGCTTTTTTTCGAGATTGTGAAGTTCTTTGAAAGCGAGCACGTCAAATTTAAAATCAAATCTAAACATATAATGTATTATAAACAACTTACGTTTGTCTGGTATATTATCATTGTTGACCTTTAATAAGCCTGAAAAAGTAAGGGAAAAAATAAACGCACTTTTATTACTCCGGAAAAATAAAATCATTTTTACGCCTTATTTTGTGAAGTTTGTCTTTTTATCCGTGTGCAAGATAGATGATTTTATGTGGGTAAAACATTATAATTAATAACAACATCCCCAACTTTGTAACTTTAACTTTACTTCGCTTTTTTCTCAATCATTCTGAGTTGAATTTATGAATGTTTTTTTGCTTACAACTGTTCATGTTTGTTTCTTACACTGCTGGGTATACTTTAAATTCAGTTTTCAGTATTTTGTTTTTATTCTTGGAATTTTTTTCTTAAACAAGTTTTGAAACATCATAGATTTGATCCATAGACCTGGACTAGATATTTAAGGATTGAATGTCATTTTGAATGTTGTCATTGAGGTATGACAACATCAGACCACGTTCAAAGTTACATGAAACGCTTTTGACAACATCAGACCACGTTCTAAGTGAATCGCGAAGCGTTTCATGTAACTTTGAACGTCGTCTGATGTTGTCATACCTCAACGACAACATTCAAAATGACAATTTATCCTGATGTTTACATTATTTTTACCCACAAAAAGGAATTGTTAATTTTCCGAAAGTCGGTGTATTAATGTGGTTGGAAACACTTAAAGCGAGATAACTCTTATTGTAAACCATATAAAGAGAACAGCCATATTGATTTGTTTCGTTGCTTGGCGATCGTAAAATATAGTTCCGTAAAACACTTTTGAAAATTAAATTCTATTTCTCCTTTTTTCACTAAACAATAATCTGTTTGGTAAGATATTACTATGAATATAATTTCTTCGTTTGTTACTGCTCGTAGAGAGCGTCCCTACAGTCGCCAGTCAAAATTTATGAATGAACCCGTAGAAAATTATGAATGAATAAGTAGTTCTTTGGTGTTATGTATTCTTCTGCCATTCGCTGTTCATCGAAAGCGGATTGGCTGAAGATATAACTGACGTATCGTTTTATCACAGAGCGCGTGACACACTGCTGCCATCGAAAAATTAACGCAATGGTTCCAAAGAGATTTAAATAAGGCAATGCATTTGTAATGTAAACACAATGAAAACAAATCCTTTTTATAGTTTTAACCAATATTCCAGTATAAGATGTGTCATTTTCATTTAAAATAAATAAATAAATAGAAATTGTGTAAAATGTGTCTCCATTTCGGTTGACAGAAATGACAGAATCTAAATTTTTATTAAATTTTTAAAATACCATTCTTAAAAAAAGGGAAGTTTGTTTTTTTATTTCTTAAGATAAAAAATTATTTTCATGTTTTCGAGGAAAGGAAAGGATTATCTTCCCTACCCCTTACTTGTTAAACCGCTATTTAAAGCTGCATTAAGTTTTCCAAAGAAAACATTAAAACGGTGCTAATCTAATTAATGATGTTCCTAATGAACAATGTTACATTTGGTTCAACGATAAAAGCTCGAATAAATAAAGAAATTGCAGTATTTACAAAGCGAGATGCAGCATTTGGGATCTAATATGATAACATGGTTACGTCATCAAAACCCGGGTCATTTAAACACAACTTTCAAAACGGTGAAATACGATGAATTAAACAGAACTTCGTTGAATTTGTCATTTGTGACTTAGTAAGGGATACATAACACCATTTCAAATACATCTGGATATTAATGAAGGACAATTAATGCACTTTGTCATGTTTCACCTTCGATTCTAGGGTTTTCCGTAAATCCGTGCGCATGCTCCAAGCTTAAATTACCATCGTAAAACACTGACCAACCGGTCAGAGGATTCCGTTTATTTACAGTTTAAAGAAATGAAATTTTAGAAAATGAATGTCACGGATCGTGGTTAGAAGATATCTATTTTAAAAAAAAATATATTTTCAGAAAATCAAAAAAAAAAAAAAAAAAATTAGAAAATTGATAAACTTAATGCAGCTAGATTGGCTGGAGAAAACCACCGAACTCGGCAAGCGAACTGACAAACTTTCTCACTCTAGTATCTGTCCCGAGTGTGATTCGAACCAAGGCGACGAGAGGCGCTTTAGACTTATTGACCAGTAGAGATAAACCAGATTTCTTTAATATATGTATGCCTATTTAACAAGATCTTAAATGTGAATAATAATAATAATAATAAACACTTAATCATATTTTGATAGGGTGAAATATTTAAATTAAGGTATGTCGATTGCATATTTGACAGGAAAATTATTACAGTTATTATCTGTACAATTATTATTAATAGGTAACTAGATTCACTTCACATAGATTTGAAAGTTAAGCAGTATTGCAAACGAAAATATAAAAAAAAGATTATGCATTTCTATCTGAAGCTTTTCTAAATAACTTAGTAAACCACCTGCAAGCAATTTAAACTTTTTTAAAAAGAAACACCAACTTTTAAAAAAGAACAAAAGAAAAAACTTTACCTCCTCTATATACGCGGATTTTGTCATTGTCTGCTTCCGACAATCCATACACCTGTGACGCATCCAAATATGAATTCAGCTGATTAATTTGTTGTCGCCGTCCTGAAAAAAAATTTTTGTCCAGTATTTCAGCTCGATAAAATTCAACAAATCCATGACTCTAAAATTTAGTGTACTTAATTGTAGTCACTTAAATGTAAACGTATCCCCGTGAACCAAAAAAATAAATTTAGTACCATTAACTGGAGTTGGGTTGCTCAAAATTTCTAGATTTGTAATCATAGAATAAGTAAACTTTTGATTAGGTAACTTAATCCAAGATCAGGTGACTTAAACCTAGATCAGGTGACTTAACCCTAGATTAGGTGACTTAATCCTAGATAAGGTGACTTAACCCTAGATTAGGTGACTTAACCCTAGATTAGGTGACTTAATCCTAGATTAGGTGACTTAACCCTAGATCAGGTGACTAAACCCTAGATTAGGTGACTTAACCCTAGATTAGGTGACTTAACCCTAGATCAGGTGACTTAATCCTAGATCAGGTGACTTAAACCTAGATCAGGTGACTAAACCCTAGATTAGGTGACTTAATCCTAGATTAGGTGACTTAACCCTAGATTACATATCTTTATTCTAGATAAGGTGGCTTAATCCTAGATTAGGTGACTTAACCCTAGATATATATCCTTAGCCTAGATAAGGTGACTTAATCCTAGATTAGGTGACTTAACCCTGGATTAGGTGACTAAACCCTAGAATAGATGACTTAACACTAGATTAGGTAACTTTACCCTAGATTAGGTGAGTTAACCCTAGATTTGGTGACCTCACCCTGGATAAGGTGACTTAACCTAGATTAGATGACTTAGTCTTAAATTAGGTGACTTAATCCTAGATTAGGTGACTTAATCTTAGATTATGTATCCCTATCCTAGATTTGCACTTGCTGCACTTTGATTTTTGTCCACCATCTAATCAACGACCAACACAATATAAAAGAATCTTGATCAGACCGCAGTTTCAAAATAATTCACTCAATTAAATGTACACTCAACTCAACTTAGGGAAAATTTCGATGTCTGTTTTTAAAATATTACACATTTAAAATCGAATAGCTAATGTTGTATTTTAATTTTTAAGTGTAGGTTTATTGACCAAAACAAAACATTGCCTCATAAAACTTACGAGAACTTACGAATAAGAGAAAACGGGGGATATTTGAAATGAGTGTGGGCTAAATTGAGTGAAGGATTGTGAAACTGCGGCCAAAATTAGAACCGCAACATTCATTTTTATAGATTGCTGGTAGTATTATGTTTAATGCAGATAATTGATAGAAAAACTTATTCAAATATTATATAATGAATCAACAATACTAAATCTATTTTTGTCTCACCTGGCCGGCACTGGTCAGCGAGAATTGGTGAAGCTCGGACAAAGTCTAAACATGTTACATTAAAGTATGGATCGTCGTCATTTACATTGATATGAAAACATTCCGCCCTAAAATCAGAAAGAGAGCATTACATTGTAAATCATTTTTTAGTAACAAAGGTCGTCTCTATTAAAAAGTAGTTCAGGTGCGTGTTTTATTGCAGTTTTTTTCCCGACGGTATTTTATTTGTTGGTTTTCCCTGCTTTTTATGTATTTTCATGCATACTTGTCATAAAGCTGCAACTTTCTACATTTCAATTTTGTAACTATGTGTAGTTCATTTCCTGAAAAGCAGACGGGTTCTACTTCAGTTTCTGAAAGAATTTACTTTCTCGAATTAAAGCAATCTTGACTGGGGCGTACAGCTCAATTACTACACTCGTTTCCCTAGTTGATTTTGCTTTAGTTTGAAGTACTTAAGTACAAATG